>CM070670.1:12175968-12521472 GCA_036346575.1 Dendrocalamus sinicus
ACCTGGCACTTAGGACTCATTTGCGTGTGGGGAGTGGCCTTCTCTATCGAGAATGTAAAGGGGTTGTAATTTCCCTTGTTCTTTTCACACAGCTTGAACCGTTGTTGCTTGCCTAATCAAAATAAACTTCGCTTGCTATTCTTTAATATGGGTACTCACTACCTCGTCTTTCATTGGAAAAAACTTGGTACTCAGAACGAAGTTCACGAGCGGCACTTCGCTTGAGGAGGCAAGAACATCGCTATCTCCCATTGAAAAAAATTTGGCACACGGAATGAAGCTCACAAGCGGACTTCGCTTTGGGAGGCGAGAATGTCGCCGTCTCCCATTGGACGAGAACATTGTCGTCTCCTATAAAAAAACTTGGCACTGGCTATACGGTTCTTGCTGTGCGCTGCCTCAATTGCCACCGCTTGTTATGGCCATGGTGGTACGTCAGCACGGGCGGGATGCTCTGCATTTTCCATTGCTCGCTGCCAGCAAACTTGGGCGGCCACCTAGGCTCGCCAAGCGGTGCCTTCACCCCTGAATCCTATAGTTATATATCATGCAAGATTGGTTTGATCTTTGGTTTTTACCAGAGAGCTTGTAACTTGAATATTGAAGCATTTGACAGTTGAAATCTTCAGTGGGTACCCATCTTTGCAACACAAATACTGAAGTTTCATAATTTTCTTCCTCAAATACATGACCAAATGGACCCCTAGCTGTGGAAGTTTCAAAAGAATTAAGTGACTTCTACCAAACCAACAGCATTGCATTAATTCAGAATAATTGGTAACAATACTATACAATTAGTTTGGTGAAGATAAGTCAATAATTGACAGAAAAAATGCTTTCTATGCATGTTGAAAATACAGGCAAGAACTCAGTGCGAGTAGGGTAATTGACATCAGATTATAGATTCATCAAAAAGGAAAAAAAAGAGCAACAGTGACATCAAATTTAGAGTCTGAAAAAAACCATCTTTCTTTACGTCCAAGAAAGCAAAAAAAGAGAAAGAAATCTCTTGTTCTGAACCTTCTGGCGTTAAGCCAAACTTCAGGTTCCCAATAGCATCCAGGAAAGGTTGCTCTCTTCCCCCACAACATAAATTTTAAATGTGAAAATTGCAACAAGCAAAGACTACTAGTATTGGATTCCACATATATTGTTCCACCATATGTTGATAGGAACTAGCAAAAGCAGCTTATGGATGCAAATGGCATCAAGTTCCTTACTTTACTGTGTTTCTCATCTCATGAAGCAGCCAAACCTTTGCTTCTGATTTTCTATCATATACTGTCACCAGTTCCACATTGCAGAACACAATATGTTCGATTCTGCTAATTCATAAGAGGCGCCATAAACTCAGTAAAATACGGAATAAACAAGCTTATCTCTGGTTCAATACGAGGGCGCCGAGTTGCCAAACTGGACCATTCAATACTTCATCAAGAGGAGCATTTTGGCCACTTTTGTTGATTCCTCTTCAGTTTCAGTCATTAACATTAGTTCCTTTGGAAAATCATTGATTTTGGCAGCAAAATAGAGCACTGTCAAGATCTGAACTTTTCTGGACTGCATCATAATTTCATTCTTGTTTGGATAACATCTCATTACTTTTCAGATTCATAAGTGCCCTAAAGTCTTGACCAGTTGACGTTAAGCAGAGTTTCAGAACTCCACTTTTTTAACTGATGATCTGAACTTCACATTACACTTTTAAATACGGACGCCGCACTGCCGGCCCACGCTTGCGTTGGCGCTCCGCGCCGCGTCCACCTCGGCCGCCACCGTCGCCGCCTACCGCTCCGACTGCCTCCTCACGCGGATCCAACACCATCACCCTCTCTGGTTGCCTCCTCCTGCCAGATCTAGCCAAATCTTTTTGGACTCTGAGGGCTATTGAGTAATTTCTCAAATTGAAAAAAGACAGTAGAGGGGATAAGTGTTAGCCGAGAATCCTCACCGATGCTCTCAGGGAACAAGAACTCGCACTACACTCTGCACTCAATGTTTTCGGGACATGAACAGTAACTGAAGAATGCTAGAAACTTCAGAGAAAACAAAGACTTGTATTGAACTGTGAAGCGATGCGACCCTTTTATAATGCAAACATAACTGATTACATGCATACACCTATTCTGCTGCTTATGATCCAAAAGACTCGGATTATTTAACTGAACTAAAAACGACTGAGTTCAGTCTACTTCTACTGGAAACGAAAGACTCGGTTTACAGCCAACGCAAATTACCCTGAAGAAATGGACTTCCTAGACTTAGTAAACAAGAATTAGTCAACATTTCACCCCCCTAATTCTTGGTCCGTTTGATCTCCCTGATCCCGATCCTTTCTCAAAGCTCCTGGAACCAAACTCTCCCAAGTGGCTTTGTAAAAATATCTGCAAGCTGATTCTCTGTCCTGACAAACTCGAGAATAATCTTGTCTTTCTCAACGCAGTCTCGAATGAAATGAAACCGCACATCTATGTGCTTGCTCCTGTCATGAAATACAGGATTCTTACAAAGTGCAATTGCTGAACGATTGTCCAAATTCAGCACTGCAGCTTCAGTCTCTTCATGCTTCAGATCTCCGATTAGTTGACTGAACCATATTCCCAGACACGCTGCTGCAGTTGCAGCAATATACTCCGCTTCACAAGAGGAGAGTGCAACTATTTTCTGCTTTTGTGATTGCCACCCGATTGGGCTCTCTCCAAGAAAATAGATTACTCCAGTGGTACTCTTCCTGTCATCCAGTGGCGGAGGACGGGGAAAAATAAGGTGGGGCGGATCGCCGGCCGCCCACCTGCCGGCCGCCGCCCGCCGCCCGCCCGCCTCCCGCCTCCCCCGCCCGCCTCCCGCCTCCCGCCGGCCGCCCGCCGCACGCCTCCCGCCTCCCCGCCCGCCTCCCGCCTCCCGCTCGCCGCACGCCTCCCGCCGCCCGCCTCCCACCTCCCGCAGCCCGCCTCCCGCCGGCCGCATCAAGGTCTGGCGCACGCCAGACCTTGCCCTATCGGGTCCTCCGCCACTGCTGTCATCAGGGTTTCCTCCCAGATCACTATCACTAAAACCAATCAAATGTAGGTCCTTGCCTTCCTGTTTGCAATAGAGACACCTAAAATTCAGAGTACCAGCTATATACCTGAGTATATGTTTGACTGCCACAAGGTGATCTTGCCTGGGATCTTCCATGAACCTACTGACATAACCAACTGCAAAAGAGATATCAGGGCGTGCATGCACAAGATACCTTAAACTCTCGACAATGCTTTGGTAAACAGTGGAATCTACTGCAGGTTCTTCACTCTTCCTTGACAGTTTCAGGCGAGGTTCCATGGGTACTGCACATGGATTACATCATGCAAGTCTAGCCTTTTCTAGCAATCTTTTTGCGTATGCATACTGGTTCAAGGTGATGCAGCTAGCCTTTTGCTGAACTTCCACACCCAGATAATAACTCAGCAGCCCCAAATCAGTCATCTTGAACTTTTTCTTCATTTCTGCCTTGAAATTGTTTACAGCTGCTGGATTTGCACCTGTTGTCACCAGATCATCAACATATACTCCAACTAGCAGCATATTACCTTCTGATCCTTGCGTGTAGATGCCATGTTCTGACACACTCCTGGTGAAACCGAGTGAGGACAAGGTATGATCCAATTTAGCATTCCAAGCCCTCGGTGCTTGCTTTAGCCCATACAGCGCTTTATGAAGTCGCAATACCTTGTGCTGCTGCTTGTCTTCGACAAAGCCTGGAGGTTGAACAATGTACACCTCCTCTTCCAATTCCCCGTTCAAAAAGGCTGACTTCATGTCCATGTGATGGACCAACCAACCTTCTTGCGCTGCTATTGCAAACAACAATCTTACAGACTCCATTCGGGCAACAGGAGAGAATACCTCATCATAATCGATGCCATGTTGTTGGATGTAGCCCTTCGCGACAAGACGAGCTTTGTGTTTAACCACAACCCCGGTCTCATCACGTTTCAGTCTAAACACCCATTTCAAGCCTATTGCCTGATGCCCTGGTGGCAGATCCACCAGACTCCAAGTCCCATTGCTCTCAATAGCTTGCATTTCTTTTGCCATCGCTTGTCTCCAAGATTGATGCTGTTGAGCTTCAACAAATGAGGTTGGCTCCTCAGCCACCGTCAAGTGCAACTCTTCCACTGGGTGTGAGGTAGCCAGCACATTTTCTACCATGCGAAAACGTGGTAGCACTTCTTCATCATCAACCGTGGCAAGAGCTTCAGTGGTGGGGGAAACAAACTCAACAGCAGCAGTTGTCGTGGCTACCGGAGTTTGGTTCCCAGATGCTGACGGGCTCCTAGATACTGACGGGCTGCTTTGTCCAGGTATCCCTCCTCCAGCCTGGGCAGTATCTTCAGCATTTTCCAAAGATTCTTCCTGATACTCGATGACAAAACCCCGGTGCTGAAAGACCTCTGGCCTGTGGACGTACTTGCCCAATCCCAGCTCCTGTCCTCATCAAATACCACATCACGCGTCACATGAACACGGTTTGTGGCAGGATCATAAACCCGATATCCCTTGGTTCCAGCTGAGTAACCGATGAAGACCATTGGAGTGCTGCGGTCATCGAGTTTTCCTTGCGTCGGCTTCGTGTTCTTCACATGCGCGACACACCCAAAAGTCCGGAGATAGTGTACTCCTGGTTTGCGCCCGTGCCATACCTCAAACGGAGTTTGCCCATTGAGGCTCTTTGTTGGAGAGCGGTTGAGAAGATAAGCTGCCGTGACAACCGCTTCTCCCCAAAATTCTGCCGGCACCTTCATTGCCTTGAGAAGACACCTTGCCATGCCGACAATAGTCTGATTCCGCCTTTCAACTACGCCGTTTTGCTGTGGCGTGTAGGCCGCAGAATAATGCCGCTCAATGCCGAGAATCTTGCAATACTCCTCGAATTGAGTCGAGGTGAATTCACCCCCGTTATCTGTGCGGAGAACACGCAGCTTCCTCCCAGGCTGGTTTTCAGCTGCAGCTTGCACACGTTTGATCGCCGCCGGTGCCTCACTCTTCGATGTCAGCAACTCCAACCACATGTAGCGGCTGAAATCGTCAACTAACAAGAGAAAATACCGTCGGCCTCCATTGGTAGCTGGGGTGATTGGGCCGCACAAATCCCCGTGCACCAGGTCCAGACGTTCTTCAGCGCGAAATTTTGCCTTCTGTGGGAATGGGCATCTCATTTGCTTCCCGGCGAGACAAGCTTCACACAATTGGTTGACGTGCTTCAGCAATGGCATGCCGCGCACCATACCTCGCCGTGCCAGCATATGCAGACTGTCGAAGTTGAGATGACCATATCGAGCGTGCCATCGCCACGCCATGTCTCCCTTCTGCGCTAACAGACACACTGGCTGTGCCACTTCGAGCTGCATCACATAGAGGCGATTTGGCCCCCGTCTCACCTTAGCGAGCAATTTGTGTTGATTGTCCCAAATCTTCAGAACTCCGTGCTCAATCTCCAGCTTTGCGCCATTCTCATCAAGTTGTCCCACACTGAGAATGTTGGCATGGAGGTCTGGGATGAAATAGACCCCTGTAAGTGCCCGCTGTGCACCTCCATGGCCGGTGAGCAGCACCGTGCCGATGCCTCGGATGTCAACATGTGAACCATCACCAAACTTGACAGAGCCAGTCACGCTGGTCTCGAGCTCTGCGAAGAGTTCCTTTCGGCCTGTCATGTGGTTCGTAGCTCCCGTGTCCACAAACCAGGTGCAGTCGTCGCCGGCTCCATCCATGCGAGCAGCATTTGATCATGCACTCAAGTTGAAGCCTCTACTTGAGCCTTGGTGAGTGATCCATCAGGTTCACTGGTCGGTGCGTGCACACCCAATGGTGACTCCTCTCCGCGTGCCGCGATCCGCGTCGTCATGCCACACGCTTATGGCATGAGAAGTGTTGGCTCATCGTCTTCATTCTGCGTCAGGAGTGCCCTACCGTCGCGTCTTGGTTGGCGACATTCTCTGGCCCAATGACCGAGTTTGCCACAATTCTGGCACTTGTTGTCGCGTCTTGGTCGACTCCTGTTGTCATGTCCACCTGAGTCGCTGCATCCAGTAATGACACTTCTCTCGCCTGTGCTGCCACGCCCATCTTCATCGGAGTGCCTGTGATCACCACGTCCGTCATCTTCGGCGCGCCTGTGATCGCCACGCCCGCGACGCCGATTTCCGCCACCTGTGCGGAAACTCTTCGAGGATCCATTCCCCGGCAGCCAATCCTTGTACCGGGCAACCCATTCCTCCTTAGTGACGTAGAGTTTGCCTCCCGCGCTTGGGCGTGCTCCTTCGTTCAACCGATCTTCGGCCGCCTTGAGACATCCTACCACCTCTTCAACCGTCAGCGTCTCTAGATCGAGTAAGGTTCCAATGGAGAGGGCGATCTGGTTGAATTGGGGAGGAACAACCCGCAACATCTTCTGCACCACCCTGGGCTCCTCAATGTCGATGTTGAGTACCCTCAGTGCACTGACAAGACCTGTGAGACGCATTGTGAAATCGTCCACAGTCTCGCCGTCGCGAACTGAGAAGTCCTCGAACTCTCGCCGGAGTTGCTGCTCTCGTCGAACTCTATCAACGCCAACACGTAACGTCTTGATGGTGTCCCACGCGTCCTTCGCCCTGGGTTTGTTGGCGATCACAGAGATCATCTCCGGCGGTACTGCACGACAAATGGCCTCCAGCGCCATCATATCCTCCTGCGGTTCAGCCTCGCCGGACTCAACAATGCTCCACAGTCCTCTTGCCCGAAGCATCACCTTCAAGAGCGCAGACCAGTCGCCGTAGTTGGTTCGTGTTAGCATCGGATACACCGAGCCTCCACTAACCTCCCTCACCACCTTCTAGACCACCAGGGTCTGACTGCCACTGCCGCTTCCATCGGCGCCGTCTTGACGCGCTCCAGGGTGGAAAGGTGTGAGAGAGCGTCGTGGTGAAAGGGAGCGACTTCCGGCCATCTAGGATCGAGCACAACACAAGCTCTGATACCAAATGTTAGCCGAGAATCCTCACCGATGCTCTCAGGGAACAAGAACTCGCACTACACTCTGCACTCAGTGTTTTCGGGACATGAACAGTAACTGAAGAATGCTAGAAACTTCAGAGAAAACAAAGACTTGTATTGAACTGTGAAGCGATGCGATTACTAGGAATGAGCACCTTTATTTAGGGTCTACTTCCCCTTTTATAATGCAAACATAACTGATTACATGCATACACCTATTCTGCTGCTCATGATCCAAAAGACTCGAATTATTTAATCGAACTAAAAGCGATCGAGTTCGGTCTACTTCTCTGGAAACGAAAGACTCGGTTTACAGCCAACGCAAATTACCCTGAAGAAATGGACTTCCTAGACTTAGCAAACAAGAATTAGTCAATAATAAGGCCGAAGCCTTCTCGGTACGGCGGTGGAGAGCTCGATTTTAACCACTTCTTGCTGTTGCCGGGTCAAGTGGAGATGGTAGCGGCGCCGGAGGCACCACCGGCCTGAGCACCTCAGCGCTGGCCATTGGTGGCAGCCCGCTAGCCGCCTCTTCGCCTCCCCTATATAAGGAGACCTCCTCTCTCCTCTTCTCGGCACTTGAAAGTAGTGATCCTCTTCCTCCTCTTGATCTCCTATTCCTCTCGGCTAAGTCTCAATTTGAGCGCGAGGGCAGCCGCTCCACCGAGCTCTTCTTCGGCGCCGGCAACTATGCGAATTGAACTTGCCTTCTCTGGGTTTTTCCCGTGCGATGTCTTGTGCCATTTCTCGGTATGAGATCTGGCAATGAGGAAATTTTGAGGATTTTCCTTAGAGGGCTGGTTCAATTGTTTTTGTGCTGAGTTGAGAAGGAATTGAGGTCTGGTCATTGTGTTTTGGGGTGTTCTCGGCCGGAGCACACATCAGTCTTGTGCAGCATCTACCCCGATCCTCGACTTCCTACTTCGGTGACCCGAGTTTTGAAGTGCGGCATTGTATCTCCGTCTACCTCACCTCCTTGTACAACAAAGCGAGGTGCTTGGTTTTCTAGGACAGCACCGAGCGCGTGCCTTGCCCTGTTTTGTTTCTTCTCGGTGATTTCGAGTATCACCAATGTTGTGAGTATACCGGCTATTTAATCTTTGCAATTTGTTTGATCTATCTGTCACTAGTTAGAAATTGCAAAGTAATATTGATCAGCTGTAGGATGTATGCTCTATGAAGAACTTGTTTATTACTGAGATTAGATTTAATTAGAACTAGTATAGATTTTGGGCTCTAATAATATTGCTTGTTGTTGGATCTTCGTAGTTTGTTGCTGGCTGTGCTAGTCCATTCTAGTCTGTGATCTCTATTAGATTCAGTGTTCTGTAGCTTGTATTCTTTCGGCTATTTAGAAGAACTTACTATACTTAAGCTTTTGGTCATTTTGTTATGAGTTGTTCAAGTTCTTAGACCTTGTTGAGTCTTGTTTAATTGAGATCAATCCATCTGTTGTTGCTTTGTTGTTGGGCAGTGAATGGTACATTCTGTAAGTGGTATTTAGCAAAGCATATGCTAGAGTTCAAATTCTGAAAACTAGTAATCATATCTAGTTTGTGAAGAGTTTAAACAAGTATTGAGAAGGCCAAGTTCAAATTTTGAGCAACTCTACATCTGATAGCAAAAATATTAATTAAACTGAGCTTTAGGCTATTATAATTGATTCTCTCATCATGAAACTAAATTATATGATCATTTTAGCATTTATCATCTTTCATGCTCTGAGTATATGCTCATGTATAAATGAGATTGAAGAATTACATATTTATATGCAATTTTTGTCATTTATATCTTGCTAGGAATATGCATTAATTATACTTTATTATGCTATTATGCTGGAATTAAATTGAAATATCTGCTTATACCACATTATTTACAACAGATCTGGCTCCCTCCTGATGCACGGTACCACCACGCCGCCTCCTGGCCGCTGCATCGCACCTGTGGCCACCGCCGCTACCAGGCCGCCACGCACGCGCCCGCCTCATATCAGGTTGTCTCCATCATCGGCAAGCCTAGATTTGGCCTTTCCGCCACCAGATCCGGCTTCCCCACCGTCGGATCTAGCCTTGCCGCCATCGTGTCTCCCTCGCGTGTCCGCCCGCCTAACCCCGTGCCGCGCCGCCGCCCAACCACGCGCGCCCGTGCTGGCCTCTACTCTCGGCTCCTCTTCGTTGCCTTGGTGGAGTGAGATGGGAGGAGAGGATGCAGGAGGAAGAAATGGTAGGGAGGAAATGTGGAGGGGGGATGGCAGGAGATGTACGTATGATTAGGGTGGTGATGGAGCTGAAAATATGTTGGAGCAAGCTCTTTGGTGTTGGTGTGGCTGCTGCTATAATCTGCTGCCTTTGAGTCCTTTTTTTAGTCTTTCGTTTACGTCCATCCAAATCTGTAGCATCTCTCTCTTTGAGTTCGTCAAAGTCGTATAAGTCCACAAATTCTTGTCAGTTAGCCGATTGTTTTGCTAGCCACGATTCATCTTCTTGGATTGAATGTTGTCCTCTCCTTTCTTTTGTATGATATCAGTCGATGCTCTTTTCTTTGAGCTGCTGTAGATCGTAAAAGTGTTTTTATGATGCCGCTGCTTCTCTTTGAGCCACCACCCCGAGTTTCTAAGGCCACCGTGGTTTTTGTGCACTGTGTCACTGTCGTCTTGACTTTCGATCTGCGCTGCCATGCTTCTATCTCTCTCTTCAGCTTGATTTGATAATTCTCTATATTTGTGTCACCTTCCATATCATCTCTCATCGTATTGCTGCGTTCGATTTTGCTTCCGTTTACCTCTTCTTTCTTAGCCCTTGCACTTTGTGCTTTGTTGGTTGTAGTATGATTCCGAATGGGAGGAGATCCTTTGGTATCAAAATAATTTTTTTAAGAGCTGCACGCTATGACGACATCTTTAAAACTTGGAGTTTAGATTTTTCTCTTTTTAGTACCTTTTCAAATGTAAAATGCTATTGCATACATCTTACATTTGAGAGGATGTTAAGAGTATTTAGATCTTTTCTTATTGTACTAGGGTCTGTGTATTGTACTATATGTATACTCTATGGGCTATTGCAATAGACAAGCTTCTTTTATATTTATAGTCATGATCAAGTGATCTGCACATCCAGATTAATTGAGCCTTAGATTAGGCATCTCCAAATACTACGACATTTATGTACATTTCCTGAATGCATTATCACCAATCGACAAAATATTTGTCTTCTACATTGCTATTCATCCTTCCAACTCACATTACTGTAACTTATTTTCCTTTTGGTTAAAATACTTGTGATCAACATAGAATATATAATATTAGCCAGATAATTTTGTGGCTTCCAATTTGGCAGCAACTTCCTTGGCTTCTTTAGCCTTCGACTTTCTTTCGGCCTGGCTGCCTGCAAATGTTACCCTGAAACCGTTCACTGCATCATTATCCTGCATATAGTGCATGAAGTCAAGGAAATGAAGGTAGCCAAACATCAAGGAAATGATGGAAATGGAACAAATGAACATAAAAAAAGCGCACTGCATACCAATCCCTTGAACAAAGGTACAGGTTTCCCTATCCTGTGGCCTGATGGTATGAGATCCCAAGGTCTTTTTGCCTTGTCGGTCTCTCCTTTTTCATCAGAAAATGATAGATGCTCTTCTGGACTTAGATTTAGCTGCTGTAGGACCTAAGTGATAGAATAACAAACATTTTAGTTTTACACAGGAAAAATATGTCCAAATGCAAGTAAGTTGCATGAAAAATCAAGGACAAACTTCTTTAGAAAAGGACGGCATGAAAGGCTCCAGCAAACAAGCCAGGAGGTGCACAAGTCCAACAGAAGTTTTCATCACAGTGGCGCAACTTGCTGGATCTTGTTTGTAAAGCTTCCAAAACTGACTCTCCTGCATATCCAGATAGAAAATTAGAGACAGTTCCATGGTGCCGTAAACAATGCACAAGCAAAAGAAAGAATCAAGGCATCTAGCCTTAGAATCAAGGCATCTAGCCTTACTTGCAGGTATGCATTTCCCTCACTGGAAATGGCCATTGCAATCTTCAGCCCTTGTTTTAGTTTAACCTGTCAATGGCAACTGTTGATATCACTTGAATGCTTCAGATTTATTGAAGCCGTTCAAATTCAGATTTGTTGAGTAGTATAATTCGAACAGTTTGAAATCAATTTGTTACCTTGTTCATTGCATCAATATACTGCTCAGTCAATTTGCCAACAGTTTCTGCCAATGCCTGAGTCAGTGGATGTGAATCCGCATTAGGTGCATCAGGTACAATGGAACCATATCCAGCTCCTGCAGCAACAGTTCAACAGTCACAGTGAAACCCATCAGATAGATCATACAGGAGAGAAGCACAACAAAAATCGACCACTGGATGCATGCACAAGAAGAATTAGAAAGAAATCAGAGAACTAAAGAAACATCATGTTCAAAGCTGTAGATTATTCTCGTTTACTAACCCTCTGGTTTTACAATAAAGCTTAGCACTCGATTGATGAAATTGCCCAAATTGTTTAGCAGCTCGTTGTTAAACTTGGCTTGAAAATCTGTCCAAGTGAACAATGTATCTGATGCCTAAAAGTTAGAAAAATAGTTCAAAGCAAATGTCTTAGTTATGTATACCTGCATAAAGATATAATTTAAGATCTTTTGATTTATTTGAAAACGAACCTCAGGACGATTTGTAAGCAAGTAGTACCGCCACACTTCAGGAGGAATATTTGTGGCTTTTGCGTCATTGCCAAAGACTCCAATGCCCTTACTTTTGGAGAACTTTCCTGTGTATACACAAAACCTTCACATAAAAAGATGTCCACATGGGCTCACAGGACAATAACATGTAATTTTTCAGGCATCCAAGCTCAAAAAGAAGTGGTAGTACCTGATTCATAGTTTAGGTATTCTGTTACACTAATTGTCTTCATCAAAGTCCAATTTTCGCCGGTTCCAAGTAGTGTAGAGGGGAACATGACCTGAAGTTTTATTATATGCAGAAAATAAGATTTCCTTGAAAAGAAAAGGCATGATGTTGTCTCCATGCACTTGCACATATAGAATCTATTCGAAGATTCTTAAGCATGTAGCCGTATGGAATATATTGCAAGCTCCAAGTTGCCAAAAGAATCATACCGTATGGAATGGGACATTGTCTTTCCCCATGAACTGGTACAATTCAACATTCTCTGGGTTCTTCCACCACTTCTCCCACTCAGGCGTGTAGCATGCCGTGATGGAGATGTACCCGATTGGTGCATCGAACCAAACGTAGAATACCTGAACCCATTCATCAGAATGGACAATCATCAATGCAAACTTGAAGATGATACAGTTCAGATTTTTCCTATTCATCAATGCATGCACAAATGACAAACCTTATCCTTGTACTTCTCATGTGGCACAGGGACTCCCCATTTCAGATCCCTGGTAATGCAGCGAGGCTTCAGCCCTTCCTTCTGCCAAGCATTTGTGGCATGAATTGCATTTTGGCTCCAAGATCCAGCAACCGAAGTCTCATCGATGTACTTCTCCAGTTTCTCTTTTAACAGGGGGAGCTCTAAGAACAAGTGATCGGTGTCGCGGACACACGGTTTACTCCCACAAACCTGAAGAATGGTCAGAATTCAGCACAAGAAAGAAATGCAAGATTGGCATGCTGTGAGATGACTGTCACACAGAAGCACCTGCCTTGCACTTGGGATCGATCAACTCAGTTGAATTCAGCAACTTCCCGCATTTTTCACACTGATCACCCCTTGCAGAGTCATAGTTGCATCCCTCCGTGGGGCAAGAGCCCTCCACAAGCCTATCAGCCAAGAACCTCTCGCATGAATCGCAGTAGAGCTGCAACAGATAAACAGAGAAACGCATGTCTAAGTGTTAAGAAAGACAACACAGGAAATGGACTTGTGATAACAAAAAAACAGAGAAATGGAAAGAAAATTGCTGCCCCACGCGCAACCAACCTGTTGCATTGTGTTCTCTGAAAGCCAATTATTCTCCAATAGCTTGTGGAAGATCGCTTGGCAGATCTCCATCTGCTGCGGAGAAGACGTCCGGCCAAAGTGGTCGAAGCTGATGTCGAACCATTCATACACCTCCTTGTGGATAGCGTGATACCTATATCGTCAGTACGGAGACGAACTTTCAGAAGCTTTACAGCACATATGTTCAGAGGCAATTGTGTCGAACAAAATGCTTAAACCTGAGGTCGGTACTTACAAACTACTTAGTGCAACACCAAATTCGATCTCTACAGGTTACAGAACAAATCTAAATTAGGACTTGTTTGTGCATACTCAAAACCAAATTCAACAGCAGCTCCAAAAGCAAATTGACCCAATCCCCACCTCAATTTGCAGAAATTCAGCTCCAAGACGAGACTAAAACCCCCTACAAAATCACACAAAACCCCTACCAGCCAAAATCGTCCACCTAAACGCGCCATTTCGAACAAAATTTACCAAATCGGCGCCTCGACCGCACAAAATTTGCCCAAAATGCAACCAAACCAAAAGCCAAATACCACGTACAGCCGAATCAAGAGGAGAGAGAGATCATCGGCTGCGTGCTCACTTGTCGCAGATCTCCTGAGGGGAGCAGCCCTCCTCCATGGCCTTGGTCTCGGTGGCGGTGCCGTACTCGTCGGTGCCGCAGACGTAGAGCACGTTGTGGCCCCGCAGGCGGCAGTAGCGCGCGAAGGCGTCGGCGCTGAGCACGCAGCCGATGATGTTGCCGAGGTGCGGCACATTGTTGACGTACGGCAGCGCGCTCGTCACCAGCATGTTCCGCCGCCCCGCCACCGGCAGCACCGCCCCCCGCTTCCCCGGCGCCGCCGCCATCGTCGCCGGCCGGACACAACCGCCGCAGCCGCAGCCCCAGTGAGTCGGTGATGGAAGAGGAAGTGGAGAGGTGAGGGTTTTCTCTCTGTCAGCGACTCGGATTGGTCGTCGCCGTATTATATCGGCGGGCGGGTGCGAGCTGACTCGTTCGCCGGCTCGACAGAGACTAGCAGAAGCGATAGCAACGGCTTCTTGGCACGCAAGGAAGCTCACCTTTCTTGTCGGGCCCTTCATCCGAAGCTTTCCGGCCCATGATCTACTTGCCCAGAACCTTATCGGGCCCAATCAAAATGGATTTTTCTGCGCGCGATTTAACGAAGCCCTGTGTTCTTTCTAGTCTTCGGCTTGTGCATAGCCGGCCCTGATCCAGGATTGGGCCTGATGGATTTTGATTGTATTTTTTAAAACTACGACGAACGGTGAAGCATTGATCCGAACAACATATAGTTTTGAACTTAAAAAATTATTTGAAGAAACAGATTCAAGAAGTCGCTAGTAGAAAGCCCTGTATGTTTCAACTTCTAGAGAAACCGAAACCAAAAGCCATAAAAATGCCAAAAAGAATGAGCCATACATTACACTGGTGACTCTTTGGTCATGTTTTAAACAGCTTTTTGGCTTTTGGCATTTAGAAGCTAGCTTTTGAATGAAGTGGTTTCCTAAGCTGATTTTTATAAGCAATTGTAGAAGTCACTATAGGAGCTATTTTAAATAAAATAGCTTCTCAATATGAGTATTCTTTAATTACCTAATCTCTCTTGTAATCAACTAAATGTTAAAAACTATAGCTACAAGTCATAACATTTTTTTGAACGTGACTTTATGATCTAATTTCCGCCCAAAACTCCTAAACGGACAAAATTTCATCCTTCGACTAATCCGTTAAATCATCGCCTTGCCGCACCAACTGCTAGGTAAGAATAAATTACTCTTTTTTTATTTACTTATTCAGCACATGTGACATAGACCGTAACACCGCATCATCAAAAACTAGTTTTATGTGTCAAAAGCTACCATCAATGCCATCGTCAAGGTTAACGTAAACAGTTTAGAAGTTTAGGGTTGAAATTAGACAGCTTAGAGATTTCACCGGTGTACGTACATTTTCCTTTTTTTAAAGTTCCCCTTCGCCATTCGCAGGACATGTACATGACTACATGCATATGCGTCACGCACGATGACATGCTGACACCATTTGCTAATCTCTTCTCGAGCTTAATTTACAAACTGACGACTGATCACTGCACTGTATACGCTTTCTTGTAACGAGAAGAACATGTATGAATGCATGAAACATATGTTTCCGAAGCAAATTGACAGCAACTTCATTTGGTAAATCATATATATACTAGGTTGCTCGATCTGTGACACACTATATGTAACACCCCTCAACTATTAAAATTGGATATTTTAACCCCTGAGGCTGATGTAAGGCGGTTTTAACTGTCGTGGCTTCAACATAGCAATGGTATTTTGACATGTGAGTTGGTTTTGGATGATACGTCAGCCAGTCAGCAAAAGCATCAAATCAATAAAATATATGGTGGGGTCCACATGCCACGCTCTAGGCTCTAGCCTGATCAATAAAATCAGCCAAACAGGGGACACATGGCTCGATTCTGGGTGAGCTAGTCACCAGTGACGGAGCAGCAGCGACAGACGGTGGCGGCCAAAATGGAATGCTAGGGGCATGATAAAACCAAGGAAGGCCATGGGGCATGGAGAGGCGGCCCAGAGTGGCCGGCGCAGTCACACTCAACGACGACGGCGGCTTGCTACAGCGGCGACTATGAGGGAAGGACCTCCAACAATGGAAAGGCGAGCACTGGGTAGAATGCAATATGATGAACTCAAAGGTGAGGTTAAGGACGACGGAAGCTCATCAGAAGCAACAAATCTTAGTGGCAAAGATGCTCGCCTAGTGTTGGAGAAGACGCGCTCGATTTCCTCAACCACAGTGCCTCGACTCGATTCTTTGAGGTTTCTTGGTCTCTTGCCCAAGAACACACTATGATGAAGTCGAAATCGATGAAGACGTGACGATGCGATGGGCAGTGATCTCCTTCTGTTGGCTCCAATGGCGAAAGGACCAGGCATGAAGAAGACAACCAAAAACCAGATCCGATCTATGGCCTGCGGGACAACTCCAACCACCTCTGCTTGAGGAGTCACCATAGTCAGCCTCACCTCTCCCGAGAACACGCCTTGTGTGTGCCCTTCAGGCCATAGCTTCGTCAGATCACCATCGACGTATTCAAATGTGACATCCTAAAAATTAGGATCCTGAAAAATGTGTAACTTTTGAAATATTTTGGAATGCATCTTCTTGACATTTGAATTTTTATGGGTTTTTTCTTTGGATCTTGGTTGAGGTTCCAACAAGTAAGAAATAATGAAAACCTAATGTCGAAAGAAAGGTATAATTAATAAGAAGTGAATTTTTAATTTAAAGGTGAATCTGAAAAGATGATCTAGCAATTAGGGTAGAAGAACTCTCGTAGAATCAAGTAGCAGAAATGCGGTCGTGAGTTGAACCACGAAAAACAAGGATTAGTAAACTGGCATGTTATCATCGTTCCTTTTATCCAGATACTGGTTATCCACATATGGCAACATATATATATATATATATATATATATATATATATATATATATATATATATATATATATATATATATATATATATATATATATATATATGTATATATGTGTGTGTGTGTTATAAATAATAACAGTGGTACCATGGTACTCGTGCTCCATGATTGAGACTTTCCATCCATGATTAACACTTCCTATCCTGATATATTATATATCATTGCACTTGCACGCATCTAAAAGCAATCCAAAGGCAGGGAGGCTTGGTGCTTAGACACCATGGTACCCCATTTCAGTGTCCTATATATATATATAATTAACCAACCCTAGGACTGGAGTTAGTTAGGCTTTATAAAGGTAAAAATGAAAAATTAGCGCAAATGAAGAAGGTTCAAAAAGAATTTCAAACAAAAATTTGAAACTGTGCTTTTGGCCCAATCCCGAAAGTTTCTGGCCTTTTTGGCCGAACACGGTCGAACCTGGGCTGCTCCCTATGCCCAACCTCCCGTCGCCAGCATTGGCAGCCCATCTTCCTCCATCGTGCTCCCCTCGACCATTGGTCGCCAGCGTGTTCTTGCGCCCATGCTGCTGAGTTAGCCGCCTGCTCTGCCGTAGCTCTACTCCCGCATCACCATAGGAGCATTGTCTCATTCAGTCTTCTCCTCTTTGCAAGCCGCCAGGCTGAAGGGATGACGAGGCACCGCTTAGACCACTGCACCTAGCTCGCTAAAGTCAGCCACAGTGCACACCTCTGCCACTGCGACTAGCTACCCTTACAGCAGTGCTACGGGTCTCACATCACGCGGGTGTCACCCTAACTGCCGTACTCGCCCCAACTACTCCTCCCTGTCTTTTCCCCTCACCGTGCGGTCGCCATGCCCCTCGGTGCATGTGCCCCGCCGACCGTGTGATAGACACTGCCATACCCTGCCACAGGTCACCATCGTGATGCCAAGCCTGCATCAGCCGGTCCCTGTAGCCACACCGATGCCATGCCACCTGCCACAACCGGCCAACCACCCCCCACATTGCCAGCCCTCTCTGCTGGTCCCGCTCGTGCCCCTGATAGCCTGCTGTGAAGAATTGCCCTGAAATAGCCTGCAGGAGCTTCGGCGGCACCATCTTCTCCAACGCCCGCCAATGGGAAAACCATCGATTGGAGCCACCATAGACTGATTCCACCGAGCTGGAGCCTCCCCTATTCTACCGCCACCTATGGCCACCGCCAGCCCCCGCCCCAGCCAAATTGACCAACGAGGTTTCATCTTGGGGTGGGCCTGGGCATGAGAAATCTATTTCGTGGATGCTCATCTCCGGTCACTGCCTCTATCGTTGGCGGCAAGCCTCTCTGTTGCCGATGAAGGGAGGGCGGGCACACTGTTCACAACTATTAGTCTTAATTCAGTGATTAATTAGGGCTAATGAAGTTAAGTAACCCTAAACACCTACTGACCTATGGGCCATACCTATTAAGCAAATAGTAACTAGTCCCACATGTCATAGAGCCTGAGAAGAAAATAAAAGAAAAATTAAAAACCGTCATGGGCCCCACCTGTTAGAGGGTCTATTTCTGTTTCTTTTTAATTTTCGAAGTAATTTAAACTGAGAACTTTAAATAGGCATAACTTATTCATCTTAGCTCCAAATTGAGCAAAACAAATTTCTAAATTCAATATATGTCCAATGGAACTAAAACCATAAGTTTTGGAGCTTATTTGAATTTTTGTGAGAATTTATTTGGTTTATTGATTTTTATTCAAATTTTCACGCAACGTAAAATAGCGTACGAAGCACAAGTGTAAGGGGCAGAAGATGAAGCGAGTCATGACCAGTAAGACTAAACCAACTCTGACCAAGGTGAGTCAATACTTTGATCATGTTGAGCCTACCTTTTCTGTAAATTATTTCTGTTTTAAATTATCAAATTGCGTGCTGTTATTTCATATGCAAATATATATTTGTTTAAAGATTCTAGTTACATGCCCATTATTTAACTTGTTAGTGTTACAACCCTTTTGGAACATTTGAGCATTTGAGCCTTGTCACCCTAGAGAAGTTTATAATAGTAATGTTTCAAAAATAAGTCTATAATTATGCACTATGCTTATTACAACTTTGATAATCGGGAGCACCAAAATGCCCCAAGCATCACTTTAACCATGGTAAACTGATTTGGGAAGTCATGGGTGGAAATAGCTGGTATATTTTGATATGGATATTTTGTGCTTCTAAAAACCCTAACTTGCTTAAATTCTAGGCGGATGGTAGAGGGACTGGTGCAGTGGATGCACAAGAGTGTGGATTATGGTAGAACCGTCCAGATAACTCTAAGGATTGAATCTTGTCATGACCTCCTTTGTAAAACATCACAACCACAAGTCTGCAAATTGCAATTTGACTAAGTAAATCTATCAAACCCCTGGACTTATCTCACAGGTAGGGGAAAGGAGTGGAATAGTGCAAGGGCAATGTGGGGTTAAAGGGACACTGAGTGGAGGGTGAAGTTTGCCTGTCGTTCTAGCGTTACAGAGAGTGGAGTCCAAATACGCTAGTATCCATGGTAAATATCCCGCACAACATATGGGACCCATCATAAGTGGGAGTAGCCCATAGGGTGATATGGCAAAAAGGGGTCAAATATTTTGAAAAGTCACTGTTATGATCTACTCAATCGCATGACTAAGGATCATGTAGAGCAATGGGCAGATTGTCTCTTATGGTGAAAGTGTACAGACTCTATAGAGTCAAAAACTATTCGAATAACCATGCCTATGGTCAATGGCAGACATGGGAACTTAACCAGATATCGTTCTATTTCAAAAACTTTGTGGGTGGAAAGGAAAATGGCGGACTGTGAAAAGTCCTGATTAGTGTTGCCCTAGGTGTCACCTCAGTGATAAGATAGGCAGTTATAATGCTGAAAGGTTAGCATATGGTATAGGAGCCATGTAACAGTGGATGAAATCTGTGCTACTATTATTACTACATTCTTTTTATCCAATACCTTGTCTTAGTTCAAACTGCTAGGTATCAGAGCATACGACTGTAGGGTAAAAACGTTAGGAGGCTTACTAGATAGGGCCTTAGGACTAAATTTTAAAAATTAGTAAAAAGGAATTCTAAAAATATAGCATATTACTTGCTCCTTTCTTTGATATTTTAAATAGTTACTGACACTAGTGTTTTAACTTACAGATGTCCAGAGCTACAGTTGATGGTCCATGGGACTACTTCACCCATGGGCAGTACGAGGGGGACTCTGCAAGTATTTTGCGCAAGCTACTACACTACTTGGGATACAAGGACCAGCCTATATATCGGGGACACAAGGCCGCAGAAGGAGCTAGGGAACATTAGATCATGGAGGTCTTCATTTATGCTCTAGATGAAAGTGAGCTACCCCATGTCTTCAGGAACCTGCATAGGAGGAGCACCACAACCATTGCTCTTCAGCACATCGCTCGCCTAGCTGCTGCTCGGCTATGCGACATCCATGGACCCGCACTACTGAAGTCTCCATTCTTCTACTACCCGTCTCACCAAGAAGGGGCCAACCACAACGAGACCTTTATGCCAGTGGCACAAGACAACCCATGCTCACCCATCAGGTGCACCTCACCAGGGCCATGGGGGCTACCTATACTGCAGCGCTCGAGGAGATCACTAACCTTCGCTAGCTTCTGGTCACCAGCTGCCGCCATTTAGAGGCACTTCAGGAGCAGCTCGCTAAATGCGAGAAGGCACTTGCGGAGGTAGAGAAGGAGAAGGCCGCCGCGCTCACTGCGCTACAGCAGACAGTAGTTGCCGTAGCGATCCTCACTCCAGCTCTTGCTGCACTTGCTATCTTTACTATGGATCCTATTCCACCTCAGCTACGGGCTAGTGGGCTCTACATGAGACTCATCACTTGCAAGAGCATGCGACCCCTGGTCCACGGGTAGCTATCAACCTTGGAGAGACTCGCTGTGGCCGCAATCGCTCCTGCTCTTGCTCAGACTCCTCAGACTTTAGTGGCAGTTGCTCCTTCTCCTAGTCTCTATATTACAGCCCCTCCTGCCCAGGAGCTAGCTTCATGGAGGAGTAGACAGTCTAGTATAGTGCTTGCTAGGTGTTGTATGGTGATAGTAAGCACAAATCCCCTCTAATAGTAAGAAGCTGAGTTAGGAGCTAGTATGGTAGCCATGGATGTTATGAACCTTAAGTTACTCGGACCCAAGCTAGCGCCAATCCAGACGTACAGGCTGATGTTGATGCCAACCAAGGAACGCCTCCTGTAGGCCGGGGTAGAGGTCAGGGCCAAGGAGTCAATCTTCTGCCCCCACCGGTCAACCCCACCATGGTGCAGGTCATGGCTCAACAAACACAAATTCTGCACGCCATCTATGCCAGTCAGTAAGAAAATGCCAGCAACCATAGTTCAAAGCTGGCTGATTTCTTAAGAACTCGACCCCTAACCTTCTCCTCAGCAGATGAACCCCTTGAGGCCGAAGAGTAGCCTTAAGATATCGAAAGGAAACTATGACTTGCTTAATGTGTTGATGAGGATTGGGTGGTCTTCACCATTCACCAGCTCAAGGGAGTAGCAGCAGCCTGGTGGGAGAACTATCTGTCTGCCCAAGGCCACAAAGGCACCATGACCAAAGATGACTCCGAGGGAGAAGCAGAAGGGCAAGGGGCAACTGCAGGAGTACAAGGAGGAGCAAATCAAGCCAACCAAGCCCCTTGCACCTAACATACCCATCAAGCCATCCCATGGATGGAATTCAAGACAACCTTCAAAGCCAACTTTGTCCCTACAGTGGTGATGAGGATGAAGAAGAAGAATTCCGCACCCTGAAATAGGGGAACATGTCTGTCAGCGAATACCTTACCAAGTTCAACCAACTCGCCCACTATGCTCTAAAAGACGTGGCGAACGAGGAGGAAAAGACCAATAGGTTCTTTGAGGGCATGAATGAGGATCTACATGTGCAGCTGATCATTCAAGACTTCTCCAGTTTCCATCAACTAGTGAACAACACACTGATCCTAGAGAATGAAAGGAGGAACTTAGAAGCCAGCCGCAAGCGCAAGCAAGAGGCATAGCAGCCCCAGGGAAATTCATCCAGAAATTCTTCAACAACCCCTCTTTCTCGAAACCAAGTCAACCCAGAGCTTCAACCCCAGTGCCCCATCCAAGTGGTAGCCCTTCCAGACCCCACGCTCAAGAGGCCAGTTCATCGAGACAAACCTCACTGCCAACTACAACAGTTTTAGCTGTGGGGAGAAAGGTCATTTTGCTAACTGTTGCCTATAAAAGTAGATCATGCCAGTGAGATTAAACTGAGAGACCATGTGGAGGTCATCCCGTGTGTGTGATGAGTAATTGACATTGGTTTAGGAGAGTCGAGTTTGATTTGGGTGGTTCGGACCTTGACGTTGCGTGGTGCAATCGGGCTCGGTCGAACTTGGTCAAACCTAGTCAAAATGGTTAGGATGCATATTATGTCGACTTGTCAGGTTTGGGCTATTTCATTGATGCTAATGTGCTTTCATGTATCGAGCGGTGCTATTTGGTATGTTTCTTGTCTGTGTTGGCTGCAGGACATCGAGGCGGAGTCGTGGCGAGACACGAGGTGACCGGACTAGACACGGGCGGTGTCAAGGTCAGAACGGTCGGATGTGTCGAAGACGGCGGAGATTCGATGTGGTTGCGAGGCTTGGACGACAAGGAGCGCGGAAGCTTCCCGGAAGGTGCAGGAGGGGCGAAATGGTAATTTCGTGAGGTTGCAAAAGCAGGAGCGGGCTTTGTTGGATCTGGCGGGCGTAACGGGTTGGGAACCTGTTAGCCAAGGGCTATATAAAGGAGGGAGTGGCTGCATGCCCACTTATGCACTCCAAGGGTTCTAGGGTTTGCTTTAGTCAAAATGAGCTTTAGAAGTTGGTTTTGGCTTTAGGCTTTAGTTGGTGAGAGTGGGTGGAAGGCAGTAGTGGGTGTTCCCTGTGTGTCCCCTTCGATGTTCTCTATGTGAGCTCTCTGTGTCTGTGTTCATCCCTTCTCCAGGAAAGCATGTAGTGTGTGTTCTTGAGATGGAGAGGGAGAGGTAGAGGAGATCCTTTGTAAACATCCCTGTTTTAATGTCCATGCGTATCGGGACTCCTCTGTATTCCTCTTATGTTTTGGAATGGAAATCTGAAATTTATTTCTCCTGTTCGTACTCTCTGTTCTTCGTTCATCCCTTTTGGAGTGATTTCTTGATTTTCTGCTTTTGAGTTGGTTCTTGCTGGAAAGGTCCAAAATGGGTTGCTATGACATGGGAGATGCTCAAAAGCCATTTGGCTAGTTGATCCTAAGAGCACACTTAGTTTAATTTCAGATTTTATCTTTTGGCATTCCTCTGTTCATCCTTTTGTTTCTAGGGTTTCTTGGTCCCCCTTTTTTCTCCTCATGAAATAGCCTGAGATTTGGTCTGGAGAGCCCTGTGATCCTTGCTAATCTAGCTGCAAAAGCTCATGATCAAAGATTCAAGGATTGGGGAGAAATTTGTTTTTTTTGTGTTGTTCTGTGAGTTTTCTCTCTGCTGACCATTTCTAGGGTTTTGGTTTGATTCTCGTTTCCCTTCATAAGATGGCATGAAACTTGACGTGGTAAGTCTTGTGGCTATTGAGAAGCTATTCTCAAAGTTTCATGTTCAAAGGATTAGGGATGGAATGGCAATTTGAGTTTTTGGGCAACTCTCTGTATTTTTCAGGTTATTGTCCAAATCCTGAAATTCTTGAGTTTTAGTTGGTTTCCTGAGTTTTCCAAGCCTCCCTTGCTATTTAGAATATTGTTGTGATGCTTTGAGGTGGAAAGGCTAGGAGCAAAACCCTCAATTTGTCAGTTTTTGAAGGTCTGAAGTGTTTGCCCTAAATTCAGTTTTCTGGACTGCTCTCGGGTTGCCTGAAATTCAGAAGACCGGTCAAACCGGCGTTTACCCAGCGGTCAGACCGGCCTCCTGTGCACTTGGTGCTGCCTCTTGTTTTCTTTGGGGTGTTTACTGTCTTTCTATGTTTTTCTTGCTGCGGTTTTTCCAGAGAGTCTTGGTTCTCTTCTTTTTAGCTTTTCATAGCTATTGAGGAGAGTTTTCGAAGTGAGTACTTTTTGGGGGCAAGATTTGAAGAGGTCGACATTCACCCCGCCATCTGTCGCCATTTCGGTCCAACATAAATATAGGAACAACACCCATTCGTGGCCAAGCATCAGCTCCCAGCAAAGGGTACTAGACCCCTCAACCCAGCAAGACTTTCTTGACTCCGAGCCGTGGCCGGGTTAATCACATCACCATTGAGGAAGCTCAGGAGGCTGCAGGAATCCTGATAGGTACGTTTTCTATCAAGACAATACTAGCACATACTCTCTTTGATTTTGGGGCTTCACACTCATTTATAGTGTGGAGATATATGGATAAGCTTGGGCTACCCACCTACCCATTAAAGAAACCAGTGGCACTTAGCTCACCTGCAGGGATTATCACTGCCACTTTAGTATGCCCTAGGGTAGAAATCACCATGGAAGAATTTGGTTTTCTAGCAGACTTAATAGTATTGAACTCCCAGACCTTGGACATTATACTATGGATGGACTGGCAAGCAAGACATCAGGGAATAATAGACTATGCTACTAGGAGAGTAAGCCTAACGATGTGTCCTAGGTTGACCATAGAAGTAAAGGTGGCTCGACCCTATCGTTGGGGTCGAGCAGTCTATCATTTTGAGGACATACCTCTGGAAGGGATGCTGGTAGTACATGATTACCTAGAAGTGTTTCCCGAAAAATTGCTAGGCATGCCGCCAGGTAGGGACCTTGAGTTCATCATCAACCTCAAGCCCGGTGTGGCCCCGATTGCTAAAAGACCTTATAGAATGACTATTGATGAGTTAGAGGAGCTTAAGAAACAACTCCAATAGCTGTAGGATAAGGGTTTCATCATGTCTAGTTCCTCTCCTTGGGGGTCTTCGGTGCTCTTTGTTAAGAAGAAGGATTACACTATCCGGATGTGTGTGGATTACTGGTCCTTGAATGAAGTAACCATAAAAAATAAGTACCCCCTGCCAAGAATTGACGACCTATTTGACTAACTTGGGGGAGCTACCATGTTCTCCATAATCGACCTAAGGTCGGGCTATCGCCAGCTAAAGATTAGGGCTGAAGACATTCCAAAGACAACTTTCATCGCCAGATATGGACTGTACGAATTTATGGTCATGTCTTTTGGCCTAACCAATGCCCTGGCCTACTTCATGAATCTCATGAATAAAGTCTTTATAGAATATCTAGACAAATTTGTGGTGGTATTCATCGACGACACCCTCATCTACTCCAAGAATGCTGAAGAACATGCCGAGCACCTACACATAGTACTAGAGAAGCTAAAAGAACACTAGCTGTATGCCAAATACAACAAGTGTGAATTTTGGCTAAAAGATATTAGCTTTCTAAGCCATATAGTGTCTGCCAGGGGAGTATCCATCGACCTAGCCAAGATAAAAGCCATGGTGGAATGGAAACAGCCCACTACCGTCATGGAAGTGAGAAGTTTTCTTGGGTTGGCAGGATACTATAGGAGATTTATAGAAGGATTCTCCTAGATTGCCAAGCCATTGACACAACTACTCAAGGAGGAGAAATTTGAATGGACATAGGCCCGTGAAGAAAGGTTTCAATAGCTAAAGAAGAAACTAACCTCCACCCTTGTGCTAGTCCCACCAAACATACGCAAGCACTTTGAGGTATACTGTGATGCCTCACGCCAAGGCCTTGGGTGTGTATTGATGCAAGGGGGCAAGGTCGTGGCATAAGCATCCAGATAGCTTCGCCCTCATGAAGCAAATTATCCTACCCATGACATGGAATTAGCTTCGGTGGTGCATGCCCTAAAGATCTGACGACACTATTTGATCGGTAAACATTGTGATATATATATACCAATCATAAGAGCCTCAAGTACATCTTCATGCAGTCAAACCTCAACCTGAGGTAGAGAAGATGGTTGGAGCCGATTAAATATTACGACTTAAGTGTTCACTATCACCCTAGCAAGGCTAATGTGGTAGTTGATGCCCTAAGTCGGAAAGCCTACTACAATAATCTCATGGTTCAAGAGCAACAACCTGAGCTTCATAAAGAATTAATGACGCCCAACCCAGAGATAATAGAACAAGGCATCATAGCAGCCATGGAGATACAACCAAGTAGGAAGAGCAGATCATAGCTACATAGAAGGAGAACTCAACTGCCCTAAGGTTAAGAAGCTTGATGGAAAAAGGGAAGGCTCTGAAAATAACTGAGGATCAACAAGGTGTTCTAAGATATGGGACATGTATCTTTATTCCCCACCAAAAGGACCTTAAAGACCTAATACTTAGGGAAGCCCATAGCTCCGCGTATTCTCTTCACCCTGGAAGTACCAAGATGTATCAAGACATGAAGTAGTGGTACTGGTGGCCATGCATGAAGAGGGACATCACTGAACATGTTGCCTGTTGTGATGTATGTCAAAGAGTGAATGCCGAACATCAGAGACTAGTAGGATTATTACAGCCATTATAAATACCCCAGTGGAAGTGGGAAGAGGTTGGAATGGACTTCATCACTGGGCTACCGTGAACCAAATCAGGGTACAACTCCATATGGGTTATAATAGATAGATTGACCAAAGTCACCCACTTCATCCATGTCAAAGGAGACAAGCTGGCTGAGCTGTACATCCCCGCATCATGTGTTTGTATGGTGTGCCAAAAAGAATAGTCTTAGATCGAGGTTCTCACTTTACCTCACACTTCTGGGCTAACCTTCATGAAGCCCTCAGCACCCATCTAGATTTTAGTATTGCCTACCACCCATAAACAGATGGCCAAACATAGAGGGGTAAATCAAATACTAGAGGATATGCTTTGAGCCTGTGCTCTAGATTTCACTAAGAAGATTTCACTAAGAATTGAGAGAAATGCCTGGCCTACGCCGAATTTGCCTACAACAATAGTTATCAAACCAGCCTGAGGATGTCCTTGTTCGAAGCCCTATACGAGAGAAAATGTTGGACCCCTCTACACTGGTCAGAAGTATGAGAGGGCTATATCTTCGAACCAGAAACATGAAGCAGGCTAAACAAAAGGTCCGCCTAATTAGGGATCGGTTACAAGCTGCTCAATCAAAACAAAAGAGTTATGCGGACAGGAGGCGTAGGCCATTAAGTTTTGAGATTGGAGATTATGTTTACCTGAAGGTGTCACCCTTGCGAGGAGTTAGAAGGTTCAAAGTCAAAGGCAAGCTCGCCCCATGTTATGTTGGACCATTCCCAATCATGGCCAAGAAAGGAGAAGTAGCTTATCAACTAGAGCTGCACACGAGTTTATTCGATGTACACAATGTCTTCCATGTGTCCCAACTCAAGAAGTGTCTCTGGGTGCCAAAAGATCAAACCCTGATGGAAATAATCATGCTCGAGAGTGACCTGACCTACAAGGAGCATCCCATCAAGATCCTCGATGTTGTAGAAAAGAAGACAAGGAACTAGACCATCCACTTATGCATGGTACAATGAAACCGTCATACCAAGAAGGAAGCTACCTGGGAACACAAAGATCAAGTGAGAATAGATTACCCTTACTTGTATTTGAACTAGGCTGAATCTCGAGACCGAGATTCTTTTTAAGGGGGGTAGACTCGTGACATCCTAAAAATTAGAATCCTAAAAAATGTGTAACTTTCAAAATATTTTGGAATGCATCTTCTTGGCATTTGGATTTTTATGGGGTTTTCCTTGGATCGGGGTTGGGTTCCAACAAGTAAGAAATAATGAAAACCTAATGCCGAAAGAAAGGTACTATTAATAAGAAGGGAATTTTAATTTAAAGGCAAATATGAAAAGATGATCCAACAATTAGGGTAGGAGAACTCCCGTATAATCAATTAGCAGAAATGCGGTCATGAGTTGTACAATGAAAAACAAGGATTAGCCCACAGAGTAAACCGGCAGGTTGTCATCGTTCCCTTTATCCACATATGGCAACACAATGATATACACACACACATACATACATACATACATACATACATACATACATACATACATACATACATACATACATACATACATACATACATACATACATACATACATACATACATACATACATACATACATACATATACATAACCAACCCTAGGCCTGGAGTTAGTTAGGCTTTGTAAAGGTAAAAATGAAAAATTAGAGCAAATGAAGAAGGTTGAAAAAGAATTTAAAACAAAAATTTGATACAAATACCAAAATCAATCGAATCATTGATACAATATTGATATCACTTGCATAATTACTCATTATTGAAACAAGTGCCAAAGGTAATTAAACCACGATTGTTGATACGCAATCAAAGCTCTACACATTTGTTGATCAGAAACAAGTCCTAAGGGGGTGTTTGGTTGCTAGCCACAGTTTACCATGCCTAAAGTTAGGCAAGTTTGACCAACTTTAGGAGCTGTTTGGTTGCAGCCACAGTTGTGGCAAGATTCTCTTCCAGCAAACTAGGTCTCACGCGTCAATGACTCAAAAAAGTGTGGCAAGATTACCTTAGACTTGCTAAAGTGTGGCAAAGAATTTGGGCATCTCAACTTAGGCAAGTGTGGCAATTTTTGTTGGTAAAGTGTGGCTAGCAACCAAACACCCCTTAAATCTTCTCTAGGGCCTGGAGTATGTCATCCCTCAGATCCTCAAACTTCTCAATCCCCAAACTGAACCTAACCAAGTTGTCCTTGATCCCGTTCTTGGCCTTCTCCTCGTCACTCTGACCCCTGATTAAAACGCAAATCCACGCGTATAAGTGAACATTTCCATGACCAAAAGCTCCAAGCTAGCTGTAATTTGTTGGTTAGTGTTATTAAACATCACTTACCAGAAGGACATGACCGCCGGCTGCTGCACTAGGCTCTCACATCCGCCGAGGGACGTCGCGATGAACGGTATCTCCAGCGCGTCGATGAACTTCATGACACCGTGTAGATCTGACGCCACCTCGAAGCTCAGAACGCCGTTGAAACCGGTCATCTGGCTCTTGGCGACGTGGTGCCACGGGCTGCTTTTGAGCCCAGGGTAGTACACTCGCTCAATCTTTGGGTGGTTCTCGAGTAGACGCGCCATGAGCAACGCCGTGCGGTTCTGCGTCTCGACGCGCAGGGCCATCGTCTTGAGGCCGCGTATGATCATGTATGCTGCATCCTGCAAAGTTGCAAAATAAATCAGCCATAGGACAAACTAAAAGAAGCAAGTTAATATGAAGATTAACATCCGTAAAGGTTAACGTCGAGATATATAAACACATACTGGACTGATTGCGCCGCCGAGGTCATGATGCCACGCGCGAATTCTCGAGATGAGCGCCTCCGAGCCACTGACACATCCTGCGATAACCTGGAAAAAAAGCAGCAACAAAGACGTGTTTATGAGCATTATATTGGTGGTGATCTCTGGGAAGAAGCGAAGTGTATGCATGTAAAATGGCAGTAACACTCACGTCGTGGTGGCCGGCCATGTACTTGGTGGCGGAGTGCAGGACGATGTCGGCGCCGAGGGTGAGCGGCTTCTGGTTGATGGGCGAGGCGAGCGTGCTGTCGATGCACACCAGAGCCCCCTTCTGGTGGCACAGCTCGGCCACCAGCCTGATGTTGATGCACTTGAGCAGGGGGTTCGTCGGGGAGTCGGCGTAGAAAAGCGTCACCTGCATGCGCAGTCAAGCGTCATGTCAGAAATCACAAACGGTTTTGCTATTGTACAGACGACTGAAATTTTTTTATGTTTCAGTCACCTGAAATTGCACTCTCAATGAACTAAAATTGCAGCCCCCTAAAAAACAGCTGCAACTTTAGGTGATTCAGAGTGCAACTTCAGGTGACCTGAAATTGCACTCTCAATGAACTAAAATTGCAGCCCCCCTCTAAAAAAATATGTGCAATTTCAGGTGATTCAAAATGCAACTTTAGGTGACGGAAAGATAAAAAAATTTCAGTCGCTGTGCAATAGTCTATCCCAATCACAAAACATTTATAGGCATGCATGTATCAGTAGTACAGCATCAAGATCATGTTACGGAACGTACGTCCCCCTGGTCAAGAACGGCATTTAGCGTCTCGATATCGTTCAGATCAACGAACGTCGACTGCAATAATGCACAAATGTCGTTAGATTGATTGCAAGATACGAAGCAACTAGCTAGTGGGCACACTTGTGTGCCCTAATGCACTTACCCTGATGCCCATCTTGGAGAGCCTGCCGCAAATGAAGGCGCGAGCCTCGCTGTAGCACTCGGTCGTCGTGACGACGTGCCCGCCCGGCGGCACCAGCGCGAGCAGCGTCGCGACGATGGCGTTCATCCCGGAGGACGTCACCAGGGTCGACTCGGCTCTCTCCAGTGCGCTGCAACGTACACCAAATCCGTCAAACATTAGCAATCAACTTCATTTTATGCACACAAAACATTTCTTTTTTGGGAAATATGCAAACCTGATCTTGTCCTCGAGGACCTTGACGGTGGGGTTGCCGTACCGGCCGTACTCGAAGCTGTGGCGCCTGCCTTCCTTGAAGGCGATGAGGTCGTCCGAGTTCCTGAAGCAATGCGTCGTGCCGCTCACGATCGGCGTTGCGATCGAGTCCGTGTCCGCCATGCCGCTCCCGAGCTTCTCCCCGGCGTGGACCGCGAGGGTCTCGTCGGAGGCACGTCTCGGTGCCGGCGCAGGGAGGCCCTCACCCTGCAAGACGGGCACCAGGTGCTCCGGAGGCTCAGCACCGGCCGCGCCGTTGTGCTCGGCACCGAATAAATCGACGACGTTTCCCTCGACGCCCGCAAGGGGGGCTTTATCTAGGAGCGCCCCCGGACACAAGGCGGCGACGGTAGCGGCGCGCTCCGACTTGGGAGAACGCCGAGGGCGGAGCAATTTGCGCTGCCGTGGGAGCGAAGCCTTGACGAGAGGCGATGACCGCGCCATTAGTGGCAGCAATTAATGGAGTGATTAAGAGAATTGGAACACGGATTAACGCAAGTGATTAATCTCTGATCGACGAGCTAATTGCCTGCTTATAGCTAATTAAGCTCTCAAGGAGAGATGGATGTTTCTTGTTTGTGTGCTTCCCAATCTGTGCAAGATTGTGTGTATACATATACACAGGCACACGTTCATATATAAACTGGTCACCAATCAGATCAGGTTAAGTCGATCAGATTGACTACCGATTAGTTCGCTGGATGCACACTGATCAGATTTCTGATCGATTAGATCGCACCTCTTATGGTGGGCAGATTGGTGAGGTGCTAAAATCTGCGTCTTTTTGTTTTTTGAAGTTGTTTTATTATAGACTTTCAAGTTTAATCCTTATAACTTTATAACTATTAAAATAAAAAATTTGTAAATATTTGAGAAATCTTATGAGGCAACATTCGTCCCTTTGTTGCTATTACCGGTTGTACAGTCAAGAGTTGCAAGCATGTAGCAATTCGATCCGTAACATTAAAATATACCGAATGATTAACTATGCGTGAGGTATAATTAATTAACTGTATGCGCCAGCGTGAGTAGGAACTTGATCCACGAGAGTAATTTAATCGAGGCAAGGGATCTAGGAAAGGAGGGAAACGGGTGTACATGAGCAATTGTTTATCGTGACTTAGAGTGTTGCTTCTTTGTTAATTGCTTCTTAGTTTTGGTTAATCGCGTAGCTTATTTTTTTTAGCGACCGAGCATATCAGCACGTGTACGTACGAACTCTGATGCTACGCGGGAAATCTAATTAAGGTTTGTTGACGGACCTGGCTAGCGAAGAGTCAAATCTGCGGTCCGATAGGTTCTGCGTCGCAGTTTGCGCGCACTCGTAGCTCCCTAAATGCCCGAAATTAGGGGTGGATATTAAGCCGGCTCTGTTCGGCTCAGCTCGTGAAGGCTCGTTAGAGAGGAGGCTCGGCTCGGCTCGTTAAACTAACGAGCTAAAAGTGAAGCTTGGCTCAGCTCGTTAAAAAGCTCGGCTCGGCTCGTTAGGTGGAATATGCAAATGGACTTTTCTGAAAAGCTCGAGCTCGGCTCGTTAGGCTTGTTAGGTGGAATATGCAAATTGACTTTTCTGAAAAGCTCGAGCTCGACTCATTAGGCTCGTTTTGACTTTTGAGTGTCTTTAACCTTTTTTTATGTTTTAGATTTGTTTTTCTAAATGATAAGTTCTATGGTTTCTTTTCCATATGTGAAATTAACATAGAAAAGAGTAACGTGTACTTTAATAATACCTTTCAGTGATAAAAGAGGTGCGAAAATTGATATGCATACATACATACTACTACTGTCATACTGAGCCGTTCACACGTGATTAGGGCTGTAAACGAGCCGAGCTCGAGCGAGCTTGGCCTGCCAGGCTCGAGCTCGGTAGAAGCTCGAGCCGAGCTCGAGCCGAGCTCGAGTTGGGGTCCGAGCTTGGACCGGGGCTCGAGCTCGGCTCGGCCTAAGCTCGAGTAGGCTCGAGCTCGGCTCGTTGAAGCTCGGTAACAATTAAAATAATTTATTATGCACTATTTTTCAATAATGAGAAAATTTTAAGCTCGAGCTCGGCTCTAGTAAGCTCGATAACAATCAAAATAATTCAAATATACACTAATTTTTAACAATAATAAAAGCTCGAGCTCGAGTTCGGCTCGAGTAAGCTCGGTAAGAATTAATATGTATTACTATTTGAGCTCGAATTGGGGCTCGCGAACTATTCGAGCTCGGCTCGGTGAAGCTCGCGAGCTCGAGATCAAGCTCGAGTTCGGCTCGTTTAAAGTTCGAACCGAGCTCGAACCGAGCCTAGAACGAGCCGAACTCGGGTAGCTCGCGAGCTTCGAGCTTTTTTTACAGCCCTACACGTGATGGGCCGGAGACGCTGTCGAGCTGGGCCGACCGAGCCTATCGAGCCTAGCGAGCGGCTTGCGAGCCGGCTCGGCTCGGCTCGTTAACGGACCGAGCTAAAACCTTGGCTCGGCTCGGCTCGTTTGTGCCACGAGCCGAGCCGAGCTGAGCCGAGCCTTCAACGAGCCGAGCTAGCTCACGAGCTTCGAGCTTTTTTTCCACCCCTACCCGAAATACCCCTACTTTCGCAAATTAAGGTCGAGATATTTTGGCTCATTCCAAAGTCGAAATAAATAGGCTTAAAACCATATGCGTCATCTTATCGTCTACTATTATCTTAAAAAATATAGAAAAAAATCATTAACCGTAACTCAAAAGAACATAATTTAATATAGATGCAATATAGATGGATGAGTCCGTGGTTATATAATGGGATAGCTAGTGACAAATGCCGATGCTCAAGTGCCACCAACACATCCAAGACCAGGATAGCTAACATACAGCGGCGAACATAGCACCAAAAATGTAGCCTGGGCTAATGCGATAAGGATAATATGACATGAGAGAACTAAACATGCATTTGTTACGTTGCCAGTAGCCGATGCCTTTGGGGGTACCTAAGTTGCACCAGCCCTAGCCTGTGCTTCCGCCGAGGCTGACCCCTGTTGAAGACGCTACGACAATAGATATACGCACAGAGATGATGAGAATTTAATAAATATCTAAATATGACTTTAATATTTAATTAAGGCCAAAGGATCCTTATGGTAGTAAGCCTTCAGAGATTGCTCCTCGAGTACACTATTTGAAAAAGCACAGTGCATATTGCCTGACCGGATGACCACTCAGAGAACCTATAAACTAGTACCTTGGCCTGCTCCTTGGTAATCTCTCTCGTACGGTGGATAGAACACATACTTTATTCACTTGAAATAGCACGACGTTTCAACTCCAAGGCCCTGTTCTTTTCAGCTTCTAAAAGCTGCTTTTCGGCTTTTCTACAGTAACTAGCTTTTAAATGGAGTATTTTTTTCAAGATAGGGTCTACTAGTTAATTGTAGTACATACTTTACTGACTTCATTTATATTGGCAAAAACCGCACGTGAGTTTCTGTTACTCTGTAATCTCTCGTACAAACAGCCCAAAAGCCAAAAGCTACAGCCAAAAGCCATAAGCCGCAGCAAAAAAGAACATGCCCTAAGTCTCCGACAATAACTACCATGCAGTTGTTTCACACGTTCGTCTCCCCCTTGATAATAACTGACGATCAGATGTCCTCTCTCTCTCTCTGATAATAACTACCTCCTCGATCAGACACACTAGTTCCATAAGTCGTCTTCTCCAGCGGATAATTAGCGTCCCTTCGCTACTATTTAAGGAGTAACAAGAGAAGACAGAAAGACAACAGAAAACATTTGAATCAAAGTGATCAGGATATAATAATCCTTAATTTATTATTTATCCATAAATAGCATTATTACGTCATTATGTTATTTGATTATGCCCCTTATACTCGTAAGGGAGAGACCTAATCATGTGGTCGTAAGCCTTTCCATGCCTGCTCCATAGTCGTGAGCTTTTCCACGATCACTCCACGATCGTAAGTATTTCTACGAGCATGACATAGTCATAAGCTAATCTACGACCACCCTATGGTTGTGAACTCTTCTACGACTAGTTTAAATTCGACTAGCTTGTCTACGACAACCTATTACATTGCGAGCTTGTCTAACAAGGCAGTTAGTGTACATAGTTGTTTTCTCTAATAGCTGCTCATAACACCTTCCTGCCTTAAGTGATAACCGCTTGGCGATGGAAAGGTACCATGTCTCTGACAATAACTTCCATCAGACATTTTATCACTTGAAATGTTGAGGCGTCTTTCGGCATGAAGCAATCACCACCTTTTCACACATTATTTAAAGGTTGACGTCAGGCAAGACAATAAGGAGAGGCGATAGAGATCAAGAAGCACATTAGTCATTTCTCTTGATTGTAATCAGTACGCTTAATACAATCACATAGGAGTAAGGTTGTTATTCTCTTTGGAGAAGGTTCGACCTGTGTAAAATCCCTGTGTCTTTTTCTGTGTGGTCAGGTCTTTGAGAGATACCCCCCAATCATACGTAAGATTGGTATTAGAACACCAACAGTTGGCGCTGTCCATGGGGATGGCCTCCAAACTCTAGTAATTCCTTGTCGACAATTCTCTTCTTTCTAATGTCCTCAAGGTAGGAGACTGGTTCGACTTGGCCGACTACATAGATCTCGACATAGATGCTTGCTACGATTACGAGCAGAGTATGCTTTCATCTGATGGTGAGGTTATCTCTAAAAATCCTTCATTGGATCCCGGAGATTGCACCATGGATAGGGTTGAGAAGGGATCCTTATCCTCCACAATGTTACGTTCAATGGAGGAACCAGTTTTCCCAAAGGGCAAGGGTCAATCCGACCATAAATAGGACTCGAAACATGATGAGGCATCTCGCTCTAAATGTTCGAGTCCCTTGACAATAGTCTGATCTAATTCAACAAGTCCTAGAATTCGGCATCTAGTGGTCGTCACCTGTAACATCGTAAAATTTTAAATTTGGGAAATGTGTAGCCCTAGAAATATTTTGAAATGTATCTTCTCGATATTTGTATTTTAATGGATTTCCTTTGAATTTTGGTTGAGGTTCCAACAATTGAAGAAAATCATGAAAAATACAACTAATAGAAAATCATGAAGGAAATGTGAAAATAATAGAAATTTATATTTCAAAAACAGAATCTGAAAAGATGATCTATCAAAAAGGGGAAGAGAATAATTTGAATCAAAATTTAAAATTCACTTTGGGCCTAGTAATAATAATAATAACAATAAAAATAAACAAAGGTAAGTGAATAAAACATGTATATAGGAATATGTACCATACTAAAGAAATAGATATAAGTAAATAAGCAAATAAATAAATGAATAAAAATATGTATATATATATATACACATGTGTATATGTATATAAATAAATAAATGAAAAAATTCAGCCTAGCTGAGCCGGCCCAGGTCGGCCTAGTTTTTCCTTCTTCTTCCTCTGTTCCCTTTAGCAGAGCCGAAGCCTCGCCTCACCTCGCCTGCTCTGTTGTCGTGCATCTCCTCGCCACACCTCACTAGCTCCGCCGGTCGTCGCCTGCCCGCGCCCATACTGCTGATGACCGCCACAGTGCTGCCGCCTGTCATGCACAGAGACCGCTGTCACGTCACCCTAATCATCGCTCCGATTGTGCCGCCATCGCCCATAGTTTTCTGCCCCGTCGCATCCACCTTGGTTCGTGCGTGTGTGACAGTGTCACTATGCTGGCGTCACTGTACACTCAAGCCCATGCCCTGAGCGCTGTCTCATCGCGAGCCCTATAGAAACGCCGCTGCCATGCCATTCCGGTTGACAGCCAATGGCTCCCCTGTCGCCCGCCGCCTTTTCGCGGGTATAAAAGCCTGCCCTCACTCCCAGTAGCTTTACCGCACCACACTCCACCTCCCACACGAAACAATTGGCCTCCCGTGAACCACAGCTCGCCGACGACGCATCTTCCCCAAATTCGGTAGGTGAGCAATTTGTGGATTGGCGCTGCCGTGGTCCAATTCCTCCTCAGTGAAGCTCCCCCGGAGCACCGTGACGCCATTCCCCTCCTCAGCTGGAACTCTCATCGCCTCTACATTGCCCGCACCGTGCGCCTCCTCCGCCTGTCACCGTCACACATCGCTAGCTCGCCACAGCCACCCCCGAGCCATGCTAACCACCGAGGTAGACTCCCGAGCTCGCCTAGATGCTCCCCTCTCGTTTAATTGAGCTCCGGTGCTGTGTGCCGCCATAGCCCTTCTTCCCCTGTTACGCCATCGCCCATGGTCGCCGCCGGCCAACGCCCCCGCCGAATTGGCCGGCAAGACCTCGTCTTCGGGTAGGCACGGGCATGAGCAACTCATTTTGGGGATGCTCAGCTCCAGTCGCCGCTTACTCTGTCGGCGGCGAGCTCGCTGAGCGTCGGCCGAAGGAAGAAGACGCATTGTAGCTGACAGTTAAGACAGTTAGTTAGTGTTAATGATGAGTAATTAATGCTAATGATGAGTAGTTAGAAATATGGCTCACTGACATGTGGGCCATGCCCTTTAATTAAACCACAATTGGACCCACCTGTCATAAGTACAAAGAAAAGAAAATAAAAATATAAGAAAAATTTAAAAACCTGCTGTGTGCCCCACCTGTCAGATTTTTTTTTTATTTTTTGGATTTATTCAAACTGACAACTTGAAAAAGGCATAACTTATTCATCTTAACACCAAATTGAGTGAAACAAATTTCTAAATTCAATACTATCCAATGGAACTAAAACCGTAATTTGTGAAGCTCATTTGAATTTTTTGTGAGAATTTGTTCGATTTATTGATTTTTATCCAAATTTTTGCGCAACGCAAAAATAGCGTACAAGGCCCAAGAGGAAGAAGCTGAGGCTGAAGCAACCCTCGATGATCAAGACCAAGCCAACTGTGACCAAGGCAAGTCAATACTTTGATCATGTTGAGCCTACATTTTCTGTAAATTTACTTTTTTTAAATTGTCAAATTGCATGTGGTTATTTTATATGCAAATATATGTTTGTTTTAAATTCTAATTATATGCCCATAAATTGATTTGCTAGTATTGCATCTCCTTTGGAACATTGGAGTATTTGAACCTTGTCGCCCTAGTGAAATTATAATGGTAACACTTTTAAAAATAAGTCCTTAATTACACGTCATGCTTAGCACTGGTTAAATATTCGGGGGTACTAAACTGCCCCAACATCACTTTGTAATGAAAAATGGATTTGGGAAGTTACGGTAGAAATGATTGGTACATTTGGATATGATTATTTTATGCTCCCAAAAACCCTAAACTTGCTTAAATATCTGGGCGGATGGTACGGGGGCTGGTATGTTGTGCAGTGGAAGCATGGTGTATGGTTTGTGGTAGAACCGCCCAGATAACCCTAAGGACTGAATCTTGACATGGCCTCCTATGTAAAATAGTATAACCACAAGTCTGCAAAATGCAACTTAGCTAAGTAAAATTATCGAAACCAAGGACTCATCTCACCGGTAGTGGAAAGGAGGGGAATATTTTAAGGGCAAGGGGAGGCCTAAAGGGACACCGAGAGGAGTGTGAAGTAACTAGCCATGCTAGCGTTGTGGAGAGTGGAGTCCGGATGCGCTAGTAGCCATGGTTACATCCCGCGCAACGTATGGGACCCACAAAAAGTGGGAGCACCCATAGGGTGAGATGACAAAAGGGACTAGATACTTTGAGAAGTTACTGTGATGGTCTACTCAACCACATGGCTAAGGAATCATGTGGGGCAACGAGTGGATTGTCTCTTGTGGGTAAAGTGTACAAGCTCTGCAGAGTCAAAACTATTCGAATAGCTGAGCCCATGGTCAAGGGCAGACATGAGATCCTAACTAGATATAGTTCCATTTCAAAAACTTTGTGGGTGGTATTGGAAAAGTGGTGGGCAGTGGAAAGCCCTAATTTGTGTTGCCCTAGGTGTCACCCTGATATGGTAAGCGGTTATAACGCTGAAAGGTTAGTATATGGTGCAGAAACCATGTAACGGTGGATGGTATCTAGATCGCTATTATTATCGCACTCTTTCATACATTATGTTTTAGTTCAAATTTCTAGGTCTTAGGAAATTTCTAAGTAACATATACTAAAAGCAATTGGAGGCAAATAAAATAACCTGAGCCCTTCCTTGATAAGCCATGCATATTACCTATTGCATTCTGTGTATTAGCTCGTGGAGCATAGTGGATTAGTGCTCACTCTCGCATTACCAACCTCAGAAACAGGGAGCTAGGACCATTGTGCCTATGATGAAACCCCTGCCGCGGATGGAGGAAATAATGAAGGAAACTAGGACGGCTTCTTCGATTTTGAGTCCTAGATAAGTAGACTTAATGGAGATTGTGTGCACATATATTACTTAAGTCTAGGTAATATATGTTGCACACATTTACCCCCCTCAGTCGCTTGCTTGTGGATTATGGTCTTACTTTTGCTATTGCTTCCGCTGTTATCTTTTGTAATGTAGACATTTGGCCTGTTCGGCCCTTATGTAAACCATCGCTCGATGTGGTGTATTTCAAAGTCTGATATGTAATATTGTGGTTTATTATGCTTCTTGCGATGTATGAGATGATGCAGCAATGAGCACTATCTACTGATCCAGAGAATAGTGCGGTGGAATCACAGGGGATTCTGGATTGAAAAATCCAGGTTCGACATCAGCCTTCAGTTGTCCCCACAGAGAATGTGGGTGGCCTCCCTGCGAGTTCACCCATACTTTTGCAGGGCTCAACTCTGATTGGAGACGGTTATAACCTAGAATTCCCTTCTTGGAGGGGCTTCCTCCAGATCATGAGGCACTGTTGTTCGATGACTCCTCAAGCCAGGAGGCATCTGACACAAGTGGAGATTATATCTAGGAGGTATTCGCCCTCCCCTCAGATACTAATCGCTCTCCCAAAGGAAGTGCTAAGAATGCTCTCCGCCACTCACACACTGCGACCCCTCATGGTGATGGCGAGGAGACCTCTGGTGATGAACGAGGTCAGTACTCTAATTGTGGGAGAAATCCTTGAAATAATTGCTCTCCATAAATGTGAAATCTAGCAGCCTCAGATATTGAAGATCCTGAGACCATCCGGAGAAGAAGGTTGGCAACCCAGAGGAGTTTGCCTGGCTCATCCTATATCAATTCGAGGAGGCTTAGGAGCTTCAGCGTATAAATGATTTGCTCAAAAACCCAACCCAAGAACTTTCTCGAGCACTTGTGTCGGAACCCGGAGCAACAACTCCTGGATCCTCTGTGTAAATCGCACTAGTCCAGTATCAGCTAGTGCACATAGTATAACAAAAATAAATACCAAGCACAAATGACCAACTTCATTAATTTAAAGAGTACGGCCTTATGGCCAAGTCTTACATCAACACCCATTGGCAATGATAAATAAAGCAAATAACTGCGGAAACAAACTGAAAAGAAGTGAAGCCCAAGCCTGCCCACAGGCAAATGACGGTAAGACACGGCCTTCTCGTCCAGACCTTCACCGTAGTCGACGTCATCTTCCTCTATATGGAGATTGCAAGGTGAGTACAAACTTGTACTCCGCAAATCACACGGAGAAGTGCAACATAATGATAAAGGCTTCAATGGGACTTCACAAATAATTCAGCCAGGGCTGTCCCATACCAGCCTTGTGGTAGTACGATAGGGCTTTGCAACAGTAGCTCATAGACTGGTCCTTAATTGACTTAGGCCTAACCACATACCCCTGTGCACGACAATCAACCCTGTGTCTCCGAACAACAGGGCATGCCTGCACCTACCAACTAACCAATTGCCTAAGTCTAAACCAGTTTTTATATTTTGTTTTCAAAATATTTCATAAACCTCCTTAACTCACCAAAGTCAAGAGTACATTCGAAAAGCTTATCATTTTATGTGAAAAGGTAACCCCCAAACCAATTAATATGTCTAAGCAGGGCTAAGCATTTGATTCAAAATTTCTCTAGCCAACACTAGTGCAGTAGCTAGAGTTTTAATCTTGGGTAACAAGGTATAAGGGAATTTCAATGTCAATGGAGGTGATAACAAATAGGCAATAGCTAAATTTAAAACTGAATTGAAATACGTTGAATAGAAATATGCATGCAGAATAATTTAAAACAACATAATTTTATTTTGAAATCTGGGATCAACATGATCAAGGAGTGTGATTTGCCTTGCTCTTCAAATTGGTACAAATCTTCGTCTTTGAATTCTCCTGAATCGTCGAAGTCTACACGTGAAAATAACCCACCAAATTTAAATAAATTCAAATAAACTTTCAAATATTTTAATTGAGGCTAGAAATGGATAGAGGAGAATTTTTGCTGAATTTAGAAATTTGAATGGGCTCAATCGGAGTTAGGAAGAAGGAGAACGGGCTCTCAGAAGTTTAAAATCATGGAAAAAGATAAAAGGGATTTTCTAGAATTATTTTTCTAAAGGAAAATGGGAATTATCATGTCAGCACTGAATTTATTTTTGGCCGATTTAATTTTACACTGAAAAATCGGAATTAAGGCGTCAGCATGACGTCAGCTCTGGGGTGATCATGCTGACAGGTGGGCCCCAGTCCACGTGGACCAAGTCCACGGATGAGGGGAGTGGTCGACGTGGCACGGGCGGGCTGGTGATGCTGACGGGGTAGAGGAGAGCCGAGGTGGCGCTGACATTGCACCACCTCACCTGCCACGCAGGCACCCGAGGCAGCGCCGGCCGGAGGCGGCACTCGGGCACGGCGGTGACGGAGCTCCGGCGACCGGCAGCGATGGGCGGAACCGAGAGGGGAGGCCGGGGAGTTCTATCCTACCTTGCGCGGGGCCGGGCGGGCACTGGTGGCAGCCGGCGACGAGGAGGAGCGGCGGTGCGGCTCGAGCCTCGGCGGCGACGACACTCTAGCGGTGGAGGAGCTCGGGCAAGGGGTGGAGGAGATCGGGGGTGTTCGCGGTGAAGCTGAGGGCGGCGTCGGGGAAGCTCGGGGGCGACCGGAGCGACGGCGATTTCTCGCCGGAGTTGACGACAGCGGCTGAGGCGAAGGTGCACGATGCGGGGGACTCGGCTCACCGGAGAGGAGAGAGGAGGGCGGAAGGAAGTTGTGCAGAGGGAGGAGGTGCTCAGGGTCCCTTTTATAGGGGGAGAGGGGCGGCGCGGCGAGCTAACGGCCCGCGCGAAAATGGCGGTGGCGGTGGGAAGAAGGGGCATCGAGAGGAAGACATGCCTGACAGGCTAGTCTCGCGGTGCAGCGAGAGAGGGGGAGAGGGGTGGCTGACGGATGGGGCTGGGGAGATAGAAAGAGAGCGGGAGGGAGCAGCAGTCTGATGACGATCGGATGGCTGTAACATCCTGATTTTTAGAGTCTTTTTGAAGCTTTTAAAATAAAATTCACCATTTGAATTTTTCTGGAATTAATTAAAGCTTAAATGGAATTTTTTATAAATTAAAAGGATTTAATATGATTAATCTGAACATGAACATTTGTCAAAATTATTTTATTTGAGTTCTTTGTGCCTCAAGGAATTTATTGGAATTTTTCTGGATTTATTTGCTATTTTCTAGAGCTCAAATTAATTTATTTGAATTTCTGAAAAAGAAAAAGAAAAGAAAATCCCAACCGCCGATGGGCGAAACCCACCAATGGCCCACCCAAGCAGCAGCCGCACCGCGCCCGCGCGCGCGCCACGCGTCGCCGCCGATCCGACCGCGCCGCGCGCGCTTGCCCTGCCGATGGACGACGCGTGTCGCCATCTCGCCGCTTCGCTCACGCCGCGCGCCATCTGGGCGCGCCGCTCGTCAGGCCGGCGGTGGGGCCCACTGCCGAAGTCGCTCCGACCGGACTCGTCCCGTCTCCGACGGGACGCCGCCGCCGCCTTCCGTTTTCCTCCGCCGTTTTAGAGTCGAACGCCTCGGCGTCGTGTATTAAGGGGCCGACCTCGCTTCTTCCCGCCCCGAAGCCGCTCTCTGCCGCTCGCCGACGCCGTGCGTTCGCCGCGACGCCGTGCCTTCGCCGCCGGCTTCGCCGCCCGTCGCGCTCGCCGTTGCTCGCCGCCACGGTGAGTTCCGCCGCCGCCTCGCCGCCGCCGACCGGCGATCGCCGCCGTCACCCCCCGCCGGCGACTCGCCGCCGCGTGCCTGCGCGCCGATGCGCGCGCGCGCCTCGGCGCTCCGTCCGCGCCGCCTCGGTCCCGCGCCGCCACGCCAGCCCGCGCCCGCCGCGCCGCCGCCGTCTTCGTGCACGGGTCTCCGTGCGCCGAGCCGCCGACACACTGGGCCACTTTGTCACCGTGCACCGTAAACCCGCCGCATCGGCTATGCCCGGTCGGTGCCACGCCGCCAAAAACCGCCCACGTGTCGCCCGTCGGCAGCCACGTCGGCACTCACCGCTTGCGCCAAAGAGCCTTGATCAGCCAGTCTTGTTCCGTGAGCCGAGCCCACCATAGACCCAGCTTCCGTGCGCCCACCCACGGCCACGGTGCACTTTTCCAATTTTCCTGATTTTCAGAAAATCCAATTTTTCCAAGAGCCCGTTCTCCTCGTCCTAGCTCCGATTGACCCGTTCTTTTTCTAAATTCATCTAAAATTGAGCTCTACCTTTTGGTTCAGGTTTGAAAGTTTTGGAGTTCATTTGAATTTTATTTGAATTTTTTCTCTTTTCGTCTCGCTTTCTCTCGTTAGATCGCGTGTTCGAGGGAGCGGAAGTTGGATTTGAAGATCTAGAGCCCTCATCTGAGCAAGGCCAAGGCAAGTCGTGTCCTTTGATCATGTTGAACCCAGTTTTCAAATCTATTATGTATTATGTTGCTTTAAATTATCGTGCATTGCTACTTTATTATAAAACCATTGTATTGGTAGTTAATGACCTAATTGATTATCTCCTCCTTGATAATTTGAATACCATGATTCTATTGTCACCATAGGATGGGTAATTATTTAGTGATACAATATTAGTGTCACATGGGTTGTACGCTTAATTTGCTTAGCCATGCTTATTATTAGTTCGTTGGGATCTGTCATCACATGTGGTTAATTAATCCTGACTTAATGATTTACTTGAACGTGGTGGCTAGCCACAGTTATAAAATTTGTATGTCATGACATGGGTAGTGTCATGGGCATTGGTTATACAAACTTGGCTTTCACTTGGGCGAATGATCGTGCAGTAAAGGGGGTGCTGAATGCACATTGGGATGTGGATGCTTCGCCTGGGTAACTTTTAAGGACTTAACTTTGTGCGCCATTGATCTGAGCTTAATCGTGCAAACCACATGTCTAGTATGGGATAGACCTGGCATAATAATTTGTGAAGTCTCCACTTTGGTTTTACTACTGATGTTGTGTGGCGCAAGAGGGGGCAATTATCGACTAGGGGTTACCCTACTCGACGCGAATCCTTAGCGAGTGGGATCGGGTGGAGATGGATCATTGTAAAAGCCTTGTTGTGATTTCCTTAAGCTGAGGCTAATCACATCATGTGGGTACAGTTGTGCAACCTCTGCAGAGTGTAAAGCTATTCGAATAGCCGTGTCCTCGGTCATGGACAGTGCTCGGTGATTTCACACGAGGGTAGAGTCTTTATGAAATTTTGGTTGGTTTGAGCTGGAAGTGAATGGTTAGTTCACTTGTGGATTTATTTAATTCCTTTGATTATCTACTTAGTGTCTGTTGTTAAATTAGCTTTACAATCTATTTATTGTATTCACTTCAAATTGTCGCTTTATGCAAAACTAACCTTTCACCATCCATTGATAAGCCTTGCATACTATATTGCATTCATTTGTTACAAACGACTTGCTGAGTACCAATGTACTCACGGCTTTATGCCCATGTTGCTCGATTGAGGAGGAGGGACCAGATCGCAGGAGTTGCTAGAAGGAGGCTACTACGAGGACTTCGGATTAGGACTTCGCTCCCGATCGATTGCTGTGGGCATATCGAGTGGCTACTACGCTTAATTTTGGATTTCACGCTAGTTTCTTTAAAGCCCTTCAGGCTAATAATTGTAAGCTTGGCCATAAGGTCGTACTCTGATGGTTATTAATATAATTTGGATTTCCTTTAGAATATCGTGATGTGGATGATATTTGTCTTTGTTTACGCTGTGTGCACTAGCGTGATCCTGGACTAGTGCAGAATACACAGTAGAGTCCGGATTTGTATATTCGGGTCTCGAAAGAGATGGTATTAGAGCTATATCGACTGTAGGATGGAGCCCTAGTTAAACTGGTCGAGTTAGTAAGTTTTCAAAATTTATTTTCTAAATCAAATCAACCAAATGATTGACTAGTAATTCTTGATTCTTACCTCATTCTTAGGATTCTTGATCCGTGTCTCCTCTGAGAACTTGTTTTCGAAACTCAATCTGACTTCTTATCTCCATAATGTCCATAGATGTCTCGAGTCTTCCCTAATCCAAGTGAAGATTAGCCTGGAATTCTTCAAGCTGTGCTGTGAAGTTCGGATCAAGGGAGCACCCAATATGTCAAGACAAGATTGGAGATTTCGTGAAGATTAGGAGCCATTAGATTTGAACCTCGTTATAGTTTCAAAGATCGTGTAGACCGTTTTGCTTTTTCTTGCAGTTGCGTGTGATGTGAGCTGCAAATTTTGCCCTTAAAAGCATTATATTGCAATCATGTCAATCTTTTATTGGTGTTATTTCCCCGGTTTTGCTGTTAGCCTTTTTCGGCTAAGTGTTTGCTTAGCTCAGGATTTGCCATTAGAACATTTACTTTTCAAATCAGACCTTTTCAAAAATAGAAAATCAGGGCAAAGCAAAAATAAAACTTAGGCAACAAAAATACTTATTTTAGTTTTTTATTTATTTATTTATTTTTATTTTAATAAAAATCTGGGTTGTTACAACCAGGTTATGACCATTTTACCGAGGTGATCATATGAAGACTCTGGAGCATGATGGCCAGACTCGAGCAACGTCGCCAACACAATTTTGGGAGTCAAACAGGTACAACTATGACTAGTCGTTCGAATAACTCAGCTCGTGGGAACCGAGATGATGACATGTCATACCAGGATGATCAAACTTCTAGAGGAGGTGATCATTCACTACTTTGCGCAAGAAATGTACAGCGATAGATGGAATACGAGGAGTATTACCCTCGTATGGATGAGACTTATCACAGGTCGGGTCCATCAACTGCTGAGCATCATTGAGTACGATCGCCTGGAGACGCCAATCATCCTTTCCCGCAAAGGTGGTGTCACGATCTTGTTACCAGATGTTAGGCTTTTACACCTGATCTTTGAGCAGTTCGCTAGCCACTGCAGTTTCAACCGGTGAACATGGAGAAGTTTGATGGATCTCAAAATCCCATCAAATTCCTTCAAATCTACACGACCGCTGTTTGAGCATTAGGAAGAGGAGAGCATGCCATGGTGAATTACCTTCTGATTATGCTCGAAGGATCTGTTCAATCGTGTTCGATCTACTCGTGGCAACACCTTTGTGACCTTCCACTAGCCAATTTTCAAGCAACTTACAATCGCCTTGGGAAGGAGGATGACCAGCATAGGATGAGAAAAAATAGCAACAAGACTTTACGTTAATTCATTAGATGTTTTAGCCAAGTTCATAATTCCATACCTGAGGTTTCATATGCTTTTGTTATCAGAGCATTTAAGCAGTCAGTCCGCAAAAGAAGGTTCACTGAAGATATCTCTTTGAACTCTTCGACTACTATCACCGAGCTCTTTGATAGGAACAGGGTCCCGATCTTCCAGCAGGTTCTGGATATGTTCGATTTGGTGGAGGCGCGACACAAATCGATCCGGCTTCCGAACAACACGTTCCAAACCCCGAAATCACAGCACCATGTCTCCTCAGGTTATCAATCGTGCGCAGCCCGGTTGACCTCGCCAAGAAGGCTAATCCTCGCCTGCGAATTGAAGAACACAAGCAAGAACAAGCAAGAACACAACTGAATTGCAGATGTATTGATTTAGCACTCGAAAGTTGGGGTTTCACAAACCAATGAACGGCGAAACTGTTCAAAGACAGAATAATCTAAGCAAAACCCAAACCCTAATGGTGGGGGTGGCAGCTGGATATAGAGGAGTGAGGGGCGTGCAAAACCCCTGGACGCGCCCTAATGGGCTCCAACACGATAGAAAGCCGAACGGCCCAAAAGACGATAGCGTAGCACCCTGACAGATTCTGAACACCCACTTGTTTTGACGATTCCTGTTGAATCAGATGGAATTTTGACTTAGGACCAGAGCCATTGGAAATTTCTCCTTCTCAGCTTTTCATCCATATGTAGAACGTCCAAAACGGAGCCCGGATGCAATCTGGGCGTCTGTTTTAGTGCGGCCTGGTCCTGGACTCCGAATTGGATTCGAAGTCGGCTTGAGTTGGGCCTCCAACATGATTCGACCGCCCTTGCTGGACTTGTGCGCCTCGTAGCTCTTCTCCAAGTACTTTCAGGTCCTCTCCGTGGTTCCTAATCATAATTAAATCATTAGGTAGCAATCGATTCTCAAATGAACAAAAAGAAGTACTTAGGAATGAGCTCACCTGTAAATTCAATTGTCGGGCGCGAGCTCTAGTGATTGGTCCTTGAATGTCAAGTGGAGGAGTGTTGTGTGCATCCGAAGAAGTGATGTCCTCATCATCCTCCCCCTCTTGAAGCGGAGTTGTCCTCAACTCAGCCTCATCTTCTTCTCCCAAGTATGGCTTCAAATCTGAAATGTTAAAGGTGGGACTAACCCCAAACTCGGGAGGCAACTCAAGTTTATATGCATTATCATTTATCTTCTCAACTATCTTAAAAGGACCAGCAGCTCTAGGCATCAATTTTGACTTTCTTAACTCAGAAATCTATCCTTTCTCAAGTGCAACCAAACAAAATCACCCGGTTCAAGTTTAACTTCCTTTCTACCTTTACTACCAAGTAATCCTATATTTTCATTCATCTTTTCAATGTTTGCCTTAGTAGTCTCATGCATTTTGACAATAAAATCAGCACGCTCCTTAGCATCATTATGAACTCTCTCACTAGTAGGCAAAGGTAAAATATCAATAGGGGCATGGGGATTGAATCCATAGACTACCTGAAAAGGACTTACCTTGGTGGTGGAGTGTTCCGGTCGATTATATGCGAACTCAACATGCGGCAAACACTCTTCCCACAGCTTCAAATTATTCTTCAAAACAGCTCTCAACATGGTAGACAATGTGCGGTTCACCACCTCGGTTTGGCCATCAGTTTGTGGGTGACATGTTGTAGAGAACAACAACTTTGTACCCAACTTGTTCCATAGAGTACGCCAAAAGTGACTCAAGAACTTGGCATCACGATCTGAAACAATAGTAGAAGGCATACCATGCAAACGAACTATCTCTTTGAAAAAAGAGGTCAGCAATATGAACGGCATCATCGGTTTTATGACATGGTATAAAGTGAGCCATCTTATAAAAGCGATCCACAACAACAAAGATATGGGTGGGAAAACAAATGTTGACGGCTAGGGTTTGTATGAGAGGTAGCGGAAGCAAGACAACCCGAAACAAAACACGATCTAAACCAGCAACACAACTCAACTAAGGACACAAACTCAACACTACGGACTCTGAAATCAAATTGTGCAAAAGGCTAAATGAGATCTAGGACAGGAAACAACCTATGACTACAAATTTTTTTGTAGGGCTTTTTCTTGGACTCTAGGATGAAACCGAAAACAACAAAGGTAGGGTAAACTCGAACCTGAAGGAACACTTGAAGCTCTGATTACCACTTGATAGGAACGGGGTCTCAATCTTCCAACAGGTTCTGGATATGTTTGATTTGGTGGAGGCGCGACACAAATTGATCTGGCTTCCGAATAACACGTTCCGAACCCCGCAATTGCAGCACCACGTCTCCTCAGGTTATCAACTGTGCGCAGCCCGGTTGACCTCGCCAAGAAGGCTAATCCTCGCCTGCGAATCGAAGAACACAAGCAAGAACAAGGAAGAACACAACTGAATTGCAGATGTACTGATTTAGCACTCGAAAGTTGGGGTCTCACAAACCGATGAACGACGAAACTGTTCAAAGACAGAACAATCTAAGCAAAACCCAAACCCTAATGGTGGGGGTGGTGGCTGGATATAGAGGAGTGAGGGGCATGCAAAACCCCTGGACGCGCCCTAATGGGCTCCAACACGATACAAAGCCGAACGGCCCAAAAGACGGTGGAGTAACACCCTAACAGATTCTGAACGCCCACTTGTTTCGACGATTCTTGTTGACTCAGAAGGAATTTTGACATGGGACTAGAGCCATCGGAAAGGTCACCTTCTCAGCTTTCCATCCATATGTAGAACGTCCAAAATGGAGCCCGGATGCGATCTGGGCGTCCATTTTAGTGCGGCCTGGTCTTGGACTCCGAATTGGATTCGAAGTCGGCTTGAGTTAGGCCTCCAACATGATTCGACCACCCTTGCTGGACTTGTGCGCCTCGTAGCCCTTCTCCAAGTACTTCCAGGTCCTCTCCATGGTTCCTAATCATAATTAAATCATTAGGTAGCAATCGATTCTCAAATGAACAAAAAGAAGTACTTAGGAACGAGCTCACCTGTAAATTCAATTGTCGGGCGCGAGCTCTAGTGATTGGTACTTGAATGTCAAGTGGAGGAGTGTTGTGTGTATCCGAAGAAGTGATGTCCTCATCACTCTTCGAGATGGCCGATCGATATGTGACTGCTGTTGAAGCAGTCAAGTGGAGCAAAACCATCAATCAAGCTGATAAAAGTCCTACAGAGGCAAACGAAGGTAGCAAAAAGGTGAAGAAGTCAAGGAATCCAAGAACAAGGCAAAAGGACAAAAATCTTAAGCCAACAATTACAAGGAAGTTTTGACCGTAAGTGATAAGGAGCCACAAAGTTTGAAGTAGTACTCCGATCGGGGCAAGGGCAAATTCCCGTGAAGAAGAATGACAAGCCTAGGTGGCATCCTATTCACAAGAAGGAAGTACACGACCTTCGCAACTGCTGAGTTTTCTAGCAAAAACTCGAGGACTACTACTCTGGCAAAGGACCACTTTCTACACTTGAGGAGTTAGGATAAACAAGTGGTTGGAAGCAGTCGAACAATGATGAGGAGATGCCATTCCAAGATCCGAAGCACACCATCAAGCACATCTATAGAGGATCTTTAGCATATGAGTCAAAACAACATTATAAAGCTATCAAACGTGAGGTTAGCTCCATTGGCCGTCCCCTTTGTCAATAATTTTCCAAGGTGGTCAGAAGTCACAATCTCCTTTGAGAAAAGTGACCATTCGATCTATTCAACTCAACCAGGTCGATTTCCAATTGTGGTTGAGCCTACTATCAATAACTGTCAAGTAAATCGAGTGTTGATTGATGATGGAAGTTCATTAAATATTTTATTTATGAGTGACCTGGACAAGATGAAAGTTACTCAGACTAGAATAAAGATCGTATGATATTCATTCCATGGGATTGTACCGAGATCTTTGGCCAAGACATTTGGATAGGTTTCTCTTCCTATAATGTTTGGTTCTCCAGGCAATATCAGGATAGAGAAAGTCTCTTTTGATGTGGTTAATTTGGACATGGCATATAATGCTATACTCTAACGACCAACTCTAGCATAATTCTTAATCGTTGCTCATTATGGGTATCAATGTCTTAAGATGCTTGGCCTCAAAGGAGTAACCATATTCTACTGTGATAAAAAGATGGCACTTTCATGCGACCGTAAGTCCCTCAAGATGGTAGACCAATTACCGACTCGAGAAGCAAGTAAGGCACAACCATTGATCAAGCACTTGAAGCCTAAAGCTGCACAAAAGCCAAACGAACAAGTCAAAGAAGTTTTGGTTGATCCAGAGAAACCTTCGAAGATCGTTCGCATCGGGATCATTTCTAATCCAGCATAGGAAGACGCCCTCGTCGCCTTCCTTCAAGCAAACACAGATGTCTGCACATGGCAACCATTTGACATGCTCGGAGTCTATAGGGAGGTGATCGAGCACATTCTAGCTGTACCACCTGACAAGAAATCCGTAAATAAAAATTATGGAGATTTGCACCTGATCGATGGGATGCCATTAGGTCAAAATTGGACAAGCTGCCGAAAGCAGGCTTTATAAGATAAGTCAATCACTCAGAGTGGTTGACTAACCCTATAATGGTTAAAAAGTCTAATGGTAAGTAGTTGTATGTGTATAGACTATACTAATCTTAATAAAACTTGTGCAAAAGATGATTTCTCTCATCCTCGTATCAATTAATTGGTTGATTCTACTGGTGGCTGTGAAGTATTAAGTTTTCTAGATGCATACTCTAGTTATCATCAGATTAATATATGTCTAGAAGATGAAGAGAAGACCACATTTATTACACCATTTGAGATATTTTTTATGTCAAAATGCCATTTGGTATGAAAAATACTAGCCCTAATTTTCAATGTTTGATGCCATTAACTTTTTCACCTCAATTAGGTAGAAATTTGGAAGCCTATGTTGATGATCTTGTCATAAAAAGCATCAAATGACTTGATCATATTTTTGACTTGTAGTAAACATTTGACAACCTCAGAAAACACCATTTGAAACTCAATCCTGAGAAGTGTGTGTTTGGAGTTTCTTCAAAAAAATTGCTTGGATTCTTTGTTTCAGCAAAAGGTATCAAAGCAAATCTTAAAAAGATAAAGGCCATTGAGCAAATGTGCCCTCCAACCTCCAAGAAATAAGTGCAGAATCTCACAGGGTGTATGGTAGCTTTAAGTCATTTCATTGTACGACTGGGAGAAAAAGGACTATCTTTCTTTAAACTTCTAAGGAAGCACAAGAATTTCGAGTAGTAGAAGGAGGCTAACTGAGAGACCATGTGGAGGTATCCCCATATTTGTGATGAGTAATTGACGGTTGTCTTAGTGAGTTTGAGTTTGTTTTGGGTATTCTAGGGTTGAGTACCTTTTCTTGTGCTAATATTGATTATGCTGTTTCGTACGGTGCTATGTGACGGTTTACTTGTCTGTGTGACTACAAGACTTCGGAGCTAGGTCATGGTGAGGCGAGGAGGACCGAGACAAGGCACAGGAGGTGTTGAGGTCCAGACGGTCGGTGATACCGAAGATGATCGAGGCTGGTGAGGTGGTTGCGAGTCGGGAGATGCTGGAGCTACCGATGACGGACACGATGGGCGACGACGAGAGAACCGGGACTAGGCTCAGGGAGGGGTCGGAGGTCCAGACGGTTAGAGGTCGGTTGCAGTCGTTGCGCAATGAAACAGACCAAGATTAGACTCAGGTGGAGTCGGAGGTCTCGGTCGGTGTCGGGTGGACACGACGGGCAGCGCCGAGTGGATCGGGACTAGGCTCAGGGAGGAGTCAGAGGTCCAGACGGTCAGGATGCCGGGTGCGATCATGTGCAGCGAAGCGGACTGGACTAGACTCAGGGAGGAGTCGAGGTCCAGTTGGTCAAGGTACCGGACGCGAGAAGCTTCCGGGAAGGCGCTTGAGAGGCAAATTGGAGATTTGACTCAAGCTATGAGTTGGAGGTTGGTTTTTCCCTCTAAAAGTGTGTGTTGACTTCTGTGCCTCATGTGTATATGGAGCAAGGGAGTGGATGTTGGCCTGCACTTCTTGAAATTCCTCTTGAGGCCATGGTGTTGGCTTTAAGAAAAGAGGTGGCTGTGCAGGAGGTAGCATCTCTAGAGTGAGAGCTCATTCCCGTAGAGAAGGTTCAGGCAGTGGGTGAGTTCTTGAGTGTATTCACCTCTTAAGCATGTAGTGAGAGGGTAGGATTTCTTCTCAAATGCGTATGGGGACATAGTGAGATGGTTGTGAGCTAAACACTTCATGTAATCATCCATCTATTTGAAATGAATCCATTTGAGATGTCAAGAAACCCAGTTTCTGTTTGCTCTTCTTGTTTCTTTGTTGATTTTCGCTCTTGATTTGTTTCCTTTTTGAGAAGCTGCAAATGGGTTTCTCTGTGATGGGAGAATACTCAAGGCCATTTGGCCATTCCATTCCCAAGAGAAAATGGAGGATTCAATAACTTCTGTGATTTCTAAAGCCTTCGTCACATTTCCTCTGTTCCTCAATTTCTAGGGTTTGATGTCAGGGCATGGCAGAATCTTTTGATTTCCCTTCAATAAGTGACCTCAAACTTGTGCTACCATGTTGTGAGATCTTCTCCAGCTGAACTTCACAGATTTGTAAGCAATAGACTTGAGAATGAGGAGAAATTTGGAAACTAGACTTATTCCTGTTCAGTTTACAAGTTATTGCCCAAATCTTGATTCTATGCCTTCTTGATGTTTCTTCTGGTTTCTCTGAGGTCTCTTTTCTATTTGATTTGAAGTCATATTCTTTTGGACAGAGAAGAAACCCTAGCTTGCATCAATTTCTGTGGTTTACATTGGTTTCAGTTTTTCTCTGTTCATTTTTCAGTCTGCGCATGCTCTGATTTCAGACTTGAAATTGGACTGCTAGGGTTTAAGCGGTCCAACCGCTCGGTGCATGGCGGTCAGACCGCTCGGGTGATGGCAGTCCGACCGGAGTTGTGCGTGCGATCAGACCGGCTCTACATCGGCGGTCTGACCGGCTCTAGAGCAGCGGTCTAACCGGCCGGAGTGCAGTGGTCTGACCGGCCGGAGTGTAGCAGTCTGACCGGCATAAGGCAAGCGGTCTGACCGCCCGATGCATTGCGGTCAGACCGGCCGGCTGTTTTGCCTATCGTTACTCCCTATTTGCTGATTTTCTTTGCATGCTGTGCTTCAGTGTTTCTGCCATGCTTCTTCCTCTAAAAGGCTTAGGTTTCTAGTGAGCATATGAACTCTTCTTCATAGTTTTCGTAACTATCAGAGGGGATTCATTTAGTGGATACTTTTGGGGGCTAATTTTTAAAGAGGCACCATTCACCCCCCCTCTGTTGTCATTTTCGATCCTACACTAACGATGCCTTCGAGGATGTCAAGAGGCATCTTATGAGTGCTCCTATTTTGGTTTCTTTGAAATCAGAAGAGACACTCTTAATATATCTAGTTTCCACAAATAGGTAGTAAGCGCAGTACTAGTTGCAGAACACGAAGGTGTCCAATGACCATTTTACTACTTATGCGAAGACACGGCCCTAAGGAGCGCTACCCTCAGGTTAAAACATTTTTATATGCCCTCCTCATGTCTTCAGGAAACTGAGGCATTTTTTAGGCACACAACATTTTTGTTCTGTCTGAGTTTCCCTTAGGAGAGGTCCTCCAGAATAGGGAAGCAGTGGGACATATAGCAAAATGGTCTATTGAACTTGGGGAGTTTTACCTTCATTTCATGTCCTGAATGGTCATTAAACCCCAGTTCTTGGTAGACTTTGTTGTCGAATGGACAAATCCTGAATCTGTTCAGGATCCCTAGTACAATTCTCATGATCAGTGGACAACATACTTTGATGGGTCACATACACTTAGGTTGTGTTTGGTTTAGGGACAAGGTGGGATGGGATGGTCCTGTTCCTGGTTTTGGGATGGGATGATCCCATTTTTTGTTTGGTTGGGGGGATAGAGTCATCCCTGTTTTTTGTTTGGTTGGAAGGATAAAGTGGGATGGAATGGTCCCATCCTTTGTTTGGATGGAAGGATGAAGGTGGGACATGTGTGGCATTTGAGTTTTTTTTAAAAAAAAATTGAAGGCTATTGTTGATATGTTTCTACACATAAGCCTTTGAGTTTTTTTAAAAAAAATTTAAACAAAACAGTACTTAAAAAAACAAAGAGGTGGGATGACTCCGTCCCATGAAAAAAAGAGGATTGCCTGGTCCCGGATCTACAAGGAATATTCCTAGTGGGATATCCTTGACTCTGCTTGTCTCCCATCCAAACACCTACAAAAACGCGTCCATCCCATCCCGTCCTACCTAGTCCTTGCAACCAAACACATGGTTAGTGGCTTAGAGGCTGGGGTCGTCCTAGAATCTCCTACGGGAGAGACATTAAAATATGCTATTCAATTAAACTTTTTAGCCACTAATAGTGTGGCTGAATATGAAGGTTTGTTGGCTGGTATGCGAGCAGTGATAGTGTTCGGGATTCGATGACTACTCATGAGAGGAGACTCTCAACCGTGAGTCAGGTCAGAAAAGAGTACCAATGCTCTAATTCAACTATGTCTCAGTACTTGTTGGAAGTCAGAAAACTTGAAAATCATTTTTTGATTTTGATATACAATATATGGCTCAAAAGGATAATTTTTTGCTGACCAGTTAGCTCGAATGGTTTCTTCCTGATCATAATTACCGAATGTAGTCTTCTTGGAACAACTTTAGAAGCCATCTCTGGTTGAAGTGCTAGAGGCATCTCCTATTGAGACAGCCTCTCTAGAATATGAGAATTCCTGGATTGGACTTATCTATGAGTATCTTCAGAAGGGTTCAGTACCCGAAGATAATCTTGAAGCAGATCGTTTATCCCAAAAGGCCAAAATGTATACTTTGATTGAAGGAGTACTTTATAAACAAAGTACTCAAGGGGTTCTCATGCGTTGCATATCGCAAAAAGAAGGATTACAACTCCTTCACGACATACATGGAGGCATCTGAGGAGCACATGCTTCTTACAAAACGCTAGTCGAAAAAGCCTTCTAACAAGGTTTTTACTAGCTCACAACCCTTCATGATGCCAAAGAGTTGTTTAAGAAATGTATACAATGCCAATTTCATAGCAGGCAAATACACCAACTGGCTCAAGCTTTACAGACTATACCTCTCTCTTGGCCTTTTGCGACCTGGGGTCTCGATATCCTAGACCGTTCCCAAAAGCACCAAGGGGCTTCGAATTCGTTTTTGTTATTATTGACACATTCACAAAATGGATTGAAGCTAAACCTGTAACTGGGATAACAACAGAAGTCGCTAAAAGGTTCATAATGAGAAGCATGATTTTGTGAAGCATTAGGTACCAAGTTTTAGGAATTTTGTGAAGCATTATAGATAATGGTAAGTAGTTCTTGAATGCAAAGTTTCAGGAATTTTGTGAAGCATTAGGTACCAAGTTGTGTTATGCCTTTGTCACCCATCCCCAAAGTAATGGGGCAGTCGAAAGAGCGAATTGCCAAATAATGTAAGGAGTTAAAACTCGGGTTTTCGACCAGCTTGTAAATAATGCCTTATTTGCATGGCTTTAATCTTGAATCTAGAAGAAACCTTTCTTAAAGAATATTTTTTTGACTTCTTCTCTACGACCACGTCTGGTCACTAAGGAATGGGGTCTCCTATGGCCATATCTGATCGCTGAGGAATAGTGCCTTCTACGACCTCATCTTGTCAAAAGCCCTGAGTAGGTGCTACTGCTCCTTGTACTTCTTGCCCCTCGTGATGATCGAAACTAGTTTCGACCATCTAAGGGGCAATCTCCCCTTCGATCATAGGTTCTGTTGATGCAGCAATCTCCTTCACAAAAGATATAAAGTTTTTTCAGTTCTCCTTTTTGAGTTGTTTAACAAAGCCATCAGAAGTGCCTACAAAAAAAGTTTGTCATCATAATAGTAAGGTAACTTGATCTTGGGAGCTTTTGGCATCGGTTCGACTATCTTTCTTTCCTCTGCAGCCATCATGTCTGTAAAGAAAGAATTGCTTAATGTGGCTAGATGAGGGAGGAGCAGCAGTCGAGTTATCACCTTTCTTATCAGCAATTGAGCTATCAACTTGCTTATTAGTAGTCTTCCTTAGCCGATGTCTTTTGGCTAGAGGAGCTTTAACATGCTCCATCTCTTTTCTGACAATCATCAGTTCGATTGCCTGGTTGTCCTTATGGTTCATCATGCCTACACTCTGCATGAATAAAGAATACTACTTAGTTGTTTCCTATGACTATGGGATCCTAAAGATGAAATCGATCTTCGATTACCTTTAGGAATTCTTCCCACTCTTCGGTGGATACATCCACCAAGATACAAGGAGCCACTACATCTAGTGGCAGAGCTTTTTCATAGACAAGCTTGACTTAGATGTCAATCTTTGTTAGTGAAAGATCTGCATAAGATAGATAAAGCGATCAACAATCAAAACTCAAAATTAACCAAAAAAGAGTTTGATTGCTATTTACCTTCCACGTAATCTCTGGTTGTATCCTTAGCCCCTTGAGTACATCCACATGGGATGAGCTCATCTCTTTAGGGGGCTAATGTGGTGTGTGATGAAATCCTTCACCGCATGCCAATTGGTAAGCCCCTCATCCTTTAAGTCTTTGATGGCTTCCTTTAAGTCTTTGATGGCTTGAATGTAGGAGGCTATCTGAGTAAGGTCCTTGGGAGCTGAATCCCAGGAAGGATTCTTCTTTACAACCTTCTCCATGAAAGAAAGGCTGTGTTCGCCGGTCATTTCCCAGTAGAACCACTTCTTCCATGATGGCCATGATGTTTGAGTAAACATTTGGATATACTCCTTTGTCTTGCCATCATGGAGCTTCAGATAACAGCTCCCAGCAATTCCAGCCTATCTACTCATCTTATAGTAGTATCGAAAGAGCTCTAGATCTGGAAGAATCCCCAGATAGGCCTCACATAAGTACACGAATATGCTTAACATGGTGATAGAATTGGGAACATGGTTCACCAATTCCACTTCAAAGTATTGAAGTACAAGTGTGAGGAAAGGATGAGCGGGTAATCGGAGGCCACACTAACAGTATGCTTGAAAAACTAGAATCTGGCCAATTCCCCCGACGGCCAATGCTCTTCGACACCTTCGATCCACTTCACAAATTTCCTTGAAAGTATCTTCTCAACTGCGACTAAGGCCTTCATCTTTGCAGCATCCATCTCTGACACCGGCCAATTAGAACAGGCTCCAGCCATTTTCTCTAGGAGGTTGGTTTGGATTTTGAAGAATTCGGAGGAAGGAGATGACTTGGTTGCCGGCGAAAAACTCGAAGAGATAAAGTGGAAAGTAAGAATCCTAAAGGTTACCCTACGACAAGTTTTTATAGCCACACATTTGATCGTGGGAACTCAACGGTTCCACCATTTTGGGAACCGTTCCAATAGACAAATTTATGAGAGTCGCTTCGACTTCTCAAATCTATCTGTTCGAGTCCAGTGTGTCTTTACAACTCAAGCAAAATTACCTTCTTGACCATATCTATTTCTGGTCTAATGAAGTCGAAAAGGATTTTGCTTTCGATCTTCACTCGTCTATGACCTCTTTTTTCTCAAGTTATTTTCACATGAAGTTGGGGGTCTAGTTGATGAGAACATAATAACCATCAATTTATTATTTATCCATAAATAACATTATCACATCATTATGTTCTTTGAATATACCCCTTATACTTGTAAGGTAGAGACCTAACCATATTGTTAGATCCCAAAGCAACAACTCTAAAACCCTTTGTGTAAATCTCACAAGTCCAGGATCAGCTAGTGCACACAGTGAATAATAAAGACAAATATCATGCATAATGATAAACTTTATTTAACTGAATATGAGCCCGATGGCTAAAGTATACATCAATGGTCCATAAACTAAAATTAAATATAAGCAGTGGAAGATAAATAGAAGTGGAAGAGCCCACTGAGCCTACCCACAGGCAAACGACAGTAAGACGCAGCCTATTCATTCTGATCCTCACTAAAATCAAAGACATCCACTGGAAAAATGATGAATTGAGCAACATAAACACATAAAGTACTCCACAAGTTACACCAGGAGGTTTAACGTTGTTAATGCATTCATAAGGATTGACAAAGGAAGGCATAGTAATGTTAACTGAGCAAAAAGCAGAATTGAAGTAAATGTTGTAAGTAGATTCAAAAGCTAATTTTGATACAACAGATAGAAACAATATTTTAACAAAGTAAAATAGTTAGTGTAGGCTCCAACCGAACGCTAACCTAACCACAGGCATCCCACCCGGACCATCTTTCCCCAAAAAGATTTTATATGGATTCCATCCATCCATAAACATTTGTAAAACCATTTTGAAAAATAAAGTCTAATCCATGAAAAACTTTACCCACCTTGCCGATGACCGTGGGCACGGCTATCCAGGATAGTTTATACACTTTGCAGAGGTTGTACAACTTTACCCACAAGATATAATTATCTCATAATGTCTGTCGATGGATGCTTCTGTGGTATTGTGAGGTTGCAGTCGAGAGTGTCTGTGGTCAAATGTAGTTGAAAGGGTGTAAGAGAGAGAGGAGATGCCAGGGGTTCTTTTATACCTTGTGCAGAGGCTGAAAACGAGTGGAGGTGGTCAGTGGCGTGGAGGAGGCGGCGGCGGTGGTTGACTCCAGATGATGGTTCTCCTGGTGGTGAAGATGCTTAGCTGATAAAAGAGCTTAGCTGATAAAAGACCACTCAGCGAGCTTACATCAAGGAGGCACTCGGGTGCTCAAGAGAAGATATGGGAGTGGCATGGAATGCAATGGTGCCAAAGGCTCCTTTATATAGCTCGGGGAGGGGGAAGGGGAAAGGCCTAGGTGGCTTCGTGAGTTAATGTGGCTAGGCACAGTGCGATGCTTTGATTAGTGCAGAGTTTAAAGGAGGTGTTAATATGGGTGGGGTGAGCGCGGAGATTGAGGAAACTGGTGTGGAGATTGAGGGGTTGGCGCATGGAGTGTGACGGAAGAAAAGGGAGATGAGAAAGAAAGGTAGGCGAGGGAGATCGGTTAGAGATGGTGACGGTCAGTGGAAGAGAGGAAGGAGATGAGCGGGAGGTAGAAGACAGTGGGGTGTTTAGTGGGTGAATTAGGGCTACTAATTGCCACGAATGTCTGAACCCACGAGTGGTAACAGAAGCTTTAAAGAGCCTCGGGCAGACATCAATGGTGGATGGCTAGAGAAAGAAGAAAGGGATGAAAAAGAAAACCCGATGGGTTGTTCTCGTCTGTCAGGGAGAGAGAGGAGAGAGGCGGGCGAGCAGATAAGCGACATGTGGCAATCGAATGAATCTAGACCATCGGCCGAAGAAAGAGAGGATAAGTGAGAATGAACGCAGGAGGATGAAATCCCATCCAGACACGTGTCGGCTGGAGGAGGAAGAGAGATTTAAAATTCTTTTTAATTTTTAGAACTCCTGAAAATAGAATAAGAGATTAGAAAAATAGTAAATAGAGACTGAAAAATTAAGAAAAATTTACAAACATTCTTGAATATGTTTTGGACTTAAGAAAAATATTTACAATTTAAAATTGATCTTTTAATTTACAGAAAAATAGTTTTTAATCTTGAAATTGATTTTTAAAATCTAGAAAATCACATAAAATCCAGATAAAAGACAAATACTTTAAACTAATTAATTTGAAATAGAATTTTTATAGAAATTAAAAATACCCTTTATTTAATAATATTTTCATCTTTTACTTAAACTAGTTTTCAAAAGAAAAGCCTTTTAAAAGCTAAAAACTAGCAAATAAAATCTCCAAAATTTAGGCAACGGGAGAATAGTTGAATTTATTTTAAATTAAATTAATTTATTATTTATTTTTTGTTAAATTTTTTGAAATAAACAGCTGAGCTGTTACAAACTACCCCCTTTAAAAAGAATCTTGTCCTCGAGATTTGGATGGGCTAGCAAATAAATAGGTTTGGAACTTTACTCTGTGTGGCTTGAGCTAAGATTCGGTTCAGATGTCCTTTCAAAAACTTCTGTGGCCTTCTGTTTACTATCTGGAGGTTGTTGATAGTTGGGGTTCCAAGTGTACCATTCTTCACTATCTGTTGCTTCTTGGGACAGTTGTTTGCATAGTGTCCAATCTCATGGCAATTGAAACAAGTAACTCCTGCGCAGGGTTTTGGTCCTTCGTTGGAAAGCCAAATATCAAGGCTTTGTTGTCCTCGGTGTTGGAAGAAGTGTTGGCCGATACTAGCTCTTTTGTTGACAGTGAGGCTGGAATTTGTTGGCCTATGATAGGGTTTTGGAAAAGCTTCTAAGGTTCATGTGCTGGGCAGAAACCCATCTCTTCCTGTCCTCTATTTCCTGGTGATTTGACTCCTGGCAGACAGCCTTGCTGACAAGTTGATGGAAATCATTATAGTCGTTGGACAGGAGTTGAACTGCCAGCTCATCGTTGTGTCCTTCTAGAAATCTTTCTTGTTTGGCATCATCTGTAGCAACGTCTCCAGGTGCATAGCATGCTAATTGATTGAACTTCTGTAGGTATTCATTTACTGAGCGACTTCCTTGCCATAGAGTTCAAAATTCTCCCTTCTTTAGAGTAATGGTACCAATAGGGATATGAGTTTTCAGAAGTTTTGCACGAACTCATTCAAGTGATGGCTTGTGTGTTAGCATGAGTGGCAGTGAAGTTGTCCCACCATTCTAAAGTAGGTCCATTAAGATGATGTGAAGCAAACAAAACTCTTTCCCGATCGCTACATTGGATAATGTCCAGTTTCTTCCCAATGGCTCAGAGCCAATCACCTGCATCCATGGGATCAATGCTGCTGGAGAATGTCGAGGGACACATCCTCATGAATTTTGACAATCTTGATTGTGGAGCTTGAGCTGGCAGTGGCAAAGTAGGGTTGTTGATGGTCTATGCTAGTAGTTGAATGAGCTAGTTCTGGTTGGCCACCATTTGAGCCTAGTTAAATTCTTCGGTAGGTGGTGACAGAGGAATTGGAGTAGACCGACTTCCTTGGGTTCCAGTATTGTGGCTATTGTTGTTGGTTTTCCTTGTGTCCACCATCTGCTAGATGTTTCCAGATTAGGGAAGAAGAGACTTAAGACAAAGGAGGGACAGCCCGACAGGGGTTGTTTTGCACAATCCAATGAAAACACCAACTTAGCAAAACATTTATTAAGCAAATAACAAGCAGTAGTTATGGCTGCCGACAAAAGAGGAAACTGACAGCTCATAACCTCGTCTACTGTCTAGTTTAACAACTTAATCTAAAGATGTAAGGGTTGTCTTGGTGTGATCCTTTGCAGCTCTCAATGTACAAAGTGTGATCCTTCAAAGCAAAGATTGAAGTGGCGGCATTATCAAAGAATTCTAGCTTTTGCCATCTATAGTTGTTTTGGAATTAGGGAAGAGATAGAAATAGGTTTTTTCAAAAATGACATAGAGATGAGAAAGGAATGAGAGATAAGGGTAAGCAAAGATTAAGAGGTAAGAATAAGAAAAACTTTTTAAAATAACTAGTTATTAAAATAAGTCCTTAGGATTCAACCATTCTATTCTATCTACGGCCACATCCTAGAGTCATAGCTCTGATACCATCTTTGTCGGATCCCAGAGCAACAACTCCGAAACCCTTTGTGTAAATTGTACTAGTTCAAGATCAGCTAGTACACACAGTGAATAAAAAAGACAAATATCATACATAATGGCAAACTTTATTTAACTGAATATGGACCTAATGGCCAAAGTTTATATCAATGGTCCATAATCCAAAATTAAATATAAGTAGGGACTTTACAATGCAAAGCCTTTAACCTGGCCAAGTCAACACTAAAGTTTCACCCCAGTAAGGAATCCACCAGACTGGGACCCCCTCTTAAGCCGAGTGAGACTTCATATGGCCTACGCCATGCTCACTTTCAACCTACAGTGAGACTCAGGTTGGGACTTGCAAATTAGTCAGCCAAAATAGTCTAGACCAGCCTTGTGATTGTACGATAGGGCTTTATAGTAGTAGCTCACAAATTGATTCTTAACTTGACTTAGGCTCAAACCACATATCCCTTGTGTCTAGCAATCAGCATTGTGTCACCGAACAATAATGCATGCCAGCAAGAACCTACCACCTAACCATTAGCCTAGGTCTAAACCAGATTTTATATTTTGTTTTGAAATAATTCATAACCTTTCTTGACTCACCGAAGTCAAGAGTACGTTTCAAAAGTTTATCATTTTATGTGAAAAAGTTATCCCAAAATAAAAAATATGTCTAAGTAGGTCTAAGCATTTGATACCAAATTTCTCTAGTGCATACTAGTGTACTAACTAGAGTTTTATCTAAGATGATAAAGCATGTTGATGTTTGTCATAGGGGTGGCCCCCACCTAAACCCAGCCGACTTGCCAAGGGTTTGGAAAGTCCAAAATGGGATGTGTGTAATGACATAAGTACCCCTGCAGGGGATACATGAGTGTAAGGACATACTTGTAAAATGCTCCCCATGTGAATATATATATATGGCTGTCCTAGGCATGGGGAAGGCCAAGCATTGTTCATCTGTCATCTCTACTACCATACTCTCATTCCACTGTTTGGTCTGTAACCACAACGGTTGGCGTCGTTCGTGGGGAAGACTGAGCAAGCTCTAAGATTTGAAGAAGGACGGCACCAAACAAAGCTTCATCATCGGCAGCAAAGAAGAAGAGGAGTACGACGGAGGCACTCGTCAATGCCAGGGCTTCCGCATCGGCTGCGGGTGCAGACGGCAATGCCAGCGTTGCAGCTCCCGACGTCGATGCTCGTGGTACTCTCAATGCAATCATGGGTGGCCACTATTCGCAGCTCCTAGTATTCTAGGAGCCGACCGACACTTGGTCATGGTGTGGATAAAGTTACCTCTAGCAAAAAGCCGGGTGAAGATGATAACACTCAACATCCAATCGGTAATACTTTGGATCCGGTTGAGTCCACTACAATGCCCTTTAGAGGTGGTGGTCTCCAACCATTCCCCATCATAGAGGCTACTTGCTGAAGAGGTGGAAGGCTCTTTCTTAGTTTTGATGGGAGTTCATCGAAAGATTCTTGCCGAAGGCATGAAATTAACGTAATTGGTGATACCAATCTAGATGTCATGCATGATTTGTCACGACAGGATCCCCCAACACCCGCTGGTTAGGATGGTGCAAACGCTTATGCATTACTCCGAAGGAACGAAGATAACAGAGCAAGTGGACATCGATCGGCTAATCCACCTGCCTCTACCCCACCACGCTTGACATGTTAAATAGGACAAGTAGGAGGCTCAGAGGGAAACTCAGGTCATCATACCCCTTCTGCCAATAGGAATCCTCCGAGGCCCTCGATAACTATTCAGAATTTGCAACGAGCCCACAATATCTTAAACAATCCAGGTCCTACTCTAGCAGAAACTTTGGGATATGATGAGATTGCAGGTCAAGTGTCAGAAATCTTACAGCAAACCATGCGGCGCATAGAGATGTACAGGGAGCAAAGGAACTCGTAGAGTCATACTCTAACTTCATCCGAGCACTCCTCCCTTAGTAGAAGCCAATGTGGCCATGCTGGTAGCAATCTGACAGGTGGGGAAAGAAGGCTTCTTAACAACAATTAATTGACCAGGACTAGTAAATGCTCCTAGGCATGTTCGCATGCTACTTCCAATTAATAATGATTCGGTAACTCTGACGGTGCCAAAGTGTGAAAAACAAACACTGAAGAGGCACGACTGAACCCAACCAAGTCATAAATTACGATATCAAACATCAAGCCTATGCATATGCTGTATACTTTGGTCCTAGCGCGTGTCACGGTGGTACTAATTAAGCCTCAAAACACACTATACACGAGTTTTTTTTTTGAGATGACGAGTTCATCTGTTTATACCACCAAAAGTCACATCGTAAAACTAAAAATACATACATACAACGGTTTCACATTATGCTGATGTCTGTAATTACAGTAATGCGTCATCTAGATTGACTTTACACCATCTTCTCCGGTTGGACTCTTGCGGATAGGTTCCCTGCACCTTATCACAATCTCAACCAAAAAGGTATCAAGTGCAACTAAAATAATCCAAATGGGTAATATAGTTTCACATAACACAGTAGGTGACCTTATAAAGTAAAAAGTCCATTTGACCCTTTTTGAACTCTTGCGAAAGTCTAAGTTTCAACATTCAACTGTAAAACTGGATGTTTGACTCCCTCAAGCATCAATATCGAGTATTTTAACCCCCTGAGGCCAATTGAAGACGGTTTTAGCTGATGTGGCACCTACTTGGTGTCAATGTGAAGCGGTTTTGACATATAAGCTTGTTTGGGTGGATGACATGGTAGTCCTATCAGTATGATCACCAAATAAATTCTAAAATATATTGTAGGGGCCCACCCGTCAACCCCTGTACTCTCCTTCTCTTCCTCTTCCTCTCCCTCTCCCTCTTTTTCCCCTCTCCCAATGGCCATGGCCATCTCTCCAGGTGACCATCATAGATAGATGAGGGAGCGGCGGGGATGATGAAGCTCGGACCTCCTCCCCCAGATTCGGCAGCCTCTCTCAACCTCCTCTCCCAACTTTGACCACCGCTCTCGAGCTTTCCCACGCTCCGGGCGTCTCGCTAAGATCCATCACTGCTTGCCGGCCTCCTCCCCTTGCTCATACCATCCCTGAGGCCATCGAGGGTGCGCTTCACCTCCATTGCACCGCCACCTACAAACTTCACCTCTTCACCACCACATCCTGTTTCTCCTCCCCACCAGTGTCGCTGCCACACATCGGTGTGCTAGGTCTGGCACTGCATTGGTGATGACCTCTACCTCTTCTCCTTCGACAATGACTATGGGCTGGCGAGCTCGTTATGGCCAAGGACGACGTTAGTGGTGAAGCAACAGATTGGACTGATAGCGATGCAAATTGGAAAGCAATGACTGCACTACATCTCAGGGCTGACAGTGGCACACTAGCGATGGCAGCAATGGCAATGTGCTTTGCTGAGGGAGAGCAAAAGCTTCTTGCATAAGCCATAGCTGTGGGTTGTTCAGGTTCTTCCTCACCTCCTGCTAGCACCCCCTCCACCTGTGATGCCAGTGGCGAGGAGGAGGTGGGGTAGAGGCTCCATGGGGATTACATTTGGGGCTTGGGGAAAGAAGAGGAGGAATATAAAGAAGAGGTGGGTAGAGGTTGACGAGTGGAGCCTATTGCCACATGTCAAAGTAATCGCCACGTAGGTGCCAAGTAGGTGCTTCGTCAATTAAAACCACGTTTAATCAGTCTTAGGAGTAAAATAAATGATATTGATACTTGAGATAGGTAAAATATCCGGTTTTATAGTTGAAGGTTGAAACTCAAACTTTCGCAAGAGTTCAGAGAGGTCAAATAGACTTACTCCCCTTATAAATCTAACTAATCCTAGTTCAACCTGTTCGAGAATATAATCATTCAGAGAACTTCATGGTTTGTTGCTAATAATTATTCCCGGATCGATGTACACATGGACTACGTACAACTATCATCTTGCCTTTACATGCTAATATAGTAAAGCTGAATGGTACCATGCCATTATTGCATTCCAAGCCAATATTCATATTTACAGTACTACTCGTAGACACTGCAGATAAAGTTTGTTGTAGTACCCAACTCTACCAGATGCGGTGTTTTAATTTCTGATTCAGTGATTGGAAAATGGAACGGTACAATTACCATGTAGTGGTAGAGGATACCATATGCCATGGCTATATGAGCGGCAACCTAAGTAATTTATCGTGGGATTAATTACTACCCAACGTACGGAAACTTATGAATTGAGAAATAAAACAAGCTGAGAATGGTAATTAACTAGCAACAATGACCGTTGATAGCATATAGATGGCTAAAATAAATAAGCCACTAAATAAAATCACCATCATCTTTCAGGAGAGATTTTCCAGTTTACATTTACACTTCAACCTTGTAGTTATTTGAGAACATATTGTGTGCTCCAAGTGAAATTTGAATTGTGCTACATATGCTCCTATCTCTTGATAATTAGTCTAAATGGTTATAAGAAATTCCAAAAAAATTATGTAGATAGAGTATGACATAATCAAGAATTGTGCAAAATTTCAACAAAAAAACGATGTATATCAAGAGAAAAAGGACAAAATTCAGTCAATAGTATCTTTATCTTTTTCATTTTTATTTCGGATTTACTTTTCACCAGAATTTTTCCTTTTTGTTTCTCAACGTGTAGATTGAATGTAGATTTCAAATTTTGTGTCATGGTAGATTGGTTTTGTATCAATATTGACAAATATTTTTCAGAATTTTTCATGACCATCTAGATCATTTTTCGAGAGATGGGAGCATAGGTAGCACAAAATTGGGTTGGAGCACAAAATATGTTCTCATAGTGATTGGTCCATTTGTTTGATTTACATTATCCAATAATTTGAACCAATAACTGACATTGGAATGTAGGTGATGGAATGAAGTGCTGAGTACTCCCACATCACTTAGCTTGATAGAATGGTCTTTTGCACTTGGTCAAGAAAACCATTTTTTGACATTCAAGAATGCCATTAATTTTGTGTTGTCTACTTTTGCTATAGCATGGTATAGAAGCTCTACAGTGACAAAAGCTAAAAATGCATTGTCACTAAACCATATGCACTTTTCCTAAGATTGAAAAACCGCCAGCAATTTTCTTGAACCATCAAATTCTATTGACAGATAGTTTTCTGTTGGAAATTATGGTTGGATTTGGTCAATCGCTAAATAGATGTATTGTTGACTGTTTTTTAGCAACTACCGTCGCCAAATACAATAGACAAGGGTTTCTACACTATCGGTAAAGATGAAAATGGTCGGCAAATTTTGGTAGAACTTTCTTAAAATGCAAAATCATCGGTCATTTATTAATCACCAAGAGTTTTTTTTTTGTAAAAAGTCACGTATCTTGTAGCCCATGACAAATATATAATTTTAGGCATGCGTTAGGGGGCACACTTGAGAGGGATGCGAGAGTGGTTGTGTGTTTGTGGTGGCGGTGTGTGTTTTGTTGTGGAGCTCCCCATGGCGCAATTGGTCTGGGTCCTTTGTTGCGGATATTTGTCATGCACGAGGGCATCACAGCAATTTGGCGGCCCGAGCAGCTATCTCGTGCATGCATTGAGATAGCACATTGCTGGCATGTATGTGCCATGGTGATGTTGTTGGCTCATTTCTGCACATCGTCCCTTTTGTTGTAGTGTGAGTGGAGGGGCCGCCTACTCTTTTTCCCCGAAGTTGTCTTGCCCATCGTCCTATTTTGGCATTGTGCTACTTATGGTTACACATACTTTTGTTATGACTTGTCATGCTGGTGATTTTTGTCTGGTGTTGTGTTGGTGCTGGCACAATCAATGGTGTGGTGTGCCATAGTGGGTTCACTTTGGTGAACTGTGGTGTGGCTGCTACCACTGTGAGCACACTGGTGTTGATGTCAACATCCTATTCCCAAGCCCCTGCGCTGCAAGAGTCATGGTTCTCAAGTTTTGTACTTTGCCTTGTGGATAGCTGGCCCTAGGCTTTGTTGTTTGTAGGTGGAGGTGTTTTGTTGGTGCTTTGGTAGGAGTTCCAGGTTTAAGACTTCTTCCCGATGTTGGTGTCCCCTACTCTTGGGGTAGCTGTTGGTCTCTATATTGTTTCCCTTCAGGGCCGATGTATTTCTCTTCTTTTTGAAATGAATGGCAAATCTTAAAAAAGCACTGTAGTTAATAAAAACAAAAAGCAATTAGCAACAAATTAAGTGTTAGAGTTGAAGTCGCGTTGTCGACGAACAGTCACACAAAAAGTAGAAGATACATGAAGTAGTCCCGACAGCCTCTCTCTCTTTACTGATGGGTGGATACAAGATCCACAGGTGTCTACAATAAGCAGCCCCTACCCCTCATATAGGGAGGAGGCCTGCCCACTTAATAGAATAAGCAATATGTGTCTAAACTAGACAACTATGCCTCATGGACCTTAACCACTAGTAGGCCTTGTTTAGGTAAAGCATCCACATGATCTGTCCTAATGGGCTAATATTACAACACTCCCTTTTGGACACTTTGTCAACGTCATCGTTATGCCTCGTTGCCTGTGGATTGCCCACACAAAGTAGGCTCTAGAGGATCACATAGGTCACCGCTTTACAACATGAATGCTCAATATGCAATGCAATAATTATATCTTTCATCAGTTAATTATCAACATTAACCATTTAACATCATCATCATTTCAACCATAATCATCATCATCCTACCATAAACATCATCATTATTTTACCATAAATATAATAGCATTATAAGAACAAGTATAATCATGTGAATAATTATGACAAGTATTTATTTAAACATAACACAAGTTCAAACACTTGAATATCATTTTACCATGCACTTGTCTTTTTTTAGTTGCAAGGAACGGGTTGATTGGAAAATGACAACAACCTTGGCGCTACTCCTCCTATAGTAAACACTCAATCTTAATAACAAGCCACAGTAGTATAAGAACAATAATTCAACAACATTGTACTTATACATATCCTAATTCCACATTACTCCCCTTTTACCATGCTAGTCACATCTTGCTGTCCCTGTACTAAAAGCAACATAATTCTCAACTCCCAAGCCCAAACAAGGCAAACCACACCAGTTTTTGAATCTACACAAAATTCCATACAATTCCTGATTAAATCATTTAACCCCCGTTTTTAACCCAGAATACAGTTCTATCATCTTACTAGACATTAGCTAGGATTAATAATTTCATATATATTAAATTACACATGGAACTACAGTAAGCAATAGTATTTTCAGAACATACAGAAAGTTATCTACCTCTTTCTAGTTATGACCAAAATTCAATTCTACCATCTACCAAGTCAATTTAACAATTTCCCACGATTGTATCCAGCAGCAACTGATTTGCGGACAACAGTCTTCCCAAATTCATAACTTCTGTTCTACCCAACCAAAATTCATGTTCTAAGACTCTATGGAATCCTTAGACAATCATCTACACTTTTCATGTAGAGTAAAAACCCTAATCGGTCTATTTAATAATTTTAATCTACAATTTACCATGATGCTGCCAAATGATGACAACTCTCTAAACAGCAAGCTTACAAAAATCATAACTTTTAATCTAACCCATCAATTGATGTGATTAAGCACTCTATAGAATTTTTTAAAAAAATATCCACAACTATCTAGTAGATGTCCTTTTCATTTTAATCCTAAACAGTGCCCGGAATCACAATTAAAGAATATGATAGACAAACCAATCTGCTAATTGAATCTCTGACGTGAAGTTTACTAATCCTCTTTCTAATACTTACTCTAATATCTACTAAATTGGCAAACTAGAGAGGAAAAGTCCAGGTCATTACCCAGGTAAAGAGCGCCGAAGTCACGATCCCTCCCTCGCCTTTTCTTCCCTTTTCTCTCCTGAGTTTTCCCTTGCTACTACTCTCTTTTCCCTTGGATCCCCCTGGCTTGGCGCACTGCAGACCGCACAGTAACAAATGCCAACAGCGAGTCTGAGACATGGAAATGCCCTTGCATGCGTATGCGCTGGTGGATGGCGAGCGCAAGCGCATCGGCAAGCAGGCGACGTACGCAACCGCACAGGCTGGCGGGCGACGCTGGCAATGGAACTTCTACTGGCGCGTGGCGATGGGTGACAGGCAACACTGGGGATGGCGATGGGTAGCAAGTGATGGCGTGTGGTGATGCTAGGAACAAGAAACAGTGGCTAGGTTTTTGGGTTTGGGTTTTCGTCCCGCCACATCCTGTTTTAACACAGCACAATTTCAATTCGGTTTTCAACTCCTCCCGAATAAATCGTTCCAAGAAAACTACTCCTCTAAAATTTTAAAACAACCCATTTTCACATTTCTCCTTTCCTTTAATTATGAATAGGTCCTCAAGAGATTTATTTTTGGAATATTACACAAATATAGTTTTTTGTTGTGTATATCCCATTTGTTTCTGAGTGGACCTCTAGCGTGGAATACCCAAATCGTTCCATGTATTCTGTATTAGTCTCATGATCAGTAGCTAGTACACACGTCTTATGATCAGTAGCTAGTACACAAATTCACAACATTGAGATCACATCCACACACATCGCAAATAATTTTACAACAAAAGGGGCGAAAACATAAGCGATGCGAGATTAAGTTTACAATATATGGCCGACCGGCCAAATAAACATTAAAGTTAAGAGTAAATTGCAGTGGAAGACAAGTAATTAAGCAAAAACACATAGTGGTATGCCACCATAGCACACAGGCAACCGACTAGTGCCAGGGGCAAAGTACGCATCGCTGGGCATATATTCTTCTTCATTCCCTAATCAACAATAATTTAGGCAAGGTTGAGTACATTGTGTACTCAGCAAAACTTGTAGTGCATCACAAAATTATACATGTATGCAAGACTGCCAAAGGATGAGACTCTATACTAAGTTATTTTCAGCATGAAGCAAATTTTATTTGCAATATTGATAAGTAATAATTTGTAAATGGAATTGTAAAGAGCATTTGACATGTAATAACATAACAATTATATAACTTTGATAATAGTAAATCACATCTATTCGCAGCCCTCCTTGGTTGTGAACATCACACAATTCCCACCCATGGGCATGGCACACGGAAGACACATACATGCCACCCCCATCATGTTCAGTGAAACAGTTTTGAAATAAAAACTATACCCATTGTGGCTGCATCCAAGCTTTCTCATGACCATGAGCACAGCTATATAAATAGTTTTTAACACTCTCGAGAGGTTGTAGAACTTTACCCACATGAGATAATCAATTATACTGTCGGTAACTTTATGCTTCCTTTGGCGTGTGATGAAAGTTATTATCATATAGCCTTTAGATCATCTAGTACTAACCTTGCACCAGCCCAATTAACAGATAAGCCCTCACTTTGGTACCCCAAGTGAGCTGCATGACAGACCCTCATGTATAGTGTCCATCCCCTAAGTGAGCATTCATCGTTGTATTAGTAAGTTTTGGCCCCAACACCTTGGGGAAGGGAGGCCCTACGAGTAGACCTTCACTCGGAATGCCCTCACTACATCTGTGCCGACCACAATACAAGGCTAGATCTAGACAACTTAATCAACTAAAGCTAGAGCCCATAAAGCACATGTGCTTGTACAGTGTAACTTAGATGTATGGCAATAATGTTCAGTCCTTAATTGACCCAAGCGAGAATATCCCCCTATCTACATGCTAGGTTCCTCCTCACATTTGACAATTTATTATATAACTCACCCATGTTCAAAAACTAGGTTTTTTATTTTGTTTTATACCAAACTGACAGAGTTCCTCCTCTGGTCTAACATTTTGAAACCACCATATCCATGCGCAATTTTTTGAAATATCAAGCTTAGAGAAAGCTATTGCATGGCTAAGCATCTAGACCACATATCAATGTTAATATTACCAATTTGACAGTAGATACTATCTAAACCATATCCCAGATGTTGCAACAGAGTGGGTATCAAATTTGCAAGGAGGTTCAACACATACGAGCGATTGTAACTGTCATTACCCATAGTATAGCAATTTTAATGGAACATACATGCATAAATAATAGATTTTGCAAACTATATACAACAGTTGAAATATTAGGATCAATATGGTGAAACGGGGTGATTGCCTTGTTCTTGCTACTCAGGGAATGTCTCGGACGTGTTCTTGAAGTTGTCTGGCGTGGCGTCGTCTAATCGATAAAAATCCAAATAAATGCAAATAAGAGCCAAATAAATTTAAACAGAGACCAAACTTAAATATTTTCATATATTCCGAAAGATCATGATTTTAGAAGAATTTGGAAACAAACATCACTAGATGTGGAGTTCGTATGCAAAAGTTATAAGCGGTTGAGTTTTGCCTTGGTTTGAATCCTCTCGTTTTGAGTGCTACAGTACTTTTTCCGATCGACTATGGTACTCATTTTTACTATGGTACTCTTTTCAACTTCTCAGACTCTACGATTGCTATAGTACTCTCGTTGACTCCTAACACTCTCTGGCTGCTAAAGTGTTCTCTTCGACTTCTAACACTCTCTGGCTGCTACAGTACTCTTTATGATTTCTAACACTTTTCAGCCCCTACAGTGCTCTTTACGACTTCTAACGCTCTTCGGCCGCTACAGTGCTCTTTACGACTTCTAACACTCTTTGGTTGCTACAATTCTCTTTTCAATTTTGACTACATCAGTTAACTTTGTAACTTCGACTACTTCAGCTCTCTTTTTGATTTTGACTACTTTAGCTCTCTTTTCGACTTCGACTACTTTAGTTCTATTTTCATCTTACTTAACTCTCTTTTTTACTTTGACTATTACAGCTCTCTTTTCGACTTCGACTACTCCAGTTCTCTTTTCGACTTTGAATATTTTAGTTCTCTTTTCGACTTCGACTATTTTAGCTCTCTTTTCAACTTCGACTACTTTAACTCCCTTTTTGACTTTGACTGCTATGGTACTCTTGTTCACTCAACCACTTCAAACTTCAGTTCTCCTAACTCTCAAGACAGCCAAAGCTTGTCACGAGTGGTGGACTCCTCGACGGATGGGTCGTGAGGCAAAACGGAGCCGGGACCTCAGCCTGCACGCCTAGGTGAAGTATCGAGGCCCGACTTGGAGGATAGGGTGGTCGGCGGTGAGGTCCTGCGGTGGCAAAGGCAGGGGAAGAGAGAAACAGAGAGGAGGGGGTGTTCGGCCGAAGCTGAGAGCCAAAGCAGGGGAGGCTAGAGGTGCAGGGCTAGGTGGCAGTCGCTAGTGAGGGGTGGCCAGGGAGGCATCAACGGTAGCCAAAATGGGACCCCAGGAGGCCAAGGGAGCTAGTGGCAGTGGTGGCACGGCTCTAGGCGAAGTGGAGGCAGGCCGGGGACAACTCTCGGCAGCTGGAGCGAGGAGGCCATAGGGGCGATAGCGGCCAAGGAGGAGGGGGAGCAAAGTGGGATGAACATGAGCAGGAGGGAGGCAAGGGGGACTAACCGGCATGGTCAACGGAGCCAGAGGAAAATTGAGGTTGATATGATATTTTTGGAAGGCTGAGAATTTGCAACTTGTTTTCTAGCTTGATAAGCGCTACATTATCTATTTTTCTCAAACTTCATGTCTTTAAAGCCAATCTCTAAGTCATGTTTGAAAAGCTTTTTAAGTTGCATCATTCCCACATGACTTAGCCTTCTATATCAAACCCAACCCAAAGAGATTTTCGTAATTAAACAAGTTTTTAAGCATGAATCACTAAAGAGAAATCAACTAAATAAAGAATTCCAAATCTAAACCCTTTGAACGCTAATTCATTTTATTTTTCCTTAGAAATGATAACACCATCTCTAGAGAAAGAGCAAGTAAGGCTGAGATCACTCAATTGAGAAACGGATATCAAATTAAAATTTAATGTTTCTACAAGATATATATTAGATATGGAATGGTCATTTGAGATAGCGATTTTACCTAAACCAATTACCTTTCCTTTGCTATTGTCTTCAAATGTGATTTTCTCATTGCTACCATTTTCAAAGGTAGTGAACATCTTCCAGTCTCCAGTCACATATTGAGTGCATTTGCTATCAAGCATCCAATGTCTTCCACCAGTTTTGTAGTTCATCTACAAAAGAAAATATAGTTCTTTTAGGTACTCAAACTTGTTTAGGTCCCTGGAGGTTAGTGATCAAGGCTTTAGGCACCCAAATAGCATTTTTTTAGCACCTAAAATTAAAGTGCCAATAAATTTGCAATAACCTTACCATTCTTAGTTTTTCTGAGTATATAGCATAAATCATAGATAACAATGGATAGAGTCTTACCAACAGGACATGTTTGTTGCATATGTCCCACATCTTGGCACTTATGGCAATATTTGCCATTTTCCTTTACAAACCTCGTAGCCATGTAAATCAGTTTCTTACCTTTCTTGGGCACAAACTCAAGTCCCTCTTTATTGAATGAGCACCTTTACTCGCTCAATAGTTTATCAAGGGTAGCGTTTTTCTTAAAGCACCTTTCCAAGATTGTGCTTAGCTTGGTAACTTATCCCTTCAACTCATTGTTCTCAACAACGAGTAATGCATCACAAGACTTAGCCTTACAATGATTAGAATCAAATTAAGAGCAATATGGCATGGCTAACAAATCATCACATAAAGTAAAAATGATACTCTTAAACAAGTTATTAGAAATGTCTTCTACACTGAGCATAAGAATATCACAAGTAATTCCAACACTAGTGTAAGATTTGATTGAATCCTTTTAAAGGAGTGAGTCATGAGCTTGCTTTAGTTCCTCATAAGAATCTTTTAGAGAGAGATATTATCTCTTTAAGACCTTAAATTTTGAATTCTTCTTTCTAAGATATTCATTCAAATCCTTAAACGTATCCATCAATTCATCATAAAAGGGCTCATCATCATCAAGTGATTTTACCTTACCTCATGTTGCCATGAGGCATGTAGAAGACAATAAGAGTAATGAAGCCTCCTTGATGGTGATGCCAACAAGCCCCTTTTTCTTGGAAGACTCATCATTATCAGAGTCGAAGTCAGTATACTCCTCATCGGAGTCCCACTCTCCAATATGCGCTTCGTTCTTGATATCCTTTTGAAATTTTTTGAAAATCTTTTTCTTGTCATTAAAGTCCTTCTTCTTGGATGACTTGCCCTTGTCATCCTTCTTGGTTGGGCAATGAGAGGTAATGTGCCCCTTCTCATCGCACTCATAGCAATAAATATTGCTATAGAACTTGTTGTCATTGTACGAGTGCCCTTTCTTGCTTTTGTCATGGCTAGAACTTTGGTTTGAGCGCTTTCTCATGAACTTCTTCATCTTTCTTATGAGGAGAGCCAATTCCACCTCGGAGTCATCTTCTTCGCCTTCCGACTCATCGCTTGATACCGCTTTAGCTTTGAAAGTGGTAACCTTCTTACTCTTCGAGGAGAATTACTCCAAAAGCTCCTTGTCTTTCTTGTATAACTCATTAGTTATGAGGTTACCAAAGAATTGAGTTGATGTCATCCTCGGTAACTCGGGTGAGTTGAGGAAGAGGGTCACCAATGTCTTGTACATCTCTAGTAAGGCCCTAAGTATTTTTCTCACAACATCAACACAATTAGTGATGTGTCTAGGCCTTTGAGCTCATTTACAATGTTGTTCAAACGTGAATACATTTCGTTAATGCCTTCATGAGGCAACATTGCAAATATCTCAAGTTTGATCCAGAGTCTATGTAATTTGGCCACTTTGACTATGGATGTTCTCTCATAGATTTTTGAGAGGGTAATTCATATATCATGAATGGTTTCCAAATTGCTCACTAGATTAAAATCATCCGCATTCAAAACTCCAAAAAGAACATTCATTGTTTGAGAATCTAAATGAGCATTGTGCTTCTCAAGTTCCATGGGATGTAGTGGATCACGAGGCATAATGCAACCCTCATTTACGATTCTCCATATAGTCAGCCTCATGGCCTTTAAATAAATTGACATTCTAGTTTTTCAATAAGCATAGTTTGAGCCATCAAATAGAAGCACCTTTCCTATAGCAATTCCCTCACTAGCCATATTTTTCTCTCTTAAACTGTTAAGTCTAAATAAATAAGAGACCAAGCTCTGATACCACTTGTAGGGTCAAGGATAACCGACTAGAGGGGGTGAATAGGAGGTTCTAAAAATTTTGCTCTAAGTTCAATAATTATAACAACAAGGAGTAATTAATGAACCTAGCACAACTCAAGAGTGAATTTTCTATGTTTTCTAAGGCACCACAAGTATGTCTCTACCAAGTATAATTCTAGCTACACAAAATATATCAATTCAATAGCTAAAAAAGTAAATGCAGAATAGTAAATACAAGAGATAACCACAATGGAGACATGTGACATTTTCCCATGGTATCGAAGACTTGCCGGTCATCACTAGTCCATGTTGAGGTAAGTCCAAATGAATTGAACTAGCTCTATGAATTAATTCTAACGATCTCAAATCTACTTGAGAGACCATGTGGTTATGACCCCATGTTTGTGATGAGTAATTGACGCGTGTTTAGGAAAGTCAAGTTTGGTTTGTGTGGTTTGGACCATGCGTTGCACGGTGCAATCGGTTTCGGTCGGACTTTTGTCGAGCTAGGTCGAACGTGCTTAAGTCGTTTATTTTTCTCTTCGATCGGTTTGGGCTTTGAGTGTTTCTTCTGATGGTATTGTATGGTTACAATATTTTGAGCGGTGCTATGTGATGTGTTTCTTGTCTGTGATGGCTGCAGGACGTCGAGGCGGAGTCGTGGCGAGGCACGGAGGACCGGACTAGGCGCGGGCGGTGCTGAGGTCAGAACTGTCAAGGTGTGCCGAAGACGGCGGAGACTCGAGGTAGCTGCGAGGCTTGGAAGGCAAGGAATGAGGAAGCTTCCCGGAAGGTGTAGGAGGGGCATTTTGGTAAAAGCGCAAAGCTGCATAAGGAAGCGGATTTGGTTTTTGGTTTACGGGTAAAGCGAGGGAGAAACCCGTTAAGCAAAGACTATAAATAGAGGAGGGATCTCTTGGTGCATGCAAGTCTTGGAGAGGTGGTCTTGTTTTGTATCTCTTTTGCTTTAGTTGGTAGGGAGTAGTTGAGGAGAGGGTGGAGAGGGTAGCATGTTGTTATGCTTTGTCTTCTGTGTTTTTTCTTTTCTTGCTCTCTATCATCCATGTGAGTGTGGGCTTGTTTGATGAAAGAGCTGTAAGAACACATATATAAGCATTCATGTCTCTTCATCTTTTGTGAAATCTTGTGTCTAGGAAAATTTGGTAACCAGCCTCTGTTGCTCTTTGTTTGCTTCCGTTATTGCTCTCCGTTCTCTCTATTTATTGTGATTTTGAGATTTCTTGCTTTCAATTTGGCAGCATAGAATTTTAGCTCATTCATGCGTGATTTTTGTTAGCTTCTCAGTTTTGGCTAGCCTCCTTGCCAACAATCTCAAGAGATACCGCAGTTGGCTAAGTGCCTTTTTCTTTTAGTCTTGCTTTTGCTTTTTAGTCTCTTTGCATGCACTAGTTCTTTCTTTTGATCTTTCTTAAGTCAAGTGCTAAGTTTTGAGTTCCTTCCAGATTGATCACTCGAGTTGTATTATTATCTGGAAAGGAGTTCCATCCATCTTGTCTTGAGCATTAATTTTCTTTTGGCTGCATGCATAGTTCCCATTTCTTGTTCGGCTGAATGAAGTTACTACTCCCTGCTTCCTTTTGTTTGCCTACAATTTCCTACACCCGCATGATATTTTGGTTGTGGAAAGAACATTGATTCCTGCATCCTCTCGGTCAAAACAAAAATGCATTTCTTTTGTCTCTTGATAGCGAACCAAGAAAGATTGAAGTCCTCTGTTGTTCAAGATTTTCCAATCTCTCGGCTAGCAAAATTAGTACTTGGGCAGCAGTAAAAATCAAGTACTTGGTCCATTCCTTTTGGCTTAATCCGGTTTTGGCGCGGTCTTCAAGTATTTATTTCTTGCGGCCAATCTGAGAAGTACTGATTCCGGCCATCCATGCAGACTCAGTCGACCGCAGATTGATTTTTTTTACTTTGCTTTCGGTTTTGCCTTTTTGGGTTTGCTTTTCTGCAGTTGATCTCTACTGCAAAGAGTTGTTTTCTTTCTGTTTGCTTCTAGCTATTTTGTCTCTTTTTGTGTTGCTATTTCCTTTACTTTGGCAGTCAGCAGTGATGACTATCTTTAGTCAAGGGACTGTACCGAAGCTTCCATTTACAAGTTGTTGGTTGATGAGTGACACTAATTGAATATCTGTTTGCTCCTCTTGTGTTCGGCCAGCAATTTGTAGTTTCGATTGGTCAACGTTTTCAGTAAGCAAATCTTTTCTTTATTCATAGCTTTTTAGCTATTGGAGAAGAAATCGTACAAGTACTTAGGGGCGGTTTTTTTAAGGGCTCCATTCACCCCCCCCCCCTCTGTCGCCGATTTCGATCCAACACTACTAGGGTTGCTCTTTCTCCACTCTAGAGAAGGCATACACCACACCACTCCAATCGATTATACAAATTTTATTGAAAACTAGTAAATTGGTTTGTCCGAAGAGTAGCTTGGAGGAGCCAGGTGGTGAGCTGCACGAGTGCGAATCCCAGGGATGACACACGGTTAGTGTGGAAGATTTTGACCATGCAGAGTGCAGGAGGTGTCCCAAGGTGTCCTAGGCGTCCATAGAAGATACGAGTACCAGAGGAGTTTCAAGTAACCAGAAGCTTTCGAGTGCAAAGTCAGAAGCATACGACTGAACTTCAAGTTTGATGCACAGTCAGAAACGTTCGAGTGCTACTGGTTGAAAGCTCCGAGCAGTGCAGTCAAAGAATTAGAGTATGCAGTGGTCAGAGGTTGCGTGGTTGAAGACAACAGTGGTATTGGCACACATCACGAGGACCAGCAGGTCTCACTTAAGGAAAAGGATGATGCATCCCTGCAGGAGACAGAGCAAAAGAAATTTCTTGAGCAAAGAAAAATTTCGTTGCATGTGGCATGGAGAGCAGTGGTCTAGGCGGGCCCCGCATGCGTGTGTTAAGCACAATGAGCAGCGGCTGGGGAGCATTTGCATGCACGCATGTTCATGAGCGTGTAGCTAGGGCAAATTGCAATGGCTCGGGACGACCAGGCGATGAGTTCCACAGGCACACAGAGGGCAAAGGAAGGTCTCACAAGCATGAGTAGTCCCATGCTCGAGAGGAAGATGTCTCCCGCACATCATTGGAGGAATAGCATGCAAATGTGAATGCCAGTGTAGCAATACTGGAAAATGAAGACAGCAAAGAGCAACCAAGCAGGAGGCTCAGGTATCGGCAAAGCGAAGATGGCCGTGGGAGCAGGTGCACCAACCCAGGCAAGCGTGTAAAGGAGGATGAGTTCAGTCCAGGTGCGAGACATGGCAAGCGTTGGTTTGTGTGAGGCTCAGGATGGAGCAAGCACATGCTATAGGATGATGTCGACCCAAGAAGAAACGGTGCACAAAAATGCAAGAAAAGGATGGGAGATGAGAGAAGATTGGTATGTCAAGTTCTAGAAGATAAAAGAGAAGATTGGCATGATCAAGGTAAAGAAACAAGATTAAGGGGTGAATGTTGGAATTAACCTTGTTTCTGGTAGGAGATATTGAGTTTTGGTAGGATTCGTAGAGTTTGTCGTATATGAGTACGAGTCAGTTCTGTAGTAGAAACCGAGTCAGGTTGGTGAGTTTGTTTATGAGTCTTGTAATTAGCCTTTATAAGGTAGCGTTTAGTTCTGTAATCATAACATGAAGAAGAAGAAACGAACAAGAGTGATCACTTGTGATTGAGAAGTTGAGGGAGAGAAAAGAAGAGAAAAGCGGAGTGCTTTGGCTCCCAGGAAAAGCTATTGCGTTCGTGTATTGTGTTTTGTATTGTTGCTACCAGACTCGAAGACAAGAGGAGCAAAGGAGCTACGCATCGAAAGTACTCGTACTCAAAGTATCGAGTACCGAGTACTTGCTAAGTGTTCAAAGCCTATGAGCGAGTACGACCTAGAATACATGGTCATTACAAGGACATGCTGGTCACAACAAGGCTATGAGTACGAGCAGATCGAGAAGACGCAGTCATAAGCCGGAGTGGTCATTACTCGGTTACGAATACTTGCATAGTAGCAAGGAGTGGTCTTAACATTGAGTGGTCGTAGCCACATCTTGGAGTGGTCGTAACAAGTATTGAGAAGTCGTAAGCGAGTTATGACTACTGAGATCAAAGTTTCGAGTGGTCAAAACCCAACATAGACAACCCTGAAAACTATTTCCCCCCAAATTAGACGCATAGAAAAGGAGCAAACTACCGGTTTCTTTTTAAAACAAGAAATAAAGAATCTGTATTTCTAAACATCAGATTGATCAAGCTATAGACATTTGTGTTTCAAATATGAATTATAACAGAGGGTGCAACTTGCCTAGATTAATTAATAGATATAACTATTAACCATACAAAGTCAGATTAAGGTTGTGACAGGGAAAACATTCTCAGAAATCCTTTTTTCCCCACCAATAAATCCGAAATTCAGAAATTTCATAAAATTTCAAAAAAATTGTTCAAATTTTTAATTTCAAATTTGAATTTTGAGGGGGAATGGAAAAACAAAAAAAAAATAGTGCCAATTTTGGCATTTAAATCACAACCTCATGCTCACCATCACTCACCACCACTACTACAAAAAGGGTCATCATAGATGGTTCAAACTGTCATCACAGATGGTTTTTTTGAACCGTCTAAATTTATGCATCAGTGATAATCAGAGGTTCTCACAGACAGTTTGTGAGCCGTCTATGATAAATACATCACAGACGGTTTGTAACGAGAACCGTCTATGAAGAACAATATCTTAGATGGCTCGAACAAAAAACCGTCTATGATACTCACACATCACAGACGTTTCTAGCTACCAACCCTCTGTGATGTGTGAGTATCACAGACAGTTGGCATATAGAACCTTCTATGATACTTCCCCATCATAGATGGTTTCTGGTTCAAGCTATCTATGATAATTATTCACATATGGTTTATACCACAAAACAGTCGGTGATAGTTTATTCTATACCTAAATTTTTTCTAATTTTTGGCTAGCCTTAGGAAATGTTAACTAAATCATCTGAAAATAAGAAAATATAGCAACAAACACAATAACACATTCTATTTCCATTACGATTAGAATCCACCATTACAACATCACAAGATATTGAGCAGGTTACCCATAACACTTCATACACAAGAGGACACTTACAATTTTATAAAGATAAGCTTCATGGTTACAAATTCAGAAAAATACTTACACTACAAGAAGCTTCAGGCTAATGCAAGCTAGACTTACACATCTTTCATTAAACTACAATGTAAAACAAGTGGTGCGGAAAAATTTTCAAGTAGCAGAAACAAAAAGGTAACGAACACCATTTTTAGTTTCTATGCCAAAATCAATAGCTTCTATACGGGCGACTTAGAATAGTACAGATTTGCCATTGCCTTCTTCCTTTCCATCTTGCTTCAAGCAAAATTTCAGTCGCCCTTACCGAACCCCTTCCCACCCTTGCCACGCACAAACGAGTTGGTGTAGTACTGGTGGTATTGGTTCTTCGAGTAGGGAGAGGGGGTTAATAAGGGCTGAGAGGTGGGGAGGAGAACGGTGCCTGCCGTTTGATGCAGAGAGAATGAATGGGTGAGAGGGGGATCCTAGGGGATATGCCGTGGATTAGTGACGTGGCGGGATATTACAGACGGTTCGGATTACAAACTGCCTATTGATGTGGCACCAAGTAGCACTACAACTTTGGTTAGTACTTGCAGTTCTGTGCACAATGTTCAAAAAGCTTTGAATGCTAATTCTGAGGTTTCTAATGTGCACAAAATATATGTTTGAAAAACTAATGAAGTGTACTTTCCAACGAATCAAACGGCACTTGATTGGAGCTTCCTACACAAAGTTATGGCAATTTCATTAGATGTTGCACAAGCTGTCCGAAGAGATCGACGTGCGAGACTTGCTAAACATAAAGAGTCTGAGTATGCAATGTAAGTAAGGGTAAAATCCGACCACACCATGGCTTTCTAAAGGTTGAGAAGGGTTCCTTTTTAGGTTCTAAACGGATTTGGAAGCCCCTTGAACAAGAAAACAAAACATATAAATATTTGAATCCGGTTTGGACTCGGTTTAGGACAACTGGCAAGACCGATACTAAAACGTCATAACTTCCACAAACGGAGTCTGATTTGGGCATTCTTTGACTCGTTGGAAAGCTATTGCGAAGCCCCATACAATGGATAAGGTACCAGCCATGAAATCCTCATAGTCACGTCACAAATTGAGAGAGAATCCGGTGATAGTAGTTTAGATATTTCCTTTTTAGTTCGTATTGGAATTTGTTTCGGCCTTAGGCCAGGTTGTGCGTGAGTTTTAGTCAAGACCATGCATTGTGCACCAATATAAGGCCAGGGCCTTAGCCTCATTGTAACTAAGGCTATGAATTGAGAAATAGAAACCAGAAAATCACCATGGTTTGGTGGCCATAGTTGGCGTGTTCTTGAGATTTCCATCGAGAAATTGCTCTTGCGTGTTGAATCTAATTGTGGTGTTAGATTCTACTCGCTGAAACTTCGGTTTCTCTACCATTTGTTCACATGCTATGGTGTGCGTGGGAGAAGGCTTATCTTGGGGGTGTATACTGTTCTTGGGTTTGCAAGAACCTTAGAATAAGGAGGGTATCCAACAAGGCGTATCGTGAAAGATCAGAATCAAAGCATCGTGGTTCGGCTAGCTAGCTAGGTGGATCCGTATCATATTGCCCTATGATGAGACATCACAGATGATTCATAACAAAAACTGTCTATGATAACAAGAAATATCACAGATGGTTCATAACGAAAACAATCGGTGATAATGGCGTCACAAAGACAATATATCGATACAATATAAATAGCTAGTCTCAAAACATAAAATAACAAAATTTTATATGGCTTATATATGCTCATTTGAAAGTTTTAGACGAGATCTACAACTTTGCAGCTGAGGCAAAACCCAAATTCCAAAGGGAAGATCAAAACTTTTGGCAAAAACAAAAACTGAAAGCTTAAAACGCAAATTTAGGGATAAAGATGGCCAATTTTTAGGGTAGTAGAAGGCGACTAGTGCAAGCAGGTCATTTATTTTGAATCGGGTTTATCGTTAGCTTTCTAACGAGTACAAGAACATCGAAAATGGACACCGTATGCAAAAATTATGCCTGTTTTACTAAAGATGTCTCAAAACTGAATCCTACTCAAATTTAGGCGGGAAATTATGAAATTTTAAGAGATTACGAGGCGGGAAATATATCACAGACGGTTTTTAATACAAACACTCTGTGATAACTTCATTATCACAGACGATTTTTAATACAAACCATCTGTGAAGTATCACAGATGGCTCAAATAAAAAAACCGTCTGTGATATCTGCCATTATCACAGACGGTTCTTATCAAAAATCGTCTGTGATGTCTTATATTATCACAGATGGTTTATATAAATAACCATCTGTGAAAATACCACACACGGTTATTCGTATAAACTATCTGTGATACTTACAGCATAGACAGTTCCTAGGAACCGTCTATGATGTAAACGTTCAATTTAGCCTCTTTTGTAATAGTGCACTAAGCTCGTTAAGTGTTTCTTTTCAAGTGGTAGTTATGAAATCTATTTAAACCTGAAATTTCGAATGAAAATACACTTATTTGATCAATTTTCAGACCCCATCGAGAAAACTGAAATTCGCGAAATTCCGGCTGAAAATGTTTTTCCTGGGTTGTGACCGACCTTACGTTAGGTCTATGTATAGCACAAAATTAACTATGAATTTTTTTAACAAGCAAAATTAACTATGATAGCCCAAGAAGTTTAACAAATGTGCAAAGTATTGTTTGTTTACTGGAACTGTGGAAGATTTATATTATATTGTAGACACCAAAGCACAATGCCTAGTGCCACACTCTGGAAGATTTTACTGGAATGTGAACTTAGTTGTTGCAATTGCCTAGTGGAGTTTTTTCTTACTTTCTTGCAGGCCATGCCATATTGTGGCAAGCTCAAGAAGGACCCTTCCAGCATGAGGAGATGCTTGCAGCCATTTTTGATGGTCCATGCAATTTGTACCGATGAATACGTAGTTGTACCTGGTGCAGAGGAATAGAGGATGCAACCCATGTGGGATGTGGCTTTCATGAAGGATTAGGTGGTGGATGCTATCACGAATGGATTGGCACGTTGGCTTCCATTTACCAGCTAATCTCGCAAGCTCTCATTAAAAACCTACAAGAACACATCAAGTGTGCATCCAACTTCAACATTTTCATTAACACACAGTGTTAATAATACAACCTCCTCTATTCTTCTTCTTCTCAGGTGCGCATGGCGGCATCTCACCGTGCAAGCGCAACCCTACTGCTAACATTTCTCGCACCGCTCCTAGTCCTGCCCTCCTCAGCGAGTCAGCGGCAACGGCAGCAGCACAAGCGGGAGGTGGTGAGCAGAACACCGGCTCTGGTACCATGACGCACCTCCACTTCTACTTCCACGAGCTCTTCAACGGCGGCCCGAACGGCACGACGGCGGAGGTGTCCCCGCCGGCGCGCGGCAACGGCTCGTACTTCGGCGCCTTGGGCGTGGTCGACGACATTCTCCGGGAGGGCGCCGACCCGTCGTCCCGGCTCATCGGCCGCGCGCAGGGGCTCACCGTCGCTGCGTCCCTCTACGAAGGCGCGATCCTGACGATGCTCAACTTCGTGTTCACGGACGGCCCGCACAACGGCAGCACGCTGGCGGTGTTCGGCCGCGCGCTGCTGGGCACGGTCATGGAGCGGCCGGTCGTCGGCGGCACCGGCGCGTTCCGGATGGCGCGCGGGTACACGCTGAGCAGGATGCTGAACTCGACGGACCCCAAGAACCTGCTTGTCCTCGAGTACGACGCCTATACGTCTGGCACTAGGAGGAAACTATCTTGTCTTGTGGCCTTCGATCCTTTGCGTGTTCTTCATATTTACTTAACCGGTCAGTAACTGTAATGTGTTGCATTAGCATGTGCCCTGTGTGCAGGTAACCAGTGTGTCTCATGATGATTCTATTGATCATCTCTACTTTTTAAAAGTGTGAGTTGGTAGTAGTCGGTCTGTTCTCCTTCAACTCTCTGTAGCCGTTCATTCTTCCTCGACTCTTTCCAGTGGTAGAGATTAATTCATTCTCTTGAATGCTTAGATATTTTGGCTAAAGCTACTAAGCTGAATGTTGGTTATAATCTTGTTGTCGGCAATGGAGTTTGGAGAGACTTCTAGCCATTGCTGACATACCTTGTAACTAGCTGGCATGTCGGTAATGTTTTTGGAGATGCTTCTAACTGTTGCAGCCGTAAGCCAATGTTGCCACTGCCCATGCGAGGATATTATTGCCGACATGGGATAATGATGCTAGTAGAAGTCTTGAGGTTTGTCTTGTTGATAATTATCTGAAGTTAGCACCATGAACCGACAATATACGTCCGGTATGCTTCCCGTTTCTCCTTGAAGCTTCTAGCAGAAAACAAGAGCTGAAAAAGTTCTAGCTGATGTTTGGGTTCATGCATGTGTTGTGCCAACATGCAGCATACTTGGATAACCCATGTGCTAAGTCGGCGATAATGTATCTGGAGACGTCTAGTGCAAGTTGTGCCTTGTAGAAAGCCATGTACGTGGAATGGTTAGCATTTGCTACTATGATTTTGTTGCATCTGTTACTATGTTCATTTGATTAGGTTGGTTGCATTGGCTATAAAAGGACTAATCCTTCCTATAATGAGAGTACGAAATCCTGATAGCTTCGTATGAAGATATATATGTGCTAAGTAAGGGTCTGTTTGGGACTGCTCTGCTCCAATTTTTCTAGCTCTGCTCCACCAACTCCACCATGGAGCAGCTCCATTGTGGAGTTTCTGGAGCAGGTGGTCCTGTTTGGCACGCAGCTAGCTCCAGCTCCAGGAATGTGAGGTTTCCCTGAGAAAGGTCCAATGTGCCCCTGAATGATGTTTGGTATATGTTTTGATGTCTGCGGAGCATATGTAACTGAATTTTTTTTTGTTGCCAATTGAAATATGATGTAAAATATTATAATCGCAATTAATTTATTCGAGAAAACCAAAAAACAAATATTTTGGTCAAATAATTCCATCCTTTTGTCCCATAAATTGCAACGTGCATGATAGATAATTAACAAAGTCAATCATTCGAATACAAATAATTGTCCATAGATAATTAGAGAGTAGTTTAAACCACAATGACTACGAATGCAAGTGTTCCGATACATAATTCTAGGTACACAAATGGCATAAACGCATCACGATCGTTTTTGAAACTTTTTTTATACCATTTATTCTTGAAACTTCACAAGATACGATTACAAACATAACAAGCACTAGTGGCTATGCATGTATAGCCTGTTCTACAAATGCACTAGTAACAAATGGATAATAGTACACTGATTTCCAAGTACAACTTCTTCCAAGTGCTAGCTAACAGCAACCACCGCTACAACAAGATCGGTCGGACGGTCGGCCCTTGCGGTGGCGCTCTTCATTACTACCTCCTCTCTACCACCTTGTACGGGACCTACTGGATCCACCACTCCCACTGTTGCTGCTAACACCATGACGTCCACCTTGTTGTGCCTGTGGTGATGGAGAAGCCAAACCCTGCTGCCCTACTGGCTGCTGTCTGCCAGACCAACGAAATACATGATCAGCAATGAAAATGTCAACACAATGGTCAGCACAACGAGAGATCATAGGACTCGGTATCAACAAGTAATATTACAGGATAACGATAGCAATCTGATGTAAGTAACAAGTGTCATATACTTCTCACAGTAGCTCATCAGAACACGGTGTAAATGTATGAACTTCGTTTATCATATATGTCAATCTTTGTGTAAAAGCTCAATGCAATTGATGGCAATGATATCATTGGTATGAGAACATAATGATCAACTTTTCAGTTCAACTAAAAACAAATGTATAAACTATTCTTTCAAAATTACATTTTGAATGCATGGCTTCGTGGCGCTTAATCATTTATGTTCAGAACTACATCACATCTCACAGTTTCCTTGCATTGTTATGTTCTATAAATATGCCAAATTGTCAACTAGATGTACTTCTTGTAGTATATAGCCTGATCTATCAACACTCATGGATAGTTAGGAGCTTTTTTCTTCTGCAATCAACCATGAGCATGTTTCCTGCAAACTGGCCATGTTTTACAATGCAAAAATTTAGAATCTGCACAAACTTCTGCAACATGTTTTACAAGCTTTTTCTTTACTAATTACTATAACTAAGCATTTAAAATTCACACTTTTTCCATCACCCAATAATCTTTCCAATAACACTGGCCATTGCATACAACCATGAGCATTCAAAGTATACCACTGGCCATTGCATACAACCATGAACAAGTTTTCTATTTTTGCATTGCATACAACCATGAGCATTCAAAGTATTATTTGCAACAAAGCATACCATGAGCGGAGAGGAGGAGGCCCGGCGCGGGTGGGGGGCGGAGAGGAGGAGGGCCGGCGGGTGGGGCGAGAGGAGGAGGCCGGCGTGGGTGGGGCGAGAGGAGGAGGCCCGGCGCGGGTGGGGCGGAGAGGAGGGGCCGGCGCGGTGGGGCGGAGAGGAGGAGGCGGCGCGGGTGGGGCGGAGAGCGGCGTGCGGTTCGGGAGGAGAATCGGAGAAGGAACTCGGGTGGAAAAGAAATCCAACCGGTATGGAGGAGAGGAATTGTGTAATGGCAGTGGTGGGTAATTTTCCCTCAACTCCATGAGGAGATACAAAACTTCAGTTTCTGGAGTACCCCTTGAGGAGCTCCAGAAAAAACGTGGAGTAGGCCTTCAACTCCACCTTTTTCTTGGAGCAGAGTTCTTGGAGTTGGACCCGTTTGGCTAGACAAGTTTGGAGCAGAGTTGAAAAAGCTGGAGCGGAGCAGTCCCAAACAGGCCCTAAAGCTCCTGTTCATTCCTCCTGTCCCATTCTTTACTTCTTTTGAGTGTTCCAAATCCCCAACATCTGGTATCAAAGTCCCATGTTCGAGTCGGGCATAGGAGCAGTGCGTTCATGGTATTTGTCGGAGTCGAGGTTATGGCTTCAAATTCGGGCGTCGGGATGGCGTAGTCGATGGTTCCTGTATTCTCAGGAGAGAATTACGATATGTGGAATATCAAGATGAGGATGCTACTACTCTCACATGAATTATGGGATATTGTGGAGAATGGCTACAAAAGATATGCCGCTGAAGATATTCTTACACCGGAGTAGAAGAAAACTCTAATAAAGAACTAATGACGGACGCCAAGGCCTTGTTTTTGATTCAACAAGGTGTTGCGAAAAGTTTATTTCCGCGAATTATCGGTGCCAAGACCTCAAAGGAAGCTTGGGACAAGTTAAAGGACGAGTTTCAAGGTTCCACAAAAGTTATAGCTATAAAGTTACAAACTTTGTGAAGGCAGTTTCAAACTCTGTAGGTAAAGAAGTTCGAGAAGAAAAAGGATTACTTCTCGAGGGTCATCGAGGTGGTAAATCAAATGCGCACCTATAGTGAAGAGATTTCTGATCAAAAGATGGTTGAGAAAATTTTGATCAGTTTACCAGAAAAGTTTGAGTATATTGTTACTGCAATAGAGGAGTCCAAGGACTTGGCGACTCTTACTGTGCAATAACTAATGAATTTGTTGGAATCACATGAAGAAAGGATGCTACAACGTGCGGGGATCTCAGTTGAGAGCGCCTTCCGATCAAAGCTGAGCTTCAAATCCCACAATTCAAGAAATAGTGGAAATTATCAAAGAAGAGGTGATCTAAGAAAAGATGTCTAGAAGAAGATGACCGAAGACAAGAGAGAAAAATGTATGGCTAGTTCTAAATTTTGGTGTGATATTTGTAAAAGGTCTAGTCACACTACAGATAGATGCTGAAAAAAGATGACTTGCAATAAATGCAAAAGGCAAGATCATATTGCCAAATATTGTAGAACCTGAGATAATAATTGGGCAAACTTCTCGGAAGAAGATGATAATTTAGGAGGGGCAGTTTATTCTTGCCAAATTGCCCAAGATGGAAAAAAAGATACTTGGATTGTTGATAGTGGTTGCACAAACCATTTGTCTTCCAATCGAGATATATTTCGAGATGTTTACTCATCATATTAGGCAAAGATTCACATGGGATATGGTTCTTTAGCCCAATCTGAAGGTAAAGGTTGTATAGCTATCCAAATGGAAGATGGTCAAAATTTTATTCGAGTTGTTTTATTGGTACCTGATTTGAAGCCGAATTTACTAAGTGTTGGGCAACTGCTAGAACATGGGTATGCTATTCATTTAGAAAATTTTTCTTGCAAAATACTAGATTGCAAGAATGGGAATCGCCTTATAGCAAAGGCAAATATGGAGAAAAATGGGAATTTTTCATTGAAAATAAGTTATCCCACTCAGTTGGCTTTACAAATTGAGGTTGACGATAACTCTAAATTATGGTATAAGAGATTTGGCCATCTTAACTACAAAGTTTTGAAGGTGCTTAGAACCAAAGGTATGGTATATGGTTTACCATTCATTAATTTGAAATCTGATCCATGTGAAGGTTGTATTTTTGGCAAACAAATTCAGGCATATTTTCCTCATGGAGGAGCTTGGCAAGCATGTGCACCTTTGGAGTTAGTGCACAACGATATTGTCAGAAAAATACCAACTATGTTAGAAGGCAAGAAATGGTATTTTATCACTTTCATTGACGATTATACAAGGATGACATGGGTTTATTTTCTAAAAGAGCGATCAGAAGCACTTGAAGTATTTAAGAAATTCAATGCTATGGTGGAAAATCACAGCAACCAAAAAATTAAAGTACTTCATAGTTATCAAGGTGGCGAGTTGACACTGGTATTCGAAGGCAGTTGACAGTAGCCTACAGTCCTCAGCAAAATGGTGTTGCCGAAAGAAAGAATCGCACATTCGATGATATGGCGAATTCTATGCTAAAAGAGAAAGGTATGCCTAAATCCAACACTACAATATGGGATGCATGGGCAAATAGAGTGTTCATAGAAATTTGTGTGGAAGAGGTTCAAGCAAAAAATAGAATGGACCATTGTAGTGTTTGAATAACAAAGGGTGCCACAAACTTATGACCAACTTCAAAGAACACAGAAAAAAAGCGTACACCCGTAAGCAATTCAAAAATAAGTGGGACAACTTGAAAAGAGACTGATCCAATTAAAAGACATTAAAGCTCAATTCGTTCGATGTAGTAATGGATCCTATGATTGGATCCATTTGTTGCTAGCGATGAGTGGTGGGCAGAGCAGATTAAGATAGGCAAGTTGTTATATCGTTGCATGTGAATGTGAACTTAGTTGTTGCAATTGCCTAGTAGAGTTTTGCCTTACTTCATTGCAGGCCATGCCACATTGTGGCAAGTTCAAGAAGGGACCACTCTAGCATGAGGAGATGCTTGCAACCATTTTTTATTGTCCATGCAAGTTGTAGTAATGAATCTGCAGTTGTACCTAGTTCAGAGGATGCAACCCATGTGGATGTTTAAGATCTTCAAAATGTCAAGGGTGAGGATGATGAGGGAAGCACAACACCAAAGAAGCCACCCAATATGGACAAGCACCAGAAGAATATGTAACAGCTCAAATTTCCCTAAACTTATATAATTATTTTAAAATCATCATTTTTGTATTTTTGGGATTTTTCTATAACTTTTCAGCACTTTTGAAGTAGTTTTTTCATTGTTGGAAGCCAAAAAGGAATTTCGAAGAATTATTAAAACTTGATCAGAGCTTGAAAATAATTTATCTAAGCTCTTCATATTCTAAAGTGCCTCTCCAGAAATTTTCATGAATTTTGGAGTCCATTTGCTAATTTTAGAAATTTAAACTTTAATTTTGCAATTAAATCAAATAGGAAAACCAATTTTAAATCCTTTTCTCCTAGACCTGCCTTCGCCATTTTTGTCTTCCCTTGTGAGGAGACATAATCCCACCATTCCGCTTTCTCTCTTGCCACTTCCCTCCCCCTCTCTCTGTTGTGTGGGCCCAAGACCCACCTGCTAGAACCTGTCTTCCACCTCGTGCTCGTGCCATGACACTCACATGTGAGATCTATGCCATGCCTATGCAAACCCACAACGCCCACTGACACCTCGAACACCCTTCCCCAGATGTCCTCTGCCGCATCCTGCCATCGCCCGAGCCATCCCGTCACTAGAACGGCAGTAGGCCGTCTTCTCCTCATCGTGGCTCAGATGGAATCACCGAGCTAGCCATGTCGTCACCCCTATTTAAGGATGCCCAAGCGTACCATTGTCTTCCCCACCATGTGTCATTTCCATTCTCCCCTTGGCAAGGTCTCTTTTCCTCTGCTTCGCCCAAAACGCGTCGTTGCCACTAGCTCCGATGAACGTGCTCCGTCGAGCACAACCTTAAGCCCAAGCCCTTCTCGGTGAGCCCTCAGCTTTTTGGGCGCATCACATTGCGCCATTTCTCCCCCCAATTTGATTTCTCCTTAATTGATTCCACTGCTCCTGCAGCACAACATCGAGATTTCATCATTTCTCTGGCTCCGGCTGCCATCGTCACCCAAGCAATTCCCCCTCTCTAGTAAGCTCCAGCCCATGCCATGGCTATTTTTAGCATCCCCTCTCCCTCCTGAACTCATTGCCTCATTTTCAATGGAACGTTCTCATAGGGAGCTGTTGCCGTGCACCCCATCATTGCCACTGCACCTCATCGCTGTTCGGCTACCTCGGACCTCCTCCGACATTGCCATTCTTACCTGCACATTCCTAGTGAGCTATTGATGCTTACGTGTTGGTTTATTTAGCTCAAAATGGTAGTTTTGCCATCGTCACTATAGCCCATTCTAAACCACTGCGAAGCTTCACCATTGGCCTATCTTAGGTGACAATTAATCCCTAAGCCACCATCCCTAGCACTACAATGAACCTAGGAAGCTGAAGCTATGCCCCTTTGCACCGCAAACACACCCATTCACCCGTCACACAGTTCACCAGACTTCACCACTACCCCTCACATCGATAGCCCTCCTCTGACCACCCACTAGCCGCTAACCCAACTAAAGAACTCCCCTTGAGCTCCTCTACCTATTCCTGACCTTGCTGCAACCCCCATCGGCCCCCCTCCACTATGGCGAGCTCACCGATGAGTTAGGCGAAGAAGCGCCGCTGTGCCCCTATGCTGTCCCTATGACATGTGGACCCTACTTGGGGTAAGATTAGGTTAACACTAATTAAACTCTATTAAACCTAATTAGCCTATGACATGTGGGCCCAGTAAATTAATCAGGTTAAAATCTTAATTCAAACCGGTTTTAAATAATGAATCACTCACATATGGACCCTACCTATTAGCTATTTTGGAAAATAGTAAAATTCTAACATGTAGATCCCACCTATTAGCCTAATGACGCAATAAAACCAAAATTTTCTTTAGAAAGAAAATAAAACTGAAAATCCGACCATAGCACCTCTTTCCTTTTTCAGCCTTTTCAAAATTCAAATGCTTGTAACTTTTACATATGAACTCTAAATTAGGTTATTTTTGTCTCTAAAATTTTATAAAATCATGCTCCTTTATATTCTGCCAAAATATTTGAATTTTATCTCTATTTGAATTTATTTGTCTCTTTTTTATAATATTTGGTATTTGATAATTAGATATTGACATTTCAGAGAACTTCGTCAATGAAACCGAGCAAGCCCAAGAGTTCAACAAGCAAGACAAGCACCCTCTTTGATCATGTTGATACCATATTTAAATGTTATGTATATTGTATTTAAAACTATTATGCATGTGCGTAATTTTGGTAAAAACCGCTATATTGGTAAGGACAGTAGTTTTATCTAATTGTTGCATCAATCCCGCCTAAACAAGTTGTTACCTTTACCATTGTCACCATAGCAATAATACCCACTGGTAATAAAATATGGAGCTTAGTGATCAAACGCAGTAGTTAATGCTTAATCATACTCATAATGGTACAAATTTGTAAATGGGTCAAATTGTTCAAATCATGGTTGTCATAACAAACTTGGCGACAACAGTGAGTGAGAGGTGCTAGGATGCCATGGCATCTAGGTGGGCACCATAGCGTCCTCCAGGCATGGTACGGTGAGCAAAAGGAATTCAGACATCACAAAGCACAACAAAAGGGGATGACTACTGCATACCTTCCTGATTGCGTCCATTTCATAGAGCAGATCAACAAAATATGGTTGAAGAATTGTCCATATAACAATAGCAATTCAAGAAGGAAATATGTTATTGTTTCCTATTGATATGTAACATATGTTAATTATAGATAACAAAGATTATTGTCAAATTCCTCAAGTTGAGAATATCAATATAAAAAGAAGAGGGTTAACAGACCATTTTTGATAGGGAAGTGCTCAGCCACAGCCTCACTACAAACACGAAGACATCAACATGTTAGATCTTGTATATTATAAGCATTTCAGCATCATCAAAGCCAAAAAGAGGTACCACAAGCCACATTAATACACTATGCATTGATGGTGCACTATCTTAAGCATATGAGAAGATTATAGCAGTTTCCCCACCACCTCTACAACACAAACCTAAAGATATGTTATTTAAATGAAACACATTCCATAAGGGAAAAAACTAACCATTTGAAAGTTGATTCCTGAATAAACAATATGCCAGTTAGAAAGCTCTGTAATCTTCTCATCAATTGCCTAGCTATCTGCAGAATAGAAATACAGTCAATTGGCATTTGGCAAAATAAGCAGAAGACCTGTATAGACCTACTTTATTCATGGTTGGCAGATGCATTGCATGGAGGATTAGTAGAACTCTAAAGATAGCTGAAAAGGTATGAGTAGATTGCTTCTAGTGTAGAGCTAAGAAATGCCCCTTTCTACTGTACCGATTATCTACGTGATATCCCCTTTACCCTTGTCCAGAAGAATGCCCCTCCCCCAAAATCATGGTTATTGGCTTATTGTACTTCGTTTCAATAATTCAACCTACATATAATATTGACAAATTTTAGCTACATATTGTAGAGCTGCTTAATTGAGGCTACCATCATAAGTAATGTAACTTTAGTGTTTGTTATATGCTGTCAGCCTGTCACTATTTCCATAAATGTATGATTCCACTCCAGTTACATGGAATTAGTCATGGAAAAATGTGTGAGAAATTGATAATGCAGGCATTCATCTAGGCATCTACCAATCAAGACATGGTCAATAACTCAATACCCAACATACACATTCATTCAGTCATCAACCACATGACATCTCTCTTTTATTCAGATCAAGGAACATAGCAGAGCAGAGAGCAAGTCAGTGAGTATATCATGCTAGCAGCATGGGAGGAGGGAGACCATGAGAGCATGAGTAGATCTGGCTCCTCCATAAGCAGGATAGCAACAAGTCATTTGAGAGCAAAGGAAGAAGAACAAAGCAACCTTGACTGGTGAAAATGAGGTAGAGGTAGAAGATGAACAAAGAAACGAGGCAGAGCTAGAAGAAGAACAACAACAACAACAAATCACAGAGGTTACAGAGCTACCTTAGCTGTGGAAGTGCATATTGACTCCTTGGCTGGTGGCGGAAGGAGTGGAGGAGGAAGGGAAGCTCACCATAGGAATCTTGGATGACAGCGGCGTCGGTAGAGGGAGTGATGGCGGTGCCAGTGAAAGGAGTGGCGGTAGTGGCTAGGGTTCCACCCGGGTTGATGAGTCACCACTCTCTTCTATTTGCTCGCTCGCTTCACTGCAGTGTGTCTATCAAGTAACACAAGCTCACTTAACACCACTCGCTCTCGCACACTCACTTGGCAAGGTAATCACCCAGGACTTTGCCATGGCTGACCAGATATCCTGGGCGCTCACCTAACTTGCCAAGGTGCGGCAGACCTCCATGGTGTCCTCCCTACACCACCACGACACCTATGCGACGCCAAGTCAATGACTAGGCAACATCTTGCATCCCTGGTTCAAATATGGGAGATACTTAAGAATTGGTCCAGAGAAGTTACCTCTATTATTTTGATTAGCAAAGAAAATGGAAAACACATTTTAGACTTGGGCAAGTGGTTGAGGAGATCTGTGCAGTTCGCACAAGAATGTGGTTTGTGGATGTCTCACTTGGGTCACTAAGGACTAAGACTATGGTGTAGTTAGACCCAAGAAACAATGTACGACCACATGTGCCTTTACAGAAATGCCTTAGCATAATAAGTTACTATGGCTTGCAATTTCATTGCATGTGGTAGATTGTAGGTGAATTTTTGGGCTAGTGCGGACATGGTGCAGACTCCATGCTCGGAGGGATCTTGTCCATAATGACAGGTTTACCCGACACACCGTATGAATCTTTGGACAATGGAGATCCTGAGAACATAATCATAGTGTGGTGGTTGTTAGTACTGGTAATGTAAAAGCTTCATCATGAACTCTCAAATCGGGTATCGATAGTATCGCATGACATGTGCAACATGGTGGGATGTTTATATCATGTCGGTAAAGTTTGCAACCTCTGCAAAGTGTAAAACTATTCAAATAGACATATCCACGGTCATGAACAACTTGGCGAATCATCCACCATAGTAGTTTTGTATTTTATAAAAATGGATTCAGAGGAAGTATGGATGGCATATCCATGCACGGTATGTTCGGCAAGGTTTATGCCATAGTTTCAAAATTCAGGGGCGGCAAGTCTTTTGCTCTAAATTATGCAATTTATTCATTACTATTATTTACTTATCAAATTTAAATGCTCTTACAACTTCTGTTTGCAATCTATTACTCGTAATTTCAATTGGAACTAGCACAGTAAACATATAGGGTTTAGAATACAAGTTTCGGGTCCCGACAGAACACAAGGCCCAAACATGACTCACCAAATGGGAAGAAACCAAAGAAGTATTATAGATATGTCTAATTGAAGCTGTTGGTGGATATTGTGGAGAACTCTCAAACTAGTAAAAATTATGTGAACAATGCACCTGGCCCAATTATTTATCCTATTAGGTAAGAGATCTCTTAGATGATTGATTTGGTTATTGAGGTTGGGGGCTAAAGAAGGGAGTGATGAGCATTTCTATGCCCCACAACTCATCATCAAGGAGTATATATCAAGATGTCTTCCTCACACTTAAGACACCTCAAGGAAGGCTAGCATGGCTTAGGAGGACATAGGAGGAGAAGAAGAGGCATTAGATAGTTTCTACTTGTTTCAAGAAATTTGAACCTATTATGCTTTATGCCATGTCATGAACCTATTATCCTTTATGTAGTTCCATGGACCTATTATGTTATGTTGTGTTATTAGGATGAACCAATAATGTACTTTGTTAATCATGTCATTTGTTATGTCCTTTGTACTATGTTACTTATATAATTTGTTTTACCATGTAATGTTCTATTTTACTTACGTGATCAACTAGGGACATGATCTCAAAATAAGCATTAGCTATGTTCTTATGGACTTGTGGAGATCCTCAATCTAACAACCAAGTCCAAAATCACTTTGGCCATTGTAGGAAACTGTTAGTAGGAAGTTTATGGAGATGTTGGAATGTGTGTACCAATTGGGTACTAACAACATAAAACCCAAAGATCCTCAATGTGTGCACCGATAGGGTATTAACAACATAAAACCCAAAGATCCTCACTTACACTTAGACTTAGAGAGGCTAGATTTTCCATCTCATTTCAATAATTTCATTGGTGTAATAGATGGGGCACATATGCCTATTACTGTGCCATATGATAAACAACCATTGGTGCATTTTAATAGATATGGATATACTAGTTAGAATGTTTTGGTTGTTTCTGTTTTCAGCATGAGGTTCACTTTTGTTTGTGGTGGATGGTATGGATCTTCTCATGACCTGCATATTCCTTGATACGTTGGTAAAGTTCCTTCTCATGACATGCATATTCCTTGATACGTTGGTAAAGTTCAAGGACCACTTTCCATACCCACTAAAAGGTACTTTCTTTCTTTGTATTTTTCAAAAAGGTATTCATACAAACACCTTTGGGCCATGTGTGGAATGTTGCTTCATTTATATTGTAGACAAGTACTATTTTGTGGATTCTAGATATCCAAACTACAAAAGTTATCTAGTTTCCTACAAGAGCCAGAGGTACCATGTACCTGATTCCAAAATGGTGGTCGACCAATTGGATTGAAGGAGGTATTCAATTTTTTTCACTCATCCTTTTGGAATGCCATTGAACGTACATTTGGTATTTGGAAGGTGAAGTGACATATTATTTTTCATTTGCCAAGTTATCTTGAAGAAAAGCAAAAGAAAAATTATCATTGCAACGATGGCTTTATAATTTCATTCAAGATAGTGCTTTGTATAATCAAGATTTTGCTAGGCTAGAAGGGGATGAAGATTATGTTGATGGGATATGTCTAATGACCCCAACGTACATGATGATGCCGCTGTTACTATGGAAGATGTAGATATGGACAATCTGTGTGACGCTATTGCAACGGCTTGGATAGCGTGACGATAGGTTAACTACACAATAGTGTTTTTGGTAGATTTCATATGAATGGATGTGTGAAAGTTTGAAGCCAGGATCCCATACATGTAACATTTCATATTTCATGCATGGAAATTGATAATTTGTATGTTTAATGCTTAAAATTACATTTGTGTGCGAATGTGCAAAAAAATAAATCAAATCCACTCATAATGTCCCTTAATCGGCATCAAGCAAGCCATCATTTGACTCAGGAGTATTCCAACATTTTCCAACTCAGAACGGCAAGCCAGTTCAACTAAAAGTCAGACTGCCAAACACCAAGCTTCTCCAGATCAGCCACCTAGCCAGAAAGTAGTTTTTCCGGAAGCTACTTTCCAGAAAAGTTTTAGCCATGCCAAACAGGCCCTAATGCAAGGTTTTACTTCTCACAAGTCTATTGTGAAATCGGTGAATTAACTCCACCACCATATCCATTTACACAACAGACAAATGAACTAAGAAGCAAACAAGTTGCAAAGACACCCTATTTACATTTCAAACTCAGCCGTTGGAAATCACTGCCTTCTTCCATGCCCGCTCCTACACAACATCTAAGGTCAATCAGCAAATAATCATCAGAAGTTGTGATCATGCTCCAAGAACAAGCCATCACCTGTGGAGGTGTTATCATGGCCAGAGCTTGTCAAGGTTGTAGATGGACCTGGTGGGATATATACTACCTTCATTGCCACCAGCAGAAAGCTTAGACTGCTCCTTTTTATTGATGAATTGTCCGCCTACTCCTCGAGGCCTCATATTTACGAGCCTTTGGCGAGACTCGTTAAGAATCCGCTAAAAGGATGAAAGCATGTAATATTATAGCCAAGGAACTTATCAAGCGTAGCGAAAGTAACTTCGTAAAATTGTACAGGTTAGGCTCGTCAATGAGAGAATATTATACCTTCCGTATTTTAGCAAGTTTTTCTTCAGGCCCGAGCATTTTTCGAAGCCGTTCTCTCCTTCGCAGAATTGCATGGTATTGCTTTGCATTCACATTATCATGGTTTGGGGGTGCATCATCTGTTCACATTGTTATCTCAAGAACTTTGTTTTTTTTTAAAAAAAAGCAGCTAGGAAGAGTTTATAAGATTTAATCCAAAGAACTAATGGTAACTCATTAAGCATGCATCAAAATGAAAACTCTAATAGTAGAAAAATTGAAATGATGGACAAATTCATATTTCAATGCAAGAATAACTAGGAATTAATATATATATATATATATATATATATATATATATATATATATATATATATATATATATATATATATATATATATATATATATATATATATATATATATATATATATATATATATATATATATATATATATATATATATATACACTTACCAAGGGATATGAGCCATAAGTCATCTCTGCACCACCATAGAATGGAAAAGCCATAGAGTATGGAAATGCCTGAAAAAGCAAAAAAAGTGTTTACTCTACTCACTTGTTTTTGAGAAACAAAGTTCAAAATACATGAAAATTTCAAAATTAGTTACTCAATGCTCATAGAAACTCAATTGAAACTTGCAAGAGGTTGAATATGTTCAAGTTGAGGATGTGTATTATTTGTAGATTTTGGATCGCCCAGCGATAAATCCGACGCCACCTGACCTTTGCCCTTGTTTGTGCAACCATCAGGGTTACCTAGTAACAGCAACAAAGAGAGGATAAGTCATATATCCAAACAAAACTTTAATTTTATCATACGAGCAAGAGTCATCTATTATAACTCAACAAACTGAAAACTAATATTCAAATTAACAAGATAAACAATTGCATAGAAAAAACATGTAGACTATGAATGAACAATGTCTCGCACATTACACGACACTGTATGGGTCTTCTAACTCGTGCTCTTCGATTTAAACTGCCCAAAAGTAAACGTACGTCCGGTAATATGGGAACACCAACTAAGGGTCACTAGGATTGACAACAAAAATTAGTGATTCATCCAAACAAATTCTGGTATGCTTGTCTGCTCAGTGAAAAATTCACCAAATCTGAGACTAGTGATTCACCACATCTTTATTTCAGACGCATTACACACAATTTCTATGGGTGGAGGCCAAATTCAGGTATGAAAGAAACTATCTACGTGTAAACAATCACAAATTTATGTGCGCCATCGAATTTACCCAACAATCCAGATTCCAGAAGTTCCATTGAATCCGCACCAAAGCTAGCTACAACGTACCTTAATAATTCTCGGTCTCCACCAAAACTAACATATGACGCAGAAACCACTTGATTGAAAAGGCTCAATATGACTGTAAGCTTCACACATTAAACTTATAATCGCTCTAGAACACATCCAGAAATCTATGAGTCATACCAACCCAAAACAAACTACATGAATTATGGTTGCAGCCCATCAGACCCACCTATAAACACACATTAGAATAGCTATACTTGTCGAATCAAGAGCCACACCTCTTGAGACGGCCACACACTAGCTAGCTAGTAGAGGAGCAAAGTTCAGACCCAAAGAGAAGCATCAGATAAAGTGAGACCTGTAGTGAGAAGGAAGGCTATAGGGCTTATTTGTATTGATTTCTATTTTTAGTTTCTACCTAGAAAAACTAAAAGTCAGTATAAACACTCAGCTTCTTGAAGCGGTTTCTCTAATCCTCTTGCTACTATCTCATTCCGGAGATAAGACACGGGGTAACAGGTGCATCAAGCATTCCACTCTTCTCGTTATCGTCACATGCACGAATCAGTCCTGTGGTCCCTTCTTCTAAAAGTTATTTCTTTCAGTTACTACTATTCATTTCAGCCAAAAGCCATTAGCAAAAACCGATACGAATGTCCTCGTTATCTTTCTTTGCAGCCCTTCTGTCTCCTTTGCCTTCTCTGTCCAAGGTCATTATCTCCTCTCTGTTTGCTGCTGTTTATAGTGCTAGGTTTATCTTTCTCACATCACAAGCTCACTACTACAAAAAGAGGTTATACTGGACGGCTACATCACAGACGGTTTGACAAAACTGTCTGTGATTGACACTAACACAGACGGTTTTAATTTGGACACTGTTTGTGTTAGTGGTCGAGTATCACAGACGATCCTTACCGATGAACCGTCTGTGATACTTTAGTAAAGTATCACAGACGGTTTTTTTTATTAAAAACCGTCTGTGTTGTGTAGACTATCACAGACGGTTCTTCTTAAGAACCGTCTGTGAATGTTCACAGACGGTTTTTGACAAGAACCATCTGTGATGTCCCTTTGTCTGTCATATTCTGTTCATGATCAGAGGTTAATATATAAGTACACATTGCTTCTAATAACTTAACTACAGAACTATTGAGACAAGAGATCACAAATTAAAGGCAAATTTATTAATTTCAATTAGAGGCAAATTTATTACAAAAGTCACACAGGTAAAGAGTTTCCCAGATTGTAATCTTTTGGGCTTCGTACGCTTCTTCTTCAACTTTGGGACTTGGAGGATCAGCCACTGACTTCTCGAACGCCGTTAAGATTGTCCTTGTCCTCAGCACTTCCTCCTCCAGCCTGGGCAAATAATCAGTAGCATAGCCCATAATGTCGTAGAGGATAGCATGAAAAGATTCCTCAGAATCTACCGTTTCTGCTTGATCGGCAAGGCTATCCATCAGTCTCTCCAATGCGTGTAGAGCTTCTTCCGCTTTGCGCACATTGCGGAGAAGAACCAAGGTAAAGGCTATTTCCCTTTCTTGAGCGGCAGCGAGACGCCTCCGTCGACGGCGGATGATCAGATCGAGTTGACGGATGCAAGAAAGTCGGGAAGGAGAGCAGGCGTATGCGGAGAAGCTGCTCGGATGCAAATTGCTGGCCGCTGTGTAAGGTTCCGGCGAACAATTCTTGATGAGCAGATGAGAGGAAGGAGATGATCACAAGAATAGTAGAAGCCATATTGTACGTGCGTAGAAGAGACCGGATTAGCGCGCATATTTAACCTTTAGCACAGGCGGTTCGTATACTCAAACATTAATGATATAGACGCCGTATAACGATCGAGAGCGTTAATTAGACGATCGAAACACGAAGCGTTCTGAGATAAAGCTTATGACAGACGGTTTATACGAAACCGTCTGTGATTAAACTTTCACAAACGGTTTATACTGCAAAATGCAGGATATTTTCACAGACAGTTATTAACACTAACCGTCTGTGATAATTAAGAAATCACAGACGGTTCGTATTAAGAACCGTCTGTGAACTTTCATAGACGGTTCTTAATACGAACCATCTGTGATAATCTGGACAACACGCACGGTTCGTGTTAATAACCGTCTTCGAACTTTCCGCATGCGAGTAATACTGAACCGCTCGTGATAATCGAAACATCACGACGGCTCGTATTAAGAACCGTCTGTGATATTTATTATCACACATGGTTCGCGTTAATAACCGTCTGTGATAATCACATATCACCAATAATTGGTGTGTGATAATCACATGTCACCAATAATTGGCGTATACCCAGGATTTCGATCTCACCCGTCCATTCTCTCCACATCGAATGGCAGGCAGCAGTTCCTCCCTCTGCTCGGCCCTTATAAATAACGCCCCATCTACCTTTCCACCGGTACTAGTCACGCGTGAGTTCATCCACTGTGAGCATATATAGCTGTAAGTGTGGTAAGTGTGTCTTGTTCACCCACACCGTCGTTCCATCAAGAGTTCACTAGCTTGTTATCCTGTAATAGATCTAAATGTGTTGTCGTGCTTTCCTCTGTATTTGCATGTTCCTCGACGATGCCGACTACTGCCGAGATGTGATGTCCACTCCGACAATCCTTCTTTTTCCTGCAAAATTCAAGGCAATTTTATTACAAAAGTTCAAAAAAAGACATTCCCAGATTCTTCGGTGAGCAGCCGACATAGCCGACTTCTTCGCTGAGCGACTATCCATCTGCTTCTTCCCACTTCTTTTCTTCATCTCTGGTCTCTGGATCACGTACGCCAGTAGCGATGATTCAGTCTGTGATATTGTTTGTATCACAGACAGTTAATAATTTGAACCGTTTGTGATATTGTTTGTATCACAGACGGTTAATATTAATAACTGTCGGTGATAATTCACAGACGGTTATTAATACGAACCGTCTGTGATATATCATTTTCACAAACCGTTTTGGAACCGTCTGTGATATTCTGCGTAGTATTAATTACTTGGCGTACTTGCTTGAAGGATGTCGACACCGATCTGTCTTCATTGCACTGCATCGGTGGAGCAAGGCGGCGCTTTAGGGAGTTGGGGTGAAAAATATCACCGTCTTCTTAGTGATCGATCGAGGTTAGTATACTCAATTACTTAATATTCTTAGTGATCTGATCAGAGATTAGTACTCAATTACTTAACATTCTTAGTGATCTGATCAGAGGTTAGTAGTAGGGGTAATAATCATTTTTGACACCCATTTGTCACTTGTGTAGCGTAGATGGACCGAAGCTGGATGTATATTGAGAACCGTGTGAGTGAAGAGTACATTACTGGCGTGTCTACTTTTAGAAGGGTGGCCGAGCTGGATATGTTGAAGAAGGGGATGAAATATATGTATTGCCCATGTATTGATTGTGATAATCTCAAGATATTTAGCAACTCAGCACAGATTGAAGCTCACTTGATTCGAAAGGGTTTCAGAAAAGGGTACAAATGTTGGACCAGTCACGGTGAAGAGAAGAGTACACAAGAAGGTAGTTATGACATAGTCGAGGGAGACAACGATATGCCAGTTGTGGACTGTTCTTTCGATCATGAGGATAGGTCACAGGATGACAACTGGATCAGATGTTACGTGATGCGAAGGAACTATAGTGAGAGAGAGTTTGGTAAATTCGAGGGCTTGATGGAGGACTCGGAGAAACCTTTGTTCCCGGGCTGCAAGCCGCAATACACGAGGTTGTCATCAGTTCTAGAACTGCTAAAATTGAAGGCAAGCAATGGTCGGTCCGACAAGAGTTTCACGGCATTATTAGGTCTCCTAGTGGACATGCTTCCAACGGGAAATGTGTTGCCGAAAACCACCTACCAAGCCAAGAAGATTCTTTGTCCATTAGGAATGGAAGTAGAAAGAATACATGCATATCGGAATGATTGTATCCTGTACCGTAAAGAGTATGCTAGCTTACATGTTTGTCCGGTGTGCAAAGCATCCCGATACAAATGTAAAAATGACTCTAATGATGGGAAAGGCATCGAGATGAAGCAAGGACCTCCTGCTAAGGTGATGTGGTATCTTCCTGTAATCCCCGTTTGAAGCGTTTATTTGCAAACCGCAAGGATGCAAGATTGATGCGTTGGCACTGTGAGCAGCGTAAGAAAGACGGAATGATAAGACATGTTGCCGATTCTGCCCAGTGGAGGAACATCGATAGGATGTTTGTAGATTTCGATGTGGAACCGAGAAATATAAGGTTTGGGTTGAGTACAGATGGAATGAATCCTTTTAGTAACATGAGCAGCCGACATAGCACCTGGCCCGTGACTCTGTGCATGTACAACCTTCCTCCTTGGCTGTGTATGAAGCGGAAATATATTTTGATGTCACTACTTATCCAAGGGCCGAAGCAACCTGGCAACGATATTGATGTGTTCCTAGCCCCATTGGTGGAAGATCTTGCAATACTGTGGAATGAAAGGGTACATGTATGGGATGCGGACAAACGAGAGAACTTCACTCTACGCCCCATGTTGTTCTGCACCATTAATGATTTTCCCGCTCTTGGTAACCTATCAGGGTTGAGTATAAAAGGAGCCAAAGCGTGTCCGCACTGCTTAGATTATACCGAGAGTGTGTGGTTGAACAACTCGCGAAAAACTGTGTACATGCGTCACTGTAGGTTCCTTCCAAAGTATCACCCATACCGCAAGATGAAGAAACAATTTGACGGAAAAAAAGAGGATGACTCAGTACCAAGACCTTTTAGCGGGAAAGAGGTGTATGATATGGTCAAGGATATAAATGTTGTGTTTGGAAAGGGACGTAAATTGAGGAAGAACATGTGGAAAAAGAGGTCAATATTTTGGGACTTGCCTTATTGGGAGCACTTAGAAGTTCGCAATTGCATCGATGTCATGCACGTAGAGAAGAATGTATGTGACATTTGATTGGTCTCTTCTTGAACATTCCTGATAAAACAAAGGATGGTGTTAACGCAAGGCGTGACTTGGTCGCTATGAACATCAGGACCGAGTTAGCACCGATAGAGACCGATAAAGGCCGGACGTACCTTCCCCCAGCATGCTACACTCTGTCTAAGTCCGAGAGAACTAAACTGTGCCAGTCCTTACATGGTGTGAAAGTTCCATCCGGTCACTCCACAAGCATGAAGAAACTTGTTTCCATGGAACATTTAAAATTAATTGGCATGAAGTCTCACGACTGTCATGTGCTAATGACACAAATGCTACCTGTTGCAATTAGAAGTATTTTGCCGAACAAGGTTCGAGTGACAATCATAAGGCTATGTTATTTCTTCAACGCAATTGCTCAGAAGGTCATTGATCCGGATGGACTAGATACTCTGCAAACCGAGGTGATGACAACTATGTGTCATCTAGAGATGTATTTCCCTCCATCATTTTTTGATATCATGGTCCATCTCATTGTCCACCTTGTGAAAGAGATAAAAATATGCAGCCCCGTATTTCTATGTCATATGTACCCTTTCGAGAGGTACATGGGAATGCTGAAGTCCTATGTATGCAATCGATCTCGACCGGAGGGTAGTATCATCGAAGGTTATACAACAGAAGAGGTCATTGAATTCTGCATCGGCTACATGACTCAGGTAGAGCCGATAGGTGTACCTCTATCTCGTCACGAGGGGAGGCTAGAGGGTATCGGGACTATCGGGAGGAAAGCAATAACTCCAGATCAAAATACATATGCTCAAGCCCATTTCATGGTTTTACAACACATGACTGAAGTGACCCCATATATTGAAGAGCACAAGGACATGCTACATCAGGAGAATGCAGGCCAGTCAGAAGTTTGGATCACGAGACAACACAACCGTCAGTTCAACGAATGGTTCAAGGCGCAATTGACTGGGAGGTCGTCAAGTGAAACACTACAATGGTTGGCAAAAGGGCCAAAATTTACAATTATGACATGGCAAGGATACGACATTAATGGCTACACATTTTATACAACAGATCAAGATAGAAAGAGCACAGTGCAGAACTCAGGTGTCCGTATAGATGCCTATGATGCGCACGGCAGTACCGCTAGCCCAAGATCGTACTACGGGCTTGTAGAGGAGATTTGGGAGCTTGACTACGTAATTTTCAAAATTCCTTTATTTCGGTGCCGTTGGGTCCAACTCCCACGGGGTGTAAAGGTTGACAAGTACGGCGTCACTACCGTGGACCTCAAATGTGTAGGATACAAAGACGAACCATTCGTACTCACGAGGCAAGTTGTTCAAGTATTTTATGTAACCGACCCGGCAAATAAGAAGTGCTATGTAGTTCTTCAGGGAAAAAGAAGGATTGTCGGGGTTGAGAATGTTGTGGATGAGGAAGAGTACAATTAATTTGATGATTTGCCTCCATTCGGAGACGGCATCAGGCTCGAGGAAGAACAAGGCGATGAAGCAAGCTATATGCGTGTCGATCATCGTGAAGGGCTTTATTTAAAATGATATAGCCAAAGTGTAATAAATGATATTGGTTATGCTTGTGTTTTTCATAAATGTATGTGTGTTCCATTGTAATTGTAAAATGACTAAGGAACTAAGAAATAGTTATATTTATGGTTATGCTTGCGTTTTTCATAAATGTATCTATGTTCCATATTGTAATTGTAAAATGACATAGGCACCTAGCTAGCTGCGGGTATTTATAGTGAACTATCACAGGCGGTTTATCAAAAGAAACCGTCTGTGATAACACATCACAGACGGTTCTATCGATATAATCGTCTGTGATAATATGGATATCACAGACGGTTATATCTATAGAACCGTCTGTGATAATATGCATGTCACAGACGGTTATATCGATAGAATCGTCTGTGATACCACTATCACAGACGGTTCGTTTAAGGAACCGTCTGTGATAGCTTATCTTTAAATACCCGCAGCTAGGTCTGCAGAGTCCGCTCTCGCGCAGTCTCTTGTCTCCACTCTTCAACGCCCCTGCTAGCTAGGTTTTGGTCCCTCCCACCGCCGCTCCCTCCTCCCGACGCCGGTCCCTCCCGACGCCACTCCCTCCCGACGCCGCTCCCTCCGAGCTTCGCATGTATTTTATGTTATATGCTTCACATGTTATATGCTCATGTTGTATGCTTCACATGTTATATTATATGCTTCACATGTTATATGCTCATGTTATATGCTTCACATGTTATATGCTTCACATGTTATCTGCTTCACATGTTGGAAGGCCCATAGCTCACTGCAGTTAGTTAATCGTTAGAACTTTGTCAAAAGGCATAAAGCAAGTGACACACTCCAGTGTATCTTGTTCAATGAACTTGATGCACTGGTTTGTGTCACTTGATTCATAGAACTTTGACAAGCTGGGACCATAGCTCACTGCAGTTAGTTTTTTCTTAGAAGAGAGATGGCGTCCACACAGTCTTCGTCGTTCGTCATCTGGGTCTCACGCTCCCAAGATTGCGAAAACTAAACGTGGCCGAGGAGTATCGAAAAGGCGGAGGGCGAATGACCATCACGATGGTCTCTCCGAATGGGATCCCTCTGGAACCGACGAAAGCAGCGTCATCATTTCGGACTACCTGCGGGATAATTGGAAGGCAACGGGTCCCCATCACCATAGCAAGCTGGAAAGATTTGACAAAGGATCACAAAAATCAGCTATGGGAGGAAATTACAAATTCGTTCGAGATCCCAGCGAATCTGAGGACTCGTGCAGCGCAGCGCTCTCGCGATGGGAAAAGCATGGAAGAATTTTAAGAGCACTCTTGTGACGAAGTACGTGTCCAAGGATGTCACGCCCTTCACGAAGTATCCTTTCGTGTCGCCGGAAATATGGGAAGCCTTTGTGCAGATGAAGATGACAACCGAATTTGAACAACAAAGTGCGACGCACAAGGCTCTCCAGTCACAAAACACGCACCCTCACAGACTTGGCACTGCTGGGTACGCGGGTAAAATCCCGCAATGGAGGATGCAGGATGAGGTCGCAATCCGATCGGAGGCCTCTCCGCCATTTGCCGGGATCGCAAACGAGCGCGCTCGAAACTGGTTAAGAGCGAGGTCATCAACCACATCTTCGGGTGTCTCTTTCAAAAACCCCGCAGATGAGGAAGTGTCCCAACACCTGGTAAAATATGTTAAACAACATAGTTGTTAACACCTCTTGAACTTCATGGGTTCAAAAATAACATGATTAATTGCCTCTTGCAGCAATCATTGACTACCGAATCTTCTCGTGGCTCCTTTGAAGAATATAGGGAGATAGATTTACTATCACAGGCCTTGGGAAACAAGGAGCACCCAGGTCGCACACGAGGCATGGGGGTTCCATATTACTCCGAGACATATAGGAGTAGGAAGAGATCCAAGGTGTACCGCAGTGAACAAATAAAACAGGAGCTTTGTGCTCAACTTGAGGAACAACTATCTGCCTCACTTCAAGAGTAGACTGCCTCACTTCGAGGAGAGATAGATTCGTTGCGGGAAGAACTAAGACAAGTCCGCAACCAATCGCAACCCACTCCTACTACTGCGGTACCCAGTCCCCCTCAACGTCGCAGTAGCTGCGCGTCCACACCAATTTCTGAACATAGCGACGCCCACTTACCTATTGATGACATTCAGGTAATGTACCTCTTTAGAATGGTACATAGATCTCTCTGGTGGACGTCTTAACTCATCTTGTATCGTTATGTAGGAGCCCATGCCTTGCAGCCTCAAAGTCAGGCTTGTTGGCTCTATTCCCGTTGACGCTGGCGCGGCATGGTGTATCCATTGCTGCCGGGGGCCGGTGCACGTGTACAAGTAGACACCGGTTTCATAAAGGTCAGTGGACATGATTAATGATATTTTAAGACCGTCCCTCTTGAGAAGCCCCCAAACGAAGAGATTAAGACATTAGGAGATGCCGTCCACACATTCATTCAGTGGCCCAAGAGGGACATCATCCTCGACATGTCCGTGCCACAATCTTCACATCCAGTGGCCCAAGAGGGACATCGCCCTAGACCTGGCACATCGACTCCGGTGGCTCCACCTCCACCTCCAAATCCAGTAAAGTCTGTTGCATCGGCTCCCGCCGAGACACCACCGAGAACATATCATAAGCGAGGCTCCAAGGCCTCCAAGGCTCATGCGAAGAAAATTAAGCCACGTCCCGTGTTATGGAAGTTTACTCTAGGAGTGTCGTTGGTGCCCGAGTCACAATTATCCCAGCTTGGTTTGATTTGCAATACATTGCATGCCTGGTACATGGAGAAGTCCAACATGAAGCCAATCCGGCAGAGTGCATTCACTCTGAAATATAAGAAGACGCATTTCCTCCACGATTCAGGCTACATCGTCATGACATTCGAAGATTTATTCTTACTATTCAATCTCGACGAACTCGACACCTCACTTCTACGATGCTGGACACTGTAAGTGTACTATACAATGAATACATTCACGTTATACAGATAAATATCATTACTCTTTCTTTATGTATAGATACATGATCCAAGAAGTCCGGCGATCGCGACGACCGGTGGGTTTCATCGACCCTCACTTGGTCTCCGAGCAATCTATCAACGCAGATGCATCCTTCGTGCAAGGTTACATAACGAGGGGATTGATTGCTCACACCGACAAGGAGTACGTCATGGTACCCTTCAACCAAGGGTAAGTGCTTCACTAGTTGCCACACATATGTTTCATTTGTACTTTACATGCAGCATGAACTTAGGACTAATCACTATGGCGACACACATGACTAGGCATCACTGGATTTTAATTGTGATTGTACCAAAGTGGAGCAAGGTAATATACCTTGATTCCCTCCTTAGGAGCAACCACGACTTCAGTCATGTGCAAGAAGTACTTAACAGGTAAACTCATTTCCTCCATACATAACTCTATTGTAATATTTCTTTTGTTTGCCACGGCCGAGGCTAAGTTTTTTGAATCACGTAGGGCGTTTGCCAATTATGTTGCCCAAGGAGGAAGACACGACAAATCTAGTGACACGCTACGACACAACACGCGATTTCCGGTACCCGCTACAACACAACAATCCTATATCATACTTTGTTATAATTCCTCTAGAATTGACAATACCGATGTATGTAATTCTATTTTTGCAGTGCCACCAGCAGCTACAGGGCAACGTATGTGGATTCTACGTTTGCCGCCATATGAAGGAAATCATGGATACTAAGATCAATGATCCAGAGGTTTGTCAGGTCCTTCCAATAATTATTATTTTCTGATTATATATATGTATTTATATTACACACACATGCTAATTAATGACTTAACATTGCTCCTAGCGACAGCGGGTGGACTTCGACGAAAGTGCATATGATCTTGACAATCTAAATCGACATTCGTGCAATCATCTCCCAATTCTTGCTAGCGAGGTCATAACTAAGAGGAGAGTTCCACGCGGCAATGGTGATAATTAGATGTTGAAACATTGGATTCAATTGTACAAATCAAACAATTCCTTCAATTGAATTCATTTGTCAGATTTTGTGTAACGATTTTCATTCTATATATGTATGTGATCTGCTGGCCGTTTGTTACATTCATCTGTGTATTGAATTTTGTTGTAATTTACTATGAGTTGCAATTAACTTATATTTGTCATTTATCTGTAATTTGCTTGCTTGCTTTCAGAGGGCATGGCTAGCATATCCTGAGGCTAGCCAAAAAATAGCAAATAAAATGGATGATGCACTTGGTATCATAGACGGTTCATTGTTAAAAACCGTCTGTGATACAATATCACAGACAGTTTCAAAGAGTGTCATCTGTGGTGTGAATGATATCACAGACGGCCTTTACTACTAACCGTCTGTGATATACACAATATCACAGACGGTTAGTAATAAAAACTGTCTGTGATATTATGTATATCACAGACGGTCTTTATTATTAACCGTCTGTGATAGACGAGTATCACAGACAGTTGTTTATAAAAAACCGTCTGTGATAGTCTCGTATCACAGACGGTTTTCACAGACGGTTTTTTACAAAAACCGTCTGTGATACGAGACTATCACAAACGGTTTTTTTATAAACAACCGTCTGTGATACAGATGAGGACATCCTTTCCATGCATACAACCATGCCGACTCCATATCAAACTGAAACTATGATACAAGGACCAATGACTAGAGCGCGAGTACGTCAACTTAACCATCAGGTGAATGCGTTCCTAAGTTTGGATACAAATATTTCAAAGAATGGAATACTACTTAATTCTTGTGATGATTTAATTGTCCTTAGGAACCATGGGGAAGAACCACATGAGCTCAAGTATAGAAGTGGAACCGTCAAGCGCAAACCAAGTCCTGTTCACGAGTTTGACTCGGATTCGGCCTTGTTGACAGCGTCTACTTCAAACGGCCGTAACTTTTGATCCAGAAGGTTTCTCGGGGCCCGTGAGTACTCGTTGGAAAGCTCTTGAAGTCTACTTTCAGATGGATCTGGCCTCACCTCCAAATTCCATCCGAATCGACCAGAAACTGCAAAAAAAAATTCACATTGCTTTTTCAGTCCGAGTCAAAGTGGGCCTTGGGCCTTGTAATTCGAGTCCTATTCGGCTTCCTTGTGTTTTGGCCGACCCTCCACCTTCTGTGACCCTTAAATAGGCAGCCGCACCCTCTTCTAGGGTTTGGGTTTTGTTTAGACTAAGTTAGTTTTTGCTGCTTTGCCTTGTACTCGCGCGTGTCGGCTAGACCGCCCGAATACTTGTCTTCGGAACCCCACCGTTTTCTATTTTCGATTGAATCTTACATCGTTATATGCAATTGAGTTGCTGTTCATCTTGTTCTTGCTTGTTCTTCGATTGCTTGCAGGAACAAGAACCCTCGAGGTTAGGCTGATCATGCGCCGACAAGGTCACGAACAATCTCTGGAGTTGGTGTATCGATCGCTAAGGCGCAACGTCCTTGGATGGTTGTAGTCGGGTCGTCAATGTCATCTCCTTCCCCAATCGAATCTACCACTCTCATCGAAAGATCGGGACCCCTAGTCCTATCAGATACTCGTCTATCACAGACGGTTAGTAATAAAGACCGTCTGTAATGTGAGTTATCACAGACGGCTCGGGAACCGTCTGTGATAACCACCAACTATCATCGACACCTAAACATCGACGGTTCAGAACCGCTGTGATGACGATTCTGAACCATCTATGATAGGGTCATGCAGAGCGATGGTTATTGCACATAAATCAGATTGCACATGGAATGTTCCGGACAACAAAAGACAAGATGTTGAAAAGAGATAAGTTACTTATGATTAATGGTTGAAAATTTTAAATTCTAGACTATTCGCAAGTGTTAGTATGCAGAGAAAATAATCGCATGTGATTTTGGCCGGTATAGCTGAATTCGGTACAGTTTATACTATCTTAAAAACACACTATTTGAAAATTAGTTACTGTATCATAAACCATAAGCCACAAGTCATGAGTGCAACCGAACCCACCCAATATTTTTGAGTGGGGATGCAAAATTGTGTCTTGGGCTGCACCGTTAAGTGTTGATTATTTTGCTATAACTAGGATTTTCACAAAGAACCCTACCAATGTTGGTGTTCAAAACAAACCATTTGGAATTGTACCATGCACTCCGATTTCTGTTTAGGATTTTCGCAACAGGAATCATCGTCAAAGTGACCAAAAAAAAGTATTTCCATAGAAAGGAGGGCACTTGTACCATAGAAAGTTCGAGTGGTGAGTCAGTGCGATTTGAGTCATTTGCTTTCTTTCCTTGTTAGGCTTGTAGCACATCTCGACCTCGTCCTCGGCCAAGATTTGGAGGTTTTGCTCATTTTTTTAAAAAAATAATCTATTTTTTTATTTTAAATTATAGTAATATGTATGTGTGTTTTTATTTTATAGTAATACCCTATTTTATAGTAATACCATCTGTGGCTCTACCATTAAGCGACTTAGGCTAGTCGCCCAATGGTCGAGCGATACATGGCCAAGTCACTCGACCTTTGAGCGACTAGCCTAAGTCACTCAACCATTAAGTGATTTGGACCTAGTCTCTCAACCGTAGAGCGACACCTCGACATGTAACCCACCGGTTGGGCGATTTAAAATAATAATATTATTATTTTATTAATCCAATGGAAATAATTATGGGGAATACATGGTATTTTTTGTAGGTAATACATTTAGCAAATCTTGCTTGTAGGTTATTATTTTTTTAGAAATAAAAGGGCAGACAAGGTAGGTTGGTCCGTTCGTGATTTTCGTAGATTCTTAAGGGGTACAAAATATGTTGGTCTCACAATAACATTTTGTAATTGTCGTATGTTGTTGTAGTACGATAAATTTCTTAAGAATGTTAAGACGATTGAGATCGCAATAATTTGTAAGTAGAAAAGTAAGTGTTATTGTGATGCATGAGGAAATTCATACACAATCATGCCATAGTAAATATGAAGTAAAATATGTATAGAAAGGTCCCTACGCATCGCCCGCTACACCACCCGCAGCACCTCCTCCATTGTCGGCACGTCCTACCCCCCCCCCCCCCCCCCGCCAATGCCCGTCGGTATGACCCCGCTTGGCCTTCCTCAGCACGGAGTGTCGTCATCCCAACAGGATGAGGCAGTCAGGAACTCGTGTTCCTAAGGCCTCGGGGGTTGACTCCACCTGAGCTTGTGTGGCTACTGGGGCACCGTTGAGCTGCGACCTAGAAAGAACGTCAACGAATGTGGGCTAACATGCTCCCCTGACCTCCCCTAGGTCGTCTACCAAGAAGTCGCTCACGTCCTTTGGGGGATCCTCATGCGGAGATAGGTCAACTCACAGCTGGGGCACGATACCTACAGGATAGATATTGTTTATTCATGCAATAGATATTATTTATTCATACAATGTATCGACTCGAACAAACTTGAAGAGACGAAACGTACCTTCCACGTGAGTCATGGTGTGCGTCCAACTGTCGTACCCGCCCTGCTCGAACAGGTGAGGGTATTTTAATTATTAACAACTAAATTAATGTTACTTCTACAACTATACTATTTACAACTATTAACAATATGCAACATATCTGACACAACTATATGTACAATATTTTTAGTTGCTAACATACCATGGTTTTTAAAGTACAATTATTAACAACTAAATTGACGTTAGTTCTATGACTGCACTTTTTACAACTATTAACAATATGCGACGTACTAGACACAACTACACATCTAATAATTTTAGTTGCTAACCTACCTTAATTTCAAAAGTACATCTATAAGGAAGACCCAACATAACTACATATCTAATGATTTTATTTGCTATCCTATCATATTACAAAAATAAATCTACAAAGAGGTGAAGGGGACTCACTGTCATCGATACGTGGACCTCTCCTCATCTCTTCCCCTCCCTCTCCTCTCCTCCTCCTCTCCTCTACTTTCCTTTCCTCATCTCCTCTCCTTTCCTTTCCTCCTCTCCTCTCCTCCTCCTCTCCTCTCCTTCTCTTCTCCCCCTCTTCTCTTTTCCTCTTGCACAAAATGAGCGATCGGCACTCGGTCAACACACGTGGTATATATCCCCCTAGTCGCCTAACGGTACAGCGACTAAGGTCAAGTCACCCAATGGTCGAGCAACTTGGGCCTAGTCACTCAACGGTCGAGCGACTTAGCCACGTGTCACTCAACTGTTGGACGACTAGCCCAAGTCGCTCAATGGTAGGGCAACAAATAGTTATGACTGTAAAAAAACGTAGGTATATTTCTGTAATTTAGAATAAAAATTAGATTATTTTAAAAAAATTAGTTTTGCTTTGTCTGACTACAAACCCACATGTCACAATGCGGTGGATGCATTTACTACTATACTACTATGTCTGTTCTTTTTTACTCGATGTTTGTGATATTTTACAATCTTCGAGATATGATTTTGATTGTTATTTTTGATAACTTTACATTAATATATACTAGTAATAGTATAATATTATAAAATTATTTTTAATGATAAATCTAATGATATAATTTTTATATAGTCAATCTAGAGAGTTTGAAATCTACTAGTGGTCAAACTTTAAAAAGTTTGACGATACGGATTCAAGGAATTCAAGTAAAAAAGAACAGGCAGCAGTCACACACGTAGAAAGGTTGTAACCTTTATTTCACAAACAACAAATCGAAGTATAAAGGTTCAAATAAAAAAACAAATTGAAGTATGATCTTAGACACATGGTTTATTTTTTAGGTTGTGGCTTATAGCTATGTAGTTTATAGCTTTTGGCCGTAATACGATTGCTCGTGTGAATGAACTGAAAGCCGATAATCTATTTCTAAAAGGCTATCTTGATAAGCCGTTTCGAAACAACGGTGGAGAAGCAGGTCCGTTTATTTGTTCGAGAAAAATTATAAGTCATAAGTTGAAATAAATTGACCAGAATATGCCGACAATCAGGTAGACTTGACATGTTTTTTGTTCTACGAAACACATGATATATATGGTGATGAACAACACTCATGAACTTTGATATCGACTTAGGTTGTGTTTGGTTGGATGGATGAGCGTAGATGGGATGGGATGATCCAGAATTTGGTAGGATAGAATAGGATAGGATGATTCAAGAGTCTGTTTAGTTGGGTGAATGGCATGGTACATGTTTTTGTTGAGTTGGTGGTGTGAGGGTGGATGGAATGAGCCAATTTTGTGTTTGGTTGGGTGAAGGAAATGAGTTGGGATCTGGTAAGATCACCCCTGGTGAGATTACCCCTGGTTGTACATGTCATTTAACGATCAAAGCAACTGAAGGCTGAGACAAGTATTTGATAGATCATGTTAAAATGTTCCCAACAAGATATTGTCACTGTAACAGAACTGTATGTTTTGCAGAGAATCACTAAAATAAAACATATTAATTTCTTGATAGCCGTATGATAGTCTACACCAGAAGTAGCACTAGGCACAGGCTCAATTCAACGTACAAATGCCCTGCATTTCTTCAAATGTAGACCCACACAAACCACACTAGAAACTTGTCATGCAGTGTGCTCTGAAATAGTCTAAAGGCCGCTTTCTGTGGGCACTGCTGTTTTGGCCACTTCAGTTTATGTCATGGTGGATGTTGTAGGGGTGGCCCCCACCTAAGCCCAGCAGGCCTACTAGAAGATTATAAGGCCCAAAATAGGACATGTGTAATGACGAAAGTGCCCCTGAAGGGGATATACGGATGTAAGGGTATTACTGTAAAAACACTCCCCATGTGGATATATATACGATACAGACCACAGGGGAAACCCTAGGCCATTGCTCACCTAACTCTCCACTATCATACTCTCTCTCTGTTTGGTCTGTAACCACAACAGTTGGCGCCGTCCGTGGGGGGGACAAGAGCAAGCCTCCAGATCCGAAGAAGGATGGCACCAAAGAAAGCTTCATCGTCGGCGGCGAAGAAGAAGAAGGTGGGAGCGGCGGAATCTCGCGTCAATACCAGGGCTTCGGCGTTGGCAGCCGCAGGCATGGGTGGCGACGCAGGAGTGACGGTCGCGAACATTGGTGTTCACGACGCGACACCCGATCACGCCACCACCGCCGCGACGCTCGACCCCACCGCCGCCGCAACGCTCGACCCCGCCACCGCCGCGACGCTCAACCCCGCCGTCACCACCGCGACCCTCAATCCCACCACCGCCGCCACGACACTCGAAACCGCCCCGCGCATGGTAGGTAACCCCACTGCAGGTACCACGACAGTCGCCGGCAGTGCAGCTCAGGTGGTCGGAGGCAGCAACACCAGGGCCCACGCAGGCACGGAGTCCGCTCTCCCACCCGGTGCAGGAACGGTGAGCGATTCCGGCGGCAACGTGGGCCTCATCACCGACTCCGGAGTTCTTCACGCCAGCGCAGCAGGCGGTCCGAGAGCGTAGGCCGTGGTTGCCGCTGCGCCAGTCACGCCGCCAGGCGCGCCGATGGCCCCAACCACGTCTGCGGTGGAGAACGCTCTGCTGATGGCCCTCAGCACGTTTCAGCGGGAGCTAGCGGATCTCCGCGGGGCCGTGCAGGATATGCAAGAGGCTCGGAGCCAACAAGCCCCACCAGTGGTCGCATCGGAGCCCACACCGAAGAGGGCGAATAGCCACGACGCCCCCACGTCCAGCCGCGTCCCACTACGCCGCGGGGACCTAGAGTCCCCACTCTCTGTGGGCCTGCAGCAGGCACCATGGCCTGAGGACTTCAAGTTCCCGAGTGTCATTGAAGCCTACAAAGGTGACACGGACCCACGGGAATTCGTGCGCGTGTATGAGACCGCCATCGAAGCCGCTGGCGGAGATGACACCACGAAGGCGAAGGGGCTCCCCCTCGCGTTGCAGGGGGTGGCGCTTTCTTGGTTCTTCACCATTGAGCCAAATTTCATTTACGCGTAGGAGCAAATCCGCGATCGGCTCTACAACAACTTTCAGGGAAACTACGTCGAGCGCGTCGATGCGGACCAGCTCTTTGCAGTCAAGCAAAAACCTTCGGAGAGGCTCCGGGATTACTTCAAGCACTTCGTGAAGGTACGTTGCCAGGTCAAGGATGTCAATGAAACAACTGTCATCAATGTAGCGATACAAGGTCTCCGCCCGGGACCGATGGCCGAATACAACGCGCGGAAACCAATCAAGACGGTGGCGAAACTCTTCGACAAGATGGAAGAGTACGCCAGAGCCGCTGCAAGAAGATGTACTAGTCAGTCCTATGAGAACACTGCAAAGCTACGAAGATGTGGCAGGGCAGCGTACCTTCGGTGGCTGACAGTGGACTTCGCCAGGGCGTCCCCCCAGCTGCGGGTGGGTTAGCAGGGGCGACAGTCCCCCTAGACAGAGTCGGCCCTGGAGGCCGGGGAGTCTCTGTATCGGGGCCTAACGCCCGCAGCCCTCGCCCCCCAGTCGCTGCGGCCTGCGAAGGGGCCAAAGGGATGCTGCATGTGGGGGCTTCGGCGTCGGAGTCGGAGTCCCACAAGCTCTCAACACGGGTCGCCACGGAAAACCCCCTCAAAGTCCGATGAAGGGGGTATCGCAGGCGTGGCCGCTTCGCCTTGGGAGGAGAAGGTGAGGGCCCCACCTCGGTAACCACCGCAGAAGGCTCCACGGTAGCAACACTCGCGGACGGGGGCCCCACCCTAGTAACCTCCGTGGGGGGCACCTCCGTCTCGGCCGCCATCGTTGGCAAAGACCTTGTTCCACCGGCCTCCACGAGGGGTAGCTCCGACACTGTCACCACCGCAGGCGGCGACTTCACTCCGGTGCCACCAGCAAACGGTGGCTCCACCTCGGTGACCGCCATGGGCGGTGGGACTTCCCCCTCCCGGTCGTCCATGGCACACTCCCGATCTCTGGCACCGCTCGGAGACCTTTCGCCCCCATCATCCGCACCCGTATCCAAGTTTGAGTCGGCGTACTTTGCTGAATCAGACTCTGCGCCCGCCACATCGATGGGGGCAACGGCAGCCGCCGCGCCGGTCGCGACCGCAGAAGTCCGAGTCTTCCCGCGAGACGGCGCCTTTTTTCCTTGGCGCCATCATCTTGGCATCGCGGCTGGCTCGGGGTTGGAGAGGCGTGTTTCGGCACGCGAACGCCTAGGGCCTCGCACACGCGATTTATCCGCCCCAGCCCCGCTTCCGCGGTTGCAGCCGTGCGCTGCTCGTGCTCCCTGGCCGTATATGGCCCAAGGAACATGCTTGCTGCACGTTCCGCGTCCTTCAAGCGCATTCCTAGGCGGGACAAGAAGCGTGGTTAAACATGATGCAGCGAACACAAATGGAAAGGAGGACATGGTCAAAGCTTACGAAGGCCGGAGGGCGCTGGTAGCAAGCAAACGGACGGGCGGACGTTGTCGTCCTGGAGTTTCCCAGCAGTAAGGTGCCACTCATGGGTGAGCGGCGCCACGCCGTACATAATGTACTCCTCGGCAAGGTCGCGCATGTTGAAGCGGGCGGTGACCCCCATGAGTCTTCGCGCCCTTCGCCTGTCCTCGGGATTGAGCGTTATGCTGGGCGTGGTGTTGAATGCCATCGGCTGGCCCGTACACTCGAGGCCGCTATCGCTCTCCACACGGTGGTAGAACCACCGTCTTGTCTAGCTAGACTCCCAATTCGCTCGAGTTGAGTTCGCGGGGAAGAGCTTCCCACACGGCGACCGCAGAATAAAGTTGATGCTGCCGAAGTTTGACAGCGTCCCATCCTTCCGCTCCTTCGGCTGGCACCGGGCGTCGTGCAGGTAGGCGAACATCGAGGCGTTGGGCCAGCACGCCTCCGAGCGCAAGGCCCAGCTGTACACGGCGAGGCGAGCTAGCGCGTTCGGAGTCAGTTGCGCCAGCTCCAGCCTGAAGGTCCGCAACACATCGTCGATGATCATCGTGGCCGGGATGCAAAGCCCGGCTTCGAAGTAGGCGACGAAAACAATCGCCTCCGACTCATCGGATCGCGGTTCCGTCTCGTCATCGGCGGGTAGCCGCACCACCTGGCGGTCCGACAGCTTCCCCTCACGCAGCAATGTACGGATCGTCTCTTCCGTCACGAGCGTCGGGCCCAAGAAGCTAGAGCAGGGGCCTTCCTTCCTCTCCGTCGCCACCCAACATTTGTCCGCCGCTGCCGGGTCGCGCCCCTCCAGCGCGTACTTCACATCAAGCCACGAGGACCGCCGACGGATGGCGTTGCCGCCAACCATTTGAGCACGCTCGTCGCCGGGCGCTATCGTTATCCGGGAGCTAGACAGCGGCGGAAGAGAAGAATAGTGGCAAGAAAAGCAAAGAAGCAGGAAACGAGACGGATGATCACAAAGCGTGTGGAGGAGGCGTAGACGTGGTACCACGGGGGTATTTAAAGACCCCTCGTCTCCCGCACAGCCGATAAGCGTAACCGGCGGACGACGAACCGCTCGCCTCCGCACGACCGAAGCCGAAGCGTCGCGACCGAAGCCGAAGCGTCGTGACTGCCCACGCGTGTCGGTCACGACCGCGGTCGTACAAAGATCTGTCTGCGCACAATGCGCCAATAGCGCCCCGCCGCGTGTCGGCTCCCACTGAGGGTAAATGCATGTCGTACGACGCAGCGCAGCCCCCGGCACGTGTCGGCGTGATTCTCGAGACCAACCAACCGCAACAATTTCGGCGGAGTCTCCGTCCCAACGGCGACGCACTGGCTTCGACTTCAGCTTCGTCCATGTGAAGGGACACCTCGCTGGGACGCCACGAAGATGTCGGAAGTCACTGCGACTCTAAGAAGACGCAATCGTTAAATGAAGACGAACAAAGGCCGACAAAAAGCGCAACTGCTGGCAACTGGGGGCGCGCGTTGGTAGGTGGGCAGCCGGCGCACGACGCGCCCATAGCACCGCACCACGTGTCCCGCCCTTCTAGGGAAGGGGCGAATGGCCGCGGTCGTGCGATTGCTAACAGCCCACGACGCACTAATCGTGGCCCACTGCGTGTACACCCTGAGTGGAAAAGCGCGTACGGCTGCAGCAGCCTACTCCTGCCAACTTAGGGGTCGGCACGATTCTAGGAGCCATTAAAGCGCAGTACCAGATCGCGGAGCCACAACCACCCCGCGCCTAGGGGAATCTGGGGCGCGAGGTCTGCCTCCACCAAGGCCGCTTCGACTTCGGCAGCTTAAGACGGGCGAGTCTCTTCTTTAGCAGGGAAACCCCGCCCTCCACCTCGGCTCGGCCCCTTGTCCCGGCCCTGCGTCGGGGTGCAACAGCAAGCCGCCACGGGCCAAGAAACCTCGACGGCAGCCCCGACGGGAGCTCTGCCTCGTCAACAAGACTCCGGCGTCGCTCCCGGTCCCACCTTCGCGAGGAAGTACCTTGCTTCGACACCACAGATCTGCATGACAAGGCCGAGAGCTCACCCCGCCTCAGGCACTTCCGCGCGATACATTTCTAGGATCCAGCCGGACCCCTAACTCAGCCCCCGCGTCGAGGTCCGCTTCCTCGGCGAGACATTCCGGAGAAGCGAATAGCGGGGCGAGCGAACGCCGGTCTACCCACAATACACCCGACCGCCACCCTTGAGCCACGGGGTACAGTCCGGCTTTTTGTCGGACCCTGGGTTAGCAAAACCCAGATCCTCTGTGATTCCACCGCACTATTCCCTGAATCAATAGATAGTGCTCACAGATACATTACTGTATATCAAAAACACATCATGCGGAAGCATAGATAATACAGTAATACTTACCTATGGGCCGATTAGGCCGAAAACAATAAAATGTAGCAGCGGAAACTCCACACAGGTGGGACCCTCGGGACTTGCCCACAGGCAGCCAACTGGGGTTCGCGACCTAGTCCATGGCCTCTTCGTCTTCCAGCTCTGTCGACCCCTTTTTAGCGTCGCAGGGCTTGACATTCCTGTTCTTTCTGACTGAATGTTGGTAATTAAGCAAGAGTGAGTACCACCGTACTCAACAAGCCACCACACAGGATGCAAATAATAGATGCAAAGCTGTCAAGGGAGACTTGAGGTTCTTTTAGTTGCTAAAAAGCATTATTTTGGAATTACCATAAGTAAGTAAAACTCCTGAGACTTAGCAAATTTTAACTAAAATAGATTTTATGAAATTGGTTGTGAGAATGCGATAATAATAGAAGTGTAGGTTACATCCACCGTTTACAATGCATGGTTACCCCCACCTATGCTAGTTTTCACCACTGGAGTACTTCCCTCCAGGAAAAATTCAAAACTCAGAGTACGTCCCTCTGACTAGTTTTATCCCATCCACAAATGTTTTTGGAAATAGAACTAACTCGAGTAAGTTCCCATGTCCGCCCTTGACCGTGGGCACGGCTATTCGAATAGTTTACACTCTACAGAGGTTGTACACTTTACCCACAAGAGATAAATTATCCTAATAGCCAGCACGCTTCCTAAGGCATGAGGCCCAGATAATCTATCACAAAGCCTTTACCTTACCCTGATTTAGCTGGACATCACCCGCTGAGATTTCACCGCTGAAGGGTTAAATCCACCACAGTCAGAAGCCCCCTCTTGCGCCGTATGAGTACAGTAAATCCCTGTGCCTCACTGTGAGTAAACCAGTATGCTCTGGCACCCACTTTCCACTGGTGATATCTAACTAAACCTTTGCAAGTTAATTAGCTAGGTCGTACCCATATAGACTTGTGGTTATACTGTTTTACACAAGGAGGTCGTCACAAGATTCAGTCCTTAATTTGTCTAGGTGGGTCTTTCCACAAACCACAGGTTCTCGTGCGACATCAAGACTATCCACTCCCACCAACCGCCTGCATGTGCAGCAAGGTTTTGAGAGTTTTGAGAAGCATAAAACATTTGTATCAACATATTCAGCCACGTACATCCCATGACTGTCCCAAACCTAGTTTTTATGTTTTCGAAGATTGATGATCAGGGCAACAAATGCCCTGGACTTGACCGGACTAGCATAGCTTTTTAATGTAATCTATAGCTAGTAAAGATTATCATTAATATCTATGGTGACAAGGTAAGTGATCCAAGTGTCAAGGAATGGCATATTAAATTTAATACAACAACAAGTGGGAATGTAGCTACCTTAAGTTTTGACATACATTTGCATATTAAATTAGGCATGCAAGTTGATAATTTAAATGAACATAAATTTGCATAAATGTGGGATCAATATGATCAAAGTGATGACTTGCCTTTCTTGGTTTACCATGGCCTTGATTCAACTCAAAGCCTTCTCAATCAATGACTTTGAATTACTGGTCCTCGCTGTTACCCGGTCTTACTGTTCGAATCCGTTGCCTCGTCGAGTCTTCAAATTCTAATACGCAGCAAAGAAAAGAAAGACCAATAAAACCAAATACTCTAAATGCCCAATTAAATTTAGATTATAAATTTATTATGATTTTGAGAATAAGGAGATGATTTGGATTAATGCACCTCAAACACAGCCGTAGCTGGATTTGAGTGAGAGATTGAGTTGTTGAATAGCTTTACCGTGAGGGAAAATTTTAGAATAACGAGGGGTCAAAAACGAGGAAGTACCTACAGGAATTATCTGCTTGGGAAAAAGAGGTGGCCAAGCACAACCGATTGGGGAAAGGCGAGGCTCGACCTTTTATTTGGTGACTTTCTTGGTATCTGACTTATATTTATCAAGGAAGTTGCATGAGTCAAGCAGGATTTAGGGACAGATAAAAGAGAGTATCGATGGTAGCAAAGAGAAACATGATTTTAGGATTTTAGGATGCGGAAACTTTACATAAGGTGAGTATAATTAAATACGTGGTGTAACTTTGATATTTCATGTGGCAGAACTTAACTGGGATTAGCAGCGGCCAGCTTAATGAATCATTGATTTTAACAACTTAATTAGGATATGAAATCTAATTGCCTAACCAATTATTATTATGCACTAGATTGATTATTTTATTAACTAACCGATCTTATTATAAGCGGTCTGCCTTTTATTGAATGAGTGCTTCATGGTTGATATTTTATGTGGCAAAATCTTGCCAAATTGATCTACTTAGTTTGGCAATGATGGGTTTCAATTTAGGTCGAGAGATGGAAGATACATTTAGATCACTCGAGTATTTTAATAGAATGAGATATTAATGCTCGATTTGTTCGACTATCTAGGATCAACTTCTATTACCTCTAATTCCCAAGAGATGATCTTACAATTAATTTCACATATTCGATTTCTAACATTAATCTCCAGTGAATTCATGTGGATTACTCGTCGTAAGAAAATAGATCATGCACAACCTTGTTTTAGTGGTATAAGAGGAATATGGCATTAATCTCAATTGGCATAATAAGAAACAAATGTTAGTTCCATTTTGTAAATCTTTTCTTCATGAACTCCTGAATAATTTCCTACTCTCATTTTCATTTACAACCCCTGGTTTACAAATTTGCTCCTTTGATCATCTGCACAATATTGATTTGCAATATTAATCATACACCACAAAAGTATTGGGACATGCAGGCAAAAGCTTTTGGAGATGCTTAACCGGTTGGGCCCACCTGTCATACCAGAGAGAGGGATACAGGAAAGAGGGCACTGCCTTCGGCTGGGAGCCAGAACAGAGCAGAGGTGCAACTATGAAACAGGGGAGGCGAGGTGGCTATGGGCCGTGCGGCGTCGCCGGCGAGGGGCAACCGGGGAGGCGCGACGACCGGCCAAATGGATGACCACGGTGACAAGGAGGCTCCGGGAGGCATCGGCTCCGGCCGGGGTGACGCAAGGCGTGCCGGCGGCAGTGGGGAACGGACGGCGGAGGAGAGCCGGTTGGGCGCCGGTGGCCGAAGAGAAAGAGGGAGAGAGGTGAGGAGAAAATGTCCATTAGGGAGGTAAAGAGAGCTCACCAGGACGCTCGAAGCGGTCGGAGGGAGGCCGAGGCGGCCTGGCATCGTGCGTGGGCGGCGGTGCGACCGGGTTGCCGAGGCGGGGACGCTGGGCGGCGGAGGGCGGAGGCCAACCACAGGGGTGGCTTCGGGACACCGAGCGGTAGCTCCCACCGTGTGGAATCGGCCCGGGGTCGTCTACGGAGGAGGCGGCGGCGGGATTGGCAACGGCCGGCCGGAGGCGGTGAAGACGTGCGCGCGACGTGCTTGGGCGATGGCGCTCCAATTAACGACGAGGGGAAGTGGCTGACGCTCGGGCGCATGCCGGGACGCGATCGGCTTGCGGAAAACTCGCCGGAGGCGGCCGAGACGAGAGGGGGCGGCGGCAACACCAGCTGGACAGCTCTGCTGGGCGCGAGGGAGAAGAGCAATGGGGAATAGGAGCAAGGGGGGTTCGGCCAGCTCCTTAAGGCGGGCGAAGGTGGCGAACAGCTGGGCGAATTGAAGTCGAGCGCAGGCGGATTAACGTTGGGCAGAGGCGACGCTGAGGAGTAACGCCGGGGTAGGGAGCAGCGCGCGCGGAGCTAGGCCGGTGGTAGGGTCGTGATTGCGTGTACGGGTGGGGTCGCGCGGTTGATCCGGTGGGCTGGCCGGCAAGGGCCGACGCCCGGGCGGTGGCGTCGTGGTCATGGGAGGAGGAAGAAGAAATGGGGAAGAAGGAGGCGTCGGTGGCTTGGGCCAAAGGCCAGAAAAGGAGAGGCCGCTCGGCCGAGAAGGGATGGGCCGGAGAGGAAAGGAAGAAATGGGCTGGGCCCAAAAAATATTTGTTTAAGAATTTCTAATTTTAGATTTGTGACTAGATTTTCAATTTGAAAGCTAGATTTAGATTTTTGAATTCAACCATTTTAATTTTTGAGATCCTCGGGTTTTTGGGGAAAATAAATCTTAATTTTCCGAATTTGAAGTGTCGGATACAAAAATTGGATAGAAGGGTTTTATATTGATTTCATAATTTCTATTGTTGGCCTGGGATAACCATTTTTAAATTTTAAATTTTGAGACTAATGCTTCCAAGGGAACTTGAATTTTCTCGATTTGATTTTCAAACTTGGTTCTTGATCCCAAGATTTTGAATTTTATTAATTGGGCTCTCGGCAAGAAAATCCAATTCGAGAGATTCAAGTAACACCAGAGATTTTTGAAAAACCCAAGAAAACGATTAAAAGATTTTACATTTTTCGCAATTACAGTAATTCCCTATTTGGGATGTTACACCTTTCAACCCCTAGCCCGCATGAAGACCCTGTGTTCAGCTCTGACCGAACCCACAGAGCAGCGCAGGCAGCCACCTCGGCTTCAGAGTCCACGCGACGACATCACAGCCCAAACCAGCGGGGATCCAGCCGCCTGAGTTCCCCATAATTCGGGAACGCGAAGACTGCTTTGCGGCAGGTTTTGACTTGTTCTCCTAAACAGATAAGCTTCAGTGCATCAACGTTCCCTGGGGGTAACACCGGTTGGCGCAATCAAATGATGAAGATGAACTCAAGCATATATGTCTACGAGAACAGGTCAAACCTTGCCATTCCCGTACGGGAATACAGTGCGTGAGCAGGAGGCAATTTATCCGACTGTACAATGCAGGTACAATGCAGCACCAGTATGATATATACACCCGATCAGCGGGGGAGCCCAACCGGCAGGAGCCCAACCGGCGGGAGGAAAGCTCAACCGGCGGAGGAGCGTCGCAACGTCGTATGGCCACGACGCTTCAAGCCCTGCGCCGCGCCAAGCATATTTCGCCACGTGGACCGGTAGAAGAAGGAACAAAAAACACAGTATGGCCACGGCGCCTCAAGTCTCGCGCCACGCCAACCAGGCCTCGCCAGGCAGGCCGGCAGTCATTTATCATCAAGGGCGCTCGATGTCGGAGTCCGCTGTCACTTGGCGCTCGTGCGACGACTTAGGGACCCGCTTCGCCTACCTCTGCCGATGCATTCGACTCCGCCAACACCTCCGATTCGGCTTCGACTCCGACTCCTACGCCAACGTCGGCCCCGATCTCGATGTCGCACTCGACATCGACCTTCGGCCCGAAGGGCAACCTCGATCCCACTACTGCAGGGCCCTGTGGATGGCGAAGACTTCGCCAACCCGCCCAGCGTCATACCCTCGCGGCAGGGCGAACACTACACCAAGCAATAAGGCTCCGCCGAACGTTGGGAAAGCTCACAGGCCGCAGGGACGGAGGGGGCCAAAGGGCTCAGCAACATGGCTTCGGCCCGTGAAGCCTTTCACCATGAGAGGCTCCTGTTGTAGGGGTGACCCCCACCTAAACCCAGCAGGCCTGCTAGGAGATTATAAGGCCCAAAATAGGACATGTGTAATGACGAAAATGCCCCTGAAGGGGATATACGGATGTAAGGGCATTACTGTAAAAACACTCCCCATGTGGATATATATATACGGTACAGACCACAGGGGAAACCCTAGGCCATTGCTCACCTAACTCTCTACTACCATACTCTCTCTATTTAGTCTGTAACCACAACAGTGACCAAATGCCCTGCAGTCAAGCAAAACCACGTTTTTTCAGGCTGGCGCCGTCCATCCGATAGCCTGGTCCATAAGAAGAGCTTACTGCTACTATATTAACCCAAAGTGCTCAGCCTTGTTTCAGTGGATGAAAATCGCATGATTATTGTGAAATAAATTGGTTCATCATTTCTTTCATTAACAACCAGCAGTACTCTGTCCCAAATCACCTACAAAATGTCTTCTACGTTTATTAATTTAGAAAGAAAAAGAACCTTCTCTTTAACATTTTCCTTTTTAGCATCCTGAAACAAATCATCTACTAAATGGTCCTCCAGCCGAATCATGTTCTAGCTACAGTTATATCAAACCTCAGAAAGGGGGCAAGACTCCAGGAAAGACGCAGGGGCAGAGACCTCGCGTATCTGTGTGGTTATGTTTTGACGGTGACAGATCGAAGAGAAAGGCTGATAATTTGACGACTGAGGGCGAAGACGACAAGTATGGGGGAGGAAGAAGATAATTTGGTGGATTATACGAGCGGAGGAGCGCTGCAGTTTCGCCGGAGGTAAGCGCGTACGAGGGCGGTCGCGTAGAGTGATCTGGAGTATGGATCTGGATTGCGGGATTTTTTACGGGGTTGAGTGGAACGACTGGTATAGGTAATGTGATGCCGCACGTGTGGGTGGATAAGCGCGTCCGACGATTTTGGTCACACCATGCGGTTCAGCATCTGCACCGAAATTCGCTCACAATGAATGACTTCGTCCGAGATGCATCGGTACCGTTCGATGAATTAAACATAGGTATAGGCTCAAATATAGGATGAGACGATCAGGGGCGGATCTATAGTTGTTCATGGCTGTTCAGTTGAACACCTAAATTTTTTGACAAAAAACCTAGTATATATGAGGTATTATACATATATACATATATAATTGAGTCAAAATCTGTAATTTCAGCCTCCAGGCCGCCACTATTCGGCTGGCCCGATGCTCCAACTCGCGCCTGCGTGCGCCGTGCGGCCCAGCTGGGCAGCTCGCGCCTGCGTGCGGCCCAACCGGCCGGCTTGACACTCCCAACTCGCGCCTGCGTCCATAAGACCATAACCCTAGCCGTGCAGCAGAGCGACCCCGTGTCCTCCAAAGCTCCGCTCCGCGCCGGCCCTCCGCTCAACCTCCGCGCCGCGCCAGCGCCGACCTCCGCTCCGCTCCGCTTACGCGCGCCAGCGCCGCCTCCGCTCCACCTCCACACCGCGCCGCGCCGCCCTCTCGCGGCACCGCGACCGCCAGATCTGGGCCTCCAGCCTCCGCTCCACCCTCGCTCCGCCATCCGCTCCGCCCTCCGAGACGACCGGCGAAGTCGGCGATCGCGCCTCCGCCCTCGGCCGCGCGCGACCTTCGCCGGAGTAAGGAATTCATGATTAGATGTAATATAAATTGATTTTACTACAACCACGTACTTGCATCATTCATGTTGTTGTTTCTTTCTTTGAGACATAGTGTGGCCAAGAAGTGGGTGATCTGCATCGAATCTTGCAAGGGCATGGGAGATGGTCGACACATCGACATCAAATAGCCTTGCCAAGCATTGCCGTCAATGGAGCCCTACCTAACGGGAGTGCCAAATTAGGCATGAATTGCATCTGTATATTGTGAACAGTTGTGTTTCATGCACCATGGTTTCTTGATTGAAGGTTGTGTTCCTTGCTGTTTGCTTTACATAGCGTAGCATGTGGCAAGCAGTGGTGTCACCGGAAGGAGGTTTCACTATGGGACATTACGGCAAGGAGAGCTCAAGACGGTTAGCCACTTACTCACACTCTATCCATGCTGCTATTCTTGAATTAATTTAGGTACATTTGCTTACTTGTTTAGTCTTTGGCTAACAATTCTATAATATGTCTCAAACATGAGATCATATTGACGTTATGATTGGGGTCAATACTCGATGAAGCGCTTTAGTTCCATGTCGAACATTTGGGTAAAATTGGTTGCAACTTGCAACAAAACAAAACATCTGGAATATAGGTGTATTAGTGGAAAGAATCCTACCGTGGAGGCGTAAGAGAAAATCACAAATTCACCGTGTCTTGATGCTTCAGCATGGATTCTTAAAATGAACTTCGAACACCTATCCTAAAATTCCTGCGTCCGCCACTGGAAACGATCCCATCATATGCCATGCCAGTAACCAAACACCCCCCTTACAGGACAACGGGGGTGTTTGGTTGCCAGCCACAGTTTACCACGCCTAAGGTTAGGCAAGTTTGACTAACTTTGAGAGCTGTTTGGTTGCAGCCACAGTTGTGGTAAGATTCCCTTCCAGGAAACTAGGTCCCATGCGTCAATGACTCAAAAAAGTGTGGCAAGATTCCCTTAGGCTTGCTAAGGTGTGGCAAAGAATTTGAGTACCTCAACTTGACAATTTTTATTGGCAAAATATGGCTAGCAACTAAACAGTCCCAACAGCGCTGCTCGACAGCCCATCACCCCCTACTGCTCCTAGCGCTGACATTGGCACCTTCGCTGCCCACATAACACACCATTACCGTCCCTAAAACATGTGTTCATGCCAACCTTAGCATAGTGTGACAGGGTGGCACCTTGTCGTTCTCGTTTATGATCAGAGACAACAAATATTTATTTATTTATTTGTATTTTCTACTATTATTTTTTAGATTTGGACCCGTAAAATGTGAGTTATGGGCCTTAAAATAAATACACTAGCCAATCCATGTACAAATTCATTCTCCAACCAAATACTATCAAAATAAAATAGGGAGCCAACAAAAATGGAACCTTATCAAATTTCTAGTATTGAATCGAATGAAAGCTAAATATGATCAAAGTGATCAGGCTCCGTTTGTTTCAGCTTTAATTTCTGTCTTTTAGCTTCTAGTTTACTATTACTTAATTTCGTCTTTTTTTTTATTTTTTTTGGCTTTTAGGGTTTTTTTTTGTATTTTTCTTTTTTCATATTTCTTTGCATTGTTCATGATAGGTTAACTTTTTTAATTTTTTTAAATTTAATTATACTAAAGAAGATACTAGCAGATACAGTATAAAATAAATCAGTTATAGTAAAAAAAAGTTAAAAAAACAAATTAAGCAGAGAATTAGGACATGTATGAGGTTTAAACCAAACATTCGCTACCAGAAATACAATCGAAGCAGATAAAAAAAAATATGGCCCATTCCGTCTCATCTTTCATATTTTTTTCGGAGTCAGACTCGATGGCACTCCCATCCCAGCGGCGAGCCAGGGCGGCGACCAACACCTCCAGCCACGTGGCGGTCCCCGTGCGGACACCTAATCCTCTCACGTACAAATGTTCACTTACCCCCTCGGGATCCCAGAAATTTCATTTTTCGCTTCGCACCGGCCACCGCCTCTCCCGTTCCCTCCAAAGAACCACAGGGACAAGGGGGAGGAAGCCTTGCCTCGCTGGAGATGCTGCCGTCACCAACCGGGACATCGCCGGCGACGTCCACTCGGTATTGCAAGATTTGATTGGATCTGGGTTGGTGGTGGGGCGTGAAGGGATGACTTTAGCGCCTTGGACGTGGAGGATGGCGGCGCGGTGGCTGATGGGGAGGAGGAGGTGCGGAGGATGCCGGCGGAGGTAAGCCGGGAGACGCTCCACAAGTCGCGGTTTTTCCTCCTCGGCGCCGCGCTCTTGTCTGGCGTCTCCGCCGCGCTCTACCCGGCCGTTGTTCTCAAGACGCACCTGCGCTCTACCCGGCCGTTGTTCTCAAGACGCACCTGCAGGTCGCGCCGCCACTGGCTGCAGGTTCTTGGCGGGCACGGTGCCCGCGCGCGCTCTATATGGCCGCGCTCGAGGCCACCAAGAGCGCCGTGGGCTCCGCCGCCGTCCTCCTCGGCGTCGCGGAGCCGGCGGCATCCGCGTTTGCCTCGGCCGCGGGCGGCGTCTCAGCCACCGTCGCCGCGCAGATCGTCTGGACCCCCATCGACGTCGTCAGCCAGCGCCTCATGGTCCAGACCGCCAGCCGCTACCGCGGTGGCGCCGACGCGGTCCGGAAGATACTCCACGCCGACGGCGTGCGCGGCCTGTACCGCAGCTTCAGCGTCTCCGTCCTCACCTACACGCCCTCCAGCGCCGCGTGGTTAGCGTCCTACGCAACGGCGCAGCGCTTCATCTGGCGCGCCATCGAACCCGCCCACCACGACAACCACGCGTCCGTGATGGCCGTGCAGGGCACGAGCGCCGCCGCGGCGGGTGGCGCGGCCGCCCTGGTCACCATGCCGCTGGACACCGTAAAGACGCGGCTCCAGGTCATAGACGCTGGGGCCCGGCCGACATCGCTCGCGGCCGCGACGCACGCGCTGGTGCGGGAGGGCGGGTGGGCCGCGTGCTACCGCGGGCTCGGGCCGAGGGGGCGTCCATGTCGCTGTCCGCGGCCACCATGGTCACCGCCTACGAGTTCTTGAAGCGGCTCTCGGCCAAGGAAGGGTCTCTCTGAATTCTAATTAGGCATAGATGCAATAACCTTAGCAACCAAGTGAATGAATGATCCGTGTACATCTCTTCGTGATATCTTAGGATTATGATGCCTACTTAAACAGATTCAATAACTGATGTGTAGAATCGATGATTTGAGATCAGCATGAGATGAAATTTTAGACTTTCAGTTACTGAGAAGACCTCAATATCTAATTTCCCTGATTTCAGATTAGTAGCTTGGGCGGAACGATCAGCAGGGGCGAGCCAGGAATTAGATATAGAGGGCAATATAGACAACAAGTAAAGTAGAACTAATGAACCATACAGGATTTACCGATCCAATAGTCATATATCAGATTAATATGTTTCGCAAATTACAATGCGAAGAAAATTACATCTCTATTAACTTAAACTTAGCTCTACGACTACCAGCAAGATCATAGGCCTTAATAATATCATCATTACTAATCTTTGCGGTCAATTCCTTTTCAATATAAATTACCAAACAAAACATATGGAACACAAAGCTTACTCTATTTGAGTTGTCCTGCATCGCAAGGCACTGAAATTTTCAGAACCATGTACTGACACGGTAATGAGTGACACAAACAATGGGAGAGGATCAAAACTGCAATGCTGACAGTTCTAATAAGGTGACTTCTGCCCACGAAGTGTCTTGTGGAGCATTTCAAGTGCTGATGATAAAACAAGTCAATTTTGCTGAAACCAAGCAGATGCCCCTACTCTCTTTCTCTGCAGCGCAGGATAAACACCACTAAACTGGTTGTCTGAGCAGTGCAAAATCATGCATAACCAGGACAAAGAGTATAAACATACTTTACATTTGGGCTAACTGCATTCCATCTGCATATGTCTGTACAAGCATTTTACGTGGATATACGCGTGGTTTCTTTATCTAAGGCTAGCTATTCAGTGTTCACCTATAACTGAGAATTCATAGTTCAAGACTTCAGGCACTAGTTGACGATGGTTCATGGTTACAGATCTGAAAAATTTCTTGATTGCTGTGCTTAAATAAGGGCATAAAGTCTCCGCTAGTATTTTGGCAAGGGGTCCCAAAGTGATGCACGTGATGATAAATACGAATTATGTCAATCGATTGTATGCCTTGTACATGTGTATAAATCGATGCTGAGATACTAGTATTCTTGATTAGGAACTATCAGACTAACTTTTATTGTTGATACTTATCAAAGGTTGAGACTAATTATTAGTAGGATTTATGTACTCTCTGCGCTTCATATGTGATCTTAGTTCTACCAAATAGCATCAGAATTAGACAGCCATTGCCTTTTCCTATATGCGTGTTATGCCATTGCCTTACCCCCAAGAAGGTTGGGGGTGCCAGGCCCCCCCAGCCCCCCCTCTCTCCGCCACTGACGATCAGGACCTCTTTAGGAAGTCCTAGGCTGTGATTGTTTTGGCTTCAACTTTTAGCTTTCGGCTTATTTTTCACTATTCATAAAATTTCGTCTTTTTCTGAACTTTTTTGTTGAGCTTTTTTGCCGGTTCTTTTTTTCCGTATTTGTTTGTATTATACGTAATGGGCTAACATATGTTTTATATTTTTTAAATTTTTTTAAATTTAATTATGCTAAATAAACCTGTATTAGCTACAGTGTTTTTTCAATAAGCTACAGTGCTTTTCAGCCATAAGCCACAAAAAAAACCCAAATGATGATGTTCCAGATTCTGACCCCCTAAATGCCTAGAAAGTTGTGATAGTCCACCTAGGGTTGCATGCTAAACTGAAGTAAGCAAGCCATTATACGACGGAACACATATGAAAACCCACATGTTAGATCAAGAATTCAAGATTACTGCCAGTCGAGGCATTGGCGTGTGGCAGCACACGGTCAGGCGCAGCAGGGTTGGCAGCAGGGGCGAAGCCAGGAATTAGATATGGGAGGGCAATGTGGACAATAAGTAGAGTGGAACCAATGAACCATGCTGGATTTACCGATCCAATAGTCACTGTTGTAGGGGTGGCCCCCACCTAAACCCAGCAGGTCTGGTAGGAGGTTATAAGGCCCAGGATAAGCTATGTGTAATGACATAAGTGCCCCGGGAGGGGATAACCAGATGTAAGGGTATAACTGTAAAAGCACTCCTCATGTGTACATATATATGGATACAGGCCGTGGGGAGAGCCCGGGGGGGCCATCACTCATCTCCCTCACTCTCCACTACCATCTCTCTCTCTGTTTGGTCTGTAGCCACAACAGTTGGCGCCGTCCGTGGAGAGGACAGGAGTAAGCCCGAAACCTGAAAAAGGATGGCACCGAGAAAAGCTTCGTCAACGGCGGCGAAGGGAAAGAAGGCAGCCGGGTCGAAGCGTCGCATGGGTACCAGGGCTTCGGCATCGGCAGCGACGAGCGCGGGTGGCGATGCAGGCGCGGTGGTCGGCGCCGACGTCGCGACGGCGACGACCAACACCGCACCGCATCGCGACGACCAACCCGTCACCGTGCGCGACGACCAACCCCGTCACTAGCACCGCGACGGCCAACCCCGTCACCGGCGCGACGACGACAGACCCCGTGGTCGAAGACGTCGACGCTGGTGCGCCGACGACCTACCCCGCCGACGTGACGGCAGCCGACCTTGCCGCCCTCGCCGCAACCCTCGCCGGTAGCGCGGACCGGGCCGTTCGAGGTAGCCACAACGGAACGACCGGCAGCTCGGGAGCTCACGACGCGGTCGTGCCCACGTCGATCCGTCCGTTGGCGTGACGGCGACCCGCCCGACAGCGGTGGAAAGCGCCTGGGGCGGCCCTTAAAGCGTTCAGCGGAGCTGGGGACTCGCGGGGCTGTCCGAGACATACAAGAGGCTCGGAGCCAACAGGCCGCGCCGGTGGTCGCGCCAGAGCCCACGCCAGAAAGGGCGGACAGCCGCGACGCCCCACATCCACCGCGTCCGCTTCTGGCGCGTCCGATCCGAGTCCCCGCTTTTGGTGGGACTTCAGCAAGTGGCGTGGCCCGAAGACTTCAAATACCCCAGCGTCATCGAGCCCTACAAAGGTGACACGGACCCCGCGAGTTCGTGCGTGTGTACGAAACCGCACCGAGGCCGCGGCGGAGATGACACCACAAAGGCGAAGGACTCCCCTCGCGTTGCAAGGAGTGGCGCTCTCTGGTTTTTACCATAGAGCCGAACTCCATCTACGCGTGGGAGTAGATTTGCGGGGCGCCTCGATTGCTGCTGGCACGTGGGGAGGCAGCACGGTTTCGCGCGCCCACGAGGGCGCTCGGCACCACAGCCGCCACGGTCGAAGGCTCCACTCAGCATCGCCGGTCCGCGCGGGTTCGTCTCGGCGACTTCGGCGGTCGGCGAGACTTCCTCCGCCGCTCGCGGCGAACCCGCCGTCGTGGCGCTCGCGAAGATCCCTCGCCTCGGCGTCGCGCCATCAAGCTCGAATCGGCATACTTCGCCGATCCCGACTCGCGTCTGCCGCGCCTGAAGCACCAGCAGCGATGCAGCAGTGCCGCACTGTGCACGGCAGCGCCCGCCGCCCTCTTCCGAGACGGCGCCTTCTTCTTCTTCTTCTTCTTCGCTGCACCGCCGTCCGAGCGACACGGTCCGCACGCGGCAAGGCCTGTGGCCTCGCACACGCGGTTTATTCGCCTAGCCCGCCTCGGCGATAGCGACGCGCGCCGCTCGTGCTCCCCGCCGTGTACGCCCCGTGAATCTGCGCGCGGCCTACTCCGCCTCCTCCAAGCAAATCCCTGAAGCAAAGGAGATAGCATCAGCATATAACGCATTTCGCGCGAACAAAGGAGAGACGCGGTCGAGGCTTACGAAGACTGGAGGGCGCCGGCAGCAAGCAGATCGATGGCGAAACATTGTCATCTCGACGCTTCTCGGCGGCAAGACGCCAGTCGCGGGCAAGCGGTGCCACGCCGTACATCACGTACTCTTCGGCGAGGTCGCGCATGTTGAAGCGGGCGGCCACGCCTACGAGCCGTCGGGCCCTCCGCCTGTCCTCATCGTCGAGCGTCCGACCGGGCGAGGGCTTGAACGCGATCGGTCGGCCTGTGCACTCAAGGCCGCTCCCGCTCTCCACGCGGTGGTAGAACCACCGCTTCATCCAGTAGGACTCCCACTTCCCGCGAGTGGAGTTCGCAGGAAGAGCTTCTTGCAAGTCGACGAAGAACAAAGGTGACGCCGCCGGCTCGACGCCGCCCCGCCCTTCCGATCTCTGGGCCGGCACCGTGCCTCGTGAAGGTGGGCGAACAACGAGGCGATGGGCCAGCACGCCCGAGCGCAAGGCCCACCAGACACCGCAAGCCGGCCACGGCGTTGAGTCGGGCTGCGCCAGCTCGGCCGGGTCCGCAAAGACGTCGCCCATGATAGCCGCCGCCGGGATGCGGAGCTCGCGTCGAAAAGGCAACGAATCGACCGCCCGACCTCTCGGGATGCGGCTCGCCTCGCCGGCGGTGGGCAATCGTACCTCCTGGCGCTCGGACAGCTTCCCCGCACGCAGAAGCCCTTGGATCGTCTTCTCGGTCACAAGAGAGGGGCCTAGTTTGCAGGAGAACGTGCCTTCCTCCTCCGCCACCAACCATTCCTTGTCCGCCGCCGCCGGGTCGCGTTCTTGGAGCGCGTACTTCACCTCCAACAGCGAAGACCGCCGGCGGATGCCGCAGACACCACCCGCCTGACCACGCTTGCCATCAGACGCCATTGCTTCTCTGGGAAAGAGGATAGCGGCGAAGGATACTACGCGAGTATGGAAGGCGAGGCAAGCAAGAAGGGGCGTGCAACTGCGGGGGCACGGTCATGAGGGCTACTTTAAGCCACCTCGCCCCAATACCGAAGCGGCGCGACGGTCCGCGTACGGGACGCGACCGCAGTCGTACAAACGCCCGTCCAGCGCAATTCCCCATACTCAAAGCTGAAAAGCCACGACCACAAGCGCCAAGGGCCGTCACAGCACGACGCTCCCTAGCCGTCATTAAAGGCGCACTAATGGGCCAGGGGATCACAACAGCTTCGGCCGCGCCATTCATCGCCGCCCGTGTCCCCTCGCCTAGGGAAGAGGCGAGCGGCCACGAGCACGCAACCGTCCACATCCCGCCGCGCACCAGTCATAAGCCACCACGTGCCCTGTGCGCGCCGGGGCGGGTCGCACGGTATGGGAACCTAACTCGCGACCGGGGCCGCGTGATCCCAGGAACCTTTACAGCGTAGGACCGCATCGCGAGATCTCAAGTCACTGCACGCGTGGCGGTGTTCGCGATGCGAGGTCGCCAGCTCCGCCGCAACCCGCTCGAGGGGGGGGGGACGCGCGCGCGCCTACGGCTAGGCGCGCGGCTCCGCCGCCGTTCTCAAGGGTAGGGACGGAGCGCGCGCATCTACCCGGCCAGCGCCACTCGCGCCACCCGCTCGAGGGGGGGGACGGAGCGCGCGCGTCTACCGGCTAGGCGTCGGCTCCGCCGCCGCCCGTTCAAGGGTAGGGGCGGAGCGCGCGCATCTTCCGGCCGAGCACCGCCCACCGCCACCCGCTCGAAGGGTAGGGGCGGAGCGCGCGCCTACTTCGGCGAGGTGCGCTCGCCGCCGCCCGCTCAAGGGTAGGGGACGGAGCGCGCGTCTACTTCGCCAGCGCCACCCGCTACCCCGCTCGAAGGGTAGGGACGGAGCGCGCCTACTTCGGCCAGGCCGCTCGCCGCCACCCGCTCAAGGGTAGGGATGGAGCGCGCGTCTACTTCAGCTAGGCGCCACTCGCGCCACCCATTCGAGGGGTAGGGATGGAGCACGCGCGTCTACTTCGGCTAGTCGCGGCTCGCCGCCACCCGCTCGAGGTGGCGCGCCACTCCGCGCCCATTCGGCGGGTCGGGACGGAGCGCGCGTCTACCGGCGGCGCCAGCCTCGCGCCACCCGCTCAAGGGTAGGGGACGGAGCGCGCGCGTCTACCGGCCAGCGCGCGGCGCCGACCACCCGCTCGAGGGATAGGGGACGGAGCGCGCGCCTACCGGCTAGCGCCGGCTCCACCGCCACCCGCTCGAGGGGTAGGGGACGGAGCGTGCGCGTCTACTTCGGCTAGGCGCCAACTCCGCTGCCACCCGCTCGAGGGTAGGGGACGGAGCGCGTCGCGCTGCCGGCTAGACGCCGCCTTCGCCGCCACCCGGTCGGCGGTAGGGGACGGAGCGCGCGCGTCTACTTCGCTAGCGCGCGGCTCGCGCCACTGCTCGAGGGGTAGCGACGGAGCGCGGCGCGCCTACTTCGGCGGGCGCCGCAAAGGCGAGGGTCTTTTCCGCAAAGTCGCCTCGTTCTCCTTAACGTGCCACCTACGGGCATCAACATAAAAGGTAATGCGCGGGCTCCATCAGAACACCGATCGTAGGTAGGTCTGTTAAGAAGAACAGGCAAACCTTGTCGCCGCCGCGAAACGCGGCGCGAGGCGTGAAGCGCGGCTGGCTATCGATAACCGGCGCGACTAAGCTCCCGAGAAAATGGACCTCATACGGCATCAACATCCCCAAGCCGCCGCCACCACCAGAATGTTGATGCACGGAAGGCCCCATTTAGGGAGCGACTTCTATCACAATACATGCAGAACAACGCCGCACCAAAGACCGTATATATACCCCATCGCAGGAAGCCAACCGGCGAGTCCAATCGCGAAGTCCAACCGCCGGAGTCCGCGTCGCATTAATGGTCACGACGCCTCAAGGCCCGCGATCGCGCCAAGCACGCCGCCACGTGGACGGCCGTAAGAGCGAGCGCCGCAGCGCGTCCTTACCACTTAAGGCACACGCGGCGGCTCACGGGCCCGCTACGCTACTCGCGCGGCAACGCCCCGGCCACGTCCCACTTTGGCTAGGCGCCAGCTCGCCGCCACCCGCTCAAGGGTAGGGGACGGAGCGCGCGTCTACTTCGCCGCAGCGCAGCCCCGTGTCAAGTTCGGAAAAGTTCACAGGCCGCAGGGACGGAGGGGGCCAAAGGACTCGGCAACATGGCTTCGGCCCCGTGAAGCCCTTTACCATGAGAGGCTCCTGTTGTAGGGGTGGCCTCCACCTAAACCAGCAGAGGACTGGTAGGAGGTTATAAGGCCCGTGATATGCTATGTGTAATGACATAAGTGCCGGAGGATAACTGATGTAAGGGTATAACTGTAAAAGCACTCCTCATGTGTACATATATATGGATACAGGCCGTGGGGAGAGCCCGGGGGGCCATCACTCATCTCCCTCACTCTCCACTACCATCTCTCTCTGTTTGGTATATCAGAGTAATATGTTTCACAAATTACAATACAAAGAAAATTACATCTCTATTAACTTAAATTTAGCTCTACGATTACCAGCAAGATCATAGGCCTTAATAATATCATCATTACTAATCTTTGCGGCCAATTCCTTTCCAATATAAATTACCAAACAATCTCGCAGAAATCCAGCTGCAATCGACAACCATCTGCTGTCGTCAAACAAATGTCGTGCACTGCAAGATGTTCCTACCAAGTACTAATTACAGTTTCTTAGTACAAAATGACATCTGATATGGTCAAAGTGTTCACACACTTTAATCCAAAGTGTGGTAGGATTGCTCAGGGTTCACTTAAATGCAATTCATTTCAAACATTAAAGGAAAGTGACATATATATATATATATATATATATATATATATATATATATATATATATATATATATATATATATATATATATATATATATATATATATATATATATATATATATATATATATATATATATATATATATATATATATATTTATTTGTGTGTGTATATATATAGCGCAGAAAAACACGATTCATCAACTCTGCATTTCTGCAAAATAGTAAGAAATAATGCTTTATCATGAAACTGAAAATGGATAAACTGATGAAAAGGAATTATGGCCACATTGGCACCCTAGAGATTCAAAAAATGTTCTGCTACGAATTTAAACAGCATGAAAATCAGTTGGATCTACCTTTTTGTGTCAGCTCTAAAAATGTTGTTTGAACAAATAAATGCCATCCGTATCTCTCAAATTGCATCTTCTCACTGCAATCAACAGCAGCATACTTATCCTCTTTGCTGAAGTCAAAATCACTCCAATACTCAGAATCCTCAATGCTTACAGGATCAGAATTCCAGAAGCCTCTCCCAGAACATGTGAATTCTAGTGGATTCGATTAAGGAAGCAAAACACTGTCACATGCTTCTGTCAGCGCCCCTCATGTCAACCTTGAGCAGCTATCTAGACAAGAGGACAGCAGGGTGTAGATCAATAGTCAAACCATTGTCAAATTTTCCTCTACTAATGTTCAAGAGTCCATCTTAGGTGCTTTGATCCCTTTCACTCACCCTTGAAAGAGAGGTAACCAAGAAAATAGTGCCAATAGGTGAGCCCTTAGCTCCCTAGCTCTGATGCCAAGCAGCCAAGGTGAAATTGTTAGGTTCAGACGTAAAGAAAAATTGATTAGCACCAACCACTTAGAGAATAGAGATCATGGCATCCACTGTATATATAAATTATATAATTCAGGACTAACATAGCTTGTTTCAGTTAAATCTGGCATGTAACTTGTAAGTTGTAACAGGCTATTCTCAATTTGTTGTTTGTGGAAGTACTTTACTGTGAACTCACCTTGTAGGCTTGTGGTTGCTGTTAAACAATTTACCTCTATTTTGTAGATATGACAGTTTGGTTGGGGGTGCCAGGCCCCCCCCCCCAGCCCCCTCTCTCCGCCACTGGACTTGGCAGCGCCCAACAGCCTGCCAAGCCGGGCTGCTCCGCTTGGCAGCTGGGCCAGAACGGCCAACGGAACATGAGCACCACATTATTTCTCAAAACCAGCGACTCTGATCAGGCCATGCAGACTAGAAAATGCAACAAGCAAGACCTGATGTTATGCATCGCGATGTGACAGAAAACTGTTGGGTTGATGTCAGCTAACCAACTCCGAGATTTCAGGGAGGCATGCCTCCACTCACGCCCTGATCGGGGGCGCAACCAACTCATATTGGTTTTCGGTCCCGGTCACCTAGCGCATATATAAACTTAGGGTTTTTGGCAGGGTTTGTGACGCACGTTGTTCAAACCTCGAAAAGCCCGCATAGATCCGATCTCTCAGCGCGCTACGGTGATCGAAGGCCGAAGCTCCTCTCCGTCTCCGTCCACGGCTCCGTCATCCCCGTCAGCATCAACAACCAAGCACCGACCACCTCAACAGATCCGCAAGAACCCCATGGCATCATCCAATTCAGGTATGTTAATCATGCTTCCACTCTAAGTATTTAGTTAGGTGTTCTTCTTGGAGCCTAGGATCAAAACTTAATGCTTATGTTTAGACTTAGATTGTATTAACATTTGGTATCAGAGCAACCTAGGCTTGTCTAGAACCATAATCAAACCCTAACCGAACTCGGATTTATGTTTAAGGGCTTGGATCTAAGTTTAATCGGTCGGTTTAGCAATTAGGAGGGGATTAAGAAAATTTCGCAAAACCCTAATGAAAATCCCCAAGAAATCAGCCCACCAGAATCCCTAAAACCCGAATAAAATTTAGATCGGCGGCGGGAACATACCGTTTTTGGATATCCGGCCAAACCCTGGTCATGGGCGCCGCTGTAGCCCCACTCGACGGCCGCGCGCGCAACCTCAGTTGCACGCGCGCCGGCGAGAAGGGCTGCGGGGGCCGCCGCCGATGCCGCCTCACACCGCCGCCATTGCTGGTGCAGCCGCTCCGCACGAGCGTGCTGCCGCACTGTGCGAGCGCATGCGCCTTCGCCCGCCCGTGATTTTCGGAGGAAACGGATGAAATGGGGACTAGGGTTAGGGTTTCGGGGGTTATATCCCCGCCGCGCGCGTGCTCGGCTGTTCGATCTAATCAGACGGCCGTCGTCCTGCGGGCCGAATGCTTTTCTGGGCCGGTGAGTTTTCAGCCGTGGGATCTTGATTGGGCGACACGCGTGTTGTGGGCCATGCGGGGATTTTCACCCGTGAGCATTTTTTCCAGGCCGCGATTTTTCGGCCGTGCGCAAGTTTTGGGTCGCGTGCGCAGGTGGAGTTTGTGGGCCATGCGCGCGTAAGGCTGGCCGTGCGCGAATTTCTTTTGGGCTGCGCGCATATTTTTAGGCCAGTTTTCTTTGGGCTGACTGAAATAATGTTTTTCTTTCTTTTCTTTTTCCAGTGCATTTTCTTTTACTTAAGTTAATCCTTTTATGCACTGTTTTTAATCATTTTCAGTGGCCCAAATTACGATGTATCATTACCATATTATTATGTTTTATCTCTGATTAAAATTAAACCAACGAGACATTTTAATTAGAGATTTTTATGTTTTATTTTTGGCATTAAGAATGCATATGATTACATTTTGACCAACGTTGTTTGTAATCATGTGTCGTCATATAAAATTATTAAGTTCTTTTTCATTTTCTACCCAACGGTGATATGAATTAGAACTGTAGTTTTGCATGTTATTAATAAGATCAATGTAGGGTTAATTGCATGCAATATATATCTTTATAATATTTTTAATTTTTGCCCTGTATTTTGATATTCAGCAATTAATGCTTCAAACGTTGCCGCCACAATGCACAAGATGGGGACTTCAAATCTAAGAAAAAACTGCAGTTCTCCCCTAATTCAGACAAGTCGGGGCCTAAAGTGCATAATGCACCTAAGCCTCATGTTGCTCCCGCTGGAGCACCTAAAGGGGGATGTCACTTTTGCAAGCAACCAGGGCATTTCCAGAAGGATTGTGTTGGTTTTCTAAAGTGGCTCGTCAAAAGGGGTAATTATACAATAACGTTCATTGATGAAACTCTTTATGCTGATTTTTCTCTTAGTTCTTGGTGGATTGACTCAGGTGCAACTGTGCACGTTACCAACTCTTTACAGAGATTCCTTACCGCGAAAACACTAAGAAAGGGGGAGCAAAGTCTTAGAGTTGCAGATGGAAAGGAAGCCGAAGTGGAATCAGTTGGATCTGTTTCATTAGTTTTAGATAGCGGCTTCATCTTAATAATGTAGTCTATGTTCCTTCCATCAGGAGGAATTTGATTTCAGTTTCTTTATTGGACGATGAAGGTTTTAAATGTATTTTGGTGACAATAAATGCATTATTAAGTTTAATTCAAATGATGTTGGTCTTGCCTTTAGACACGACAAGCTTTATATGCTTTCCCTTAATGAATCTCCTGTATCTTTGAATGTGTGTGATGCTCAGCGTAAAAAGAATGATGAGACTTCTTCGAAACTGTGGCACTGTCGTTTAGGCCACATTTCGAGGGGGAGAATGGAGCGTCTCATTAAAGAAGAAATTCTCCACCCATTAGATTTCTCTGACTCAGACCACTGCATTGATTGCATTAAAGGAAAATATATTAAGCAAATAAAGAAGGGAACCACTCGCAGCACAGGACTCTTAGAATTAATCCATACTGACATTTGTGGTCCTTTTCCTGTGACATCAGTGGATGGTTTTGATACATTCATCACATTTACTGATGATTTCTCCCGTTATGGTTATATCTTTCCCATTAAAGATCGATCTGAATCACTTGACAAATTTAAGATATTTAAGGCTGAAGTTGAAAATCAACACAACCTAAGAATTAAAGTGGTAAGATCGGATCGTGGGGGAGAATATTATGGAAGACATGCCTCTTATGGGCAAATTCCTGGCCCTTTTGCTAAGTTCCTTCAGGAAAATGGCATCGTTGCCCAGTATTCTATGCCGGGTGAACCTCAGCAGAATGGGGTGGCTGAGAGACGCAACCGTACACTTATGGATATGGTACGGAGCATGCTTAGCCATTCTAGTTTACCAATTGGCTTACGGATGGAAGCACTAAAGACAGCCGCACATATTCTTAATCCGGTTCCCAGTAAATCAGTACCTAAAACACCTTTTGAATTATGGATTGGGAGGAAACCGAGTATGAAATATTTACGAGTGTGGGGTTGTCGTGCTGAAGCTAAGTTATTTAATCCACACGTTGGGAAATTAGACCCTAAGACAGTAAGTTGCCATTTTATTGGGTACCCTAAGAGATCCAAAGGGTATCATTTTTATTGTCCTGATAGGATAACTAAGCTTGTAGAAACAAGGCACGTTGTGTTAGAAAATAACGAGGACCTGGAGCCCAGGAAAATAGATCATGAGGAGAAGCAGGTTTATGTTTCTTCACCGCTCATCCTAGAGACCTTTATTCCTGTGCCTCAGGAGGTTGCACCTCCAGTAGATAATACTTTTGTTGCACCCACTATTGAGGTCTCTAAAATTCCTAATGTTACACCTAATGATGAGCCTCAGCAGTCCCTGAAATAACTAATAAACCTATTAGAAGATCATAGCGAGAGAGAAGATCTGTCATCCCAAATGATTATGTTGTCTATATGAATGAGGATATTAATAATATAGGGAAGGTAGATGATCCCACCTCTTATAAGGAGGCCATGATGGGTGAACATTCTTCTAAATGACTTGAAGCCATGGAGGATGAATTAAAGTCTATGAGCACTAATAATGTATGAGACTTAGTAGAAATTCTTGACAGAGTCAAAACAGTAGGCTGTAAATGGGTCTACAAAACCAAGCATGACTCTAAGGGAAATTTCAAAAGGTTCAAAGCAAGGCTCGTAGCAAAAGGCTTCTCACAAAGAGAGGGGATTGACTATAATGACACCTTTTCTCCTGTCTAAACTAAAGATTCATTCAGAATTGTTATGGCACTTGTAGCTTATTATGATTTAGAGCTGCATCAGATGGATGTTAAGACGGCATTTCTTAATGACGACTTGCAAGAAAATATTTACATGGCTCAACCAGAATGTTTTGTCATGGAAGGCAAGGAGCATATGGGATGTCGACTTAAGAAATCCATTTATGGTTTAAAACAAGCGTTGAGGCAGTGGTACCTCAAATTCGATAAGATCATAACGAGTTTTGGTTTTAAGAAAAATGAAGTTGATAACTGCATATATGTTAAGTTCAAGGGGAGTAAATTCATCATCTTAGTACTTTATGTGGATGATATCTTATTGGCCAGCAGCGATAAGAATATGCTGTTTGAGACCAAGAGATTTCTTTCATCCAATTTTGATATGAAGGATCTTGGTGATGCCACTTATGTTCTTGGCATTGAAATTCACCGAGATAGGTCCAAAGAAATATTAGGTATATTTCAGAAGGCATACATTGACAGAGTACTAAAGAGATACAATATGCATAAGTGCTCTGGCTCGCCTGCTCCTATTGTTAAGGGCGATAAGTTTGGGACATTTCAATGTCCAAGGAACCAATATGAAACTGATCAGATGAAGACGGTTCCTTATGCTTCAACTGTCGGAAGCATTATGTATGCTCAAGTATGCACACGCCCTGATTTAGCTTTTGTAACCGAGATGCTTGGCATATATCAGTCAAATCTAGGACCGGACCACTGGAAGGTCGTTAAGAAAGCTTTGCGCTATATGCAAGCTACTAAACATTTCATGCTCACATATAAGTTTTTGATAACCTTGAAGTTGTTGGTTATTCAGATTCAAATTTTGCGGGATGTGTTGATACTAAGAAATCCACATCAGGTTATATCTTCACACTCCTTAGAGGAACTATCTTGTGAAAAAGCTCCAAACAAACCCTTACGGCATCTTCAACGATGCAAGCTGAGTTTGTGGCATGTTATGAGGCTATCATGCAGGCTGTATGGCTTAAGAATTTTATCCCGGGACTTAGAGTGGTAGACAGCATTTCTAAACCACTCACTTTATACTGCGATAATGAACCCGCAGTCTTTGATGCAAATAACAACAAGTCAAGTGGTGCTGCCAAACACATTGACATTAAGTATCTTGTTGTGAAAGATATAATCTAGGATCAAACCATAAGTATCAAGCATATTAGTACTAAGTTAATGTTTGCGGATCCGCTTATTTTTTGTGATCATGTTGCCGACATGGGTTTATTGGAGAGCCTCTGATTCTAAATAAAAGGACCTTAAAGCAAACCAACTCCCATTAAGTATGATGAATATCCATTTCAAGATAGGATAGTACACTATAGGTACTGGGGTTGTATGACACTTTATTGGCCATGCAACATATTGCCTTGGTATGCTGTTTTATTGAGAATGGACTTATGATGTTAGCCTTACGATCAAAGGGAGAGAATGTTGGGTTGATCTCGGCTAACCAACTCCGAGATTTCAGGGAGGCATGCCTCCACTCGCGCCCTGATCGGGGGCGCAACCAACTCATATTAGTTTTCGGTCCCGGTCACCTAGCGCATATATAAACATAGGGTTTTCGGCAGGGTTTGTGACGCACGTTGTTCAAACCTCGAAAAGCACGCTGTTCTTAGTGCGCTACGGTGAGCGAAGGCCGAAGCTCTTCTCCGTCTTCGTCCACGGCTCCGTCGTCCCCGTCGGCATCAACAACCAAGCACCGACCAACTCAACAGATCCGCAAGAACCCCATGGCATCATCCAGTTCGGGTATGTTAATCATGCTTCCACTCTAAGTATTTAGTTAGGGGGTCCGATGGATACTGAAGTATGGACTGCTGCTACTATTGTAGTTCACTCGAGCTCGGTGACTACGGCAGCCCTCTTACGCTCCATTGCAGTCAGGGCCTCCTTGCACTTAACGAGCTAAGCGCAAAGAGTCTTAATGTGGCTATAGCTAGTGGTGAGAAGCTAATAGAGTTTCGAGTTCTCTTTCAAAGCCTGTAGGTATCTTTCATAGCATTTGTTTTGGCTTGTGGAAACACATAAACTGAAGTTCGTATACAGCAGTGCGTAGATGATCTACTGAAAGAATAATCAATCTATCCAGATAGACTTGTGAACCGTGATATGTTTTTGTTAATACAATCTAAGTCTAAACATAAGCATTATGTTTTGATCCTAGGCGATACCAGTGGAGGCCGCAGTCACTCCTGCTCTAGCTTACCCAGCTGCAGTTGCTCCTACTCTCACTTCAGTTCACTCGGTGACTGTACCACCTGTTGTGGCCACAGCCTCATGGAGTAGCTCGACCTACGAATTATATTAGCTTATAGTGCTTGTTAGGGTAAGTTTTTATTTGCAAGCACCAACCTATATACTAAGCAGTAGATGTGTAATGTGTAATGTATTGTATCCACATGACTGAGCATAGTTTAAGTGCTATGTAATAGCTGTCATAAGCAGCTTGACAAAAAAATTATAAATATTGTGTGGCCATATTAGATCTTGTGGTTTAACAATACGCACCAGCTTTTCACAGCAACTGGACATCATGTATTAGCTTTTTGCAGTGAATTGATAGTACATATCAGCTTTTTGCAGTGAGTCTACAATATGCATAAGTTTTTTAGTGATTTGATAATAGGTACAAATTTTTCGTAGTGAGTAGACATGATGTAGTAACTTTTCATAGCGATAAATAGTGGAAACATATAAACTGAGGTACGCATACAGCAATGCGTAGATAATCTACTAAAAGAATAATCAATCTATCCAGAGACGCATGTATAGACTTGTGAACGGTGATATGTTTTCTATGACATCACGATGCATAACATCATACCTTGTTTGTTGCATTTTCTAGTCTGCATGGCCTGATCAGAGTCTCTGCTTTTGAGAAAAAGTGTGGTGCTCTATGTCCCGGTGCCCGTGCCAGCCAGCTGCCGAGAGCCGGCAGCTCAGCAGCGTCTGGGCTTGCCTCGCCTGGCCGTGTGTTGACACGCTCATTCGCCCTACCATGCCGTAACACCCCTGCCAAGCTACCTAATACGACAGGTGATACGTATTATGTCGCGTCTTTTATATGTAAATAGTCTTCAGATTGGATTTGGTGGTTGCACAGACCTGTACGTAGGAGCAGTTAGTGGTGGTGATCCAGTGAAGGGTTGGAACCTACCTTCGTTCCGCCACCATCGAGTCCCTATGCATCGCATACCGCCATTGCATACTGTATGCTTTTCAGTTGTTGTACTTTGTCAGTCGTCACTCTTCGGCAATAGAAACGACGACATGTTCTGTGGGTTTTTTTTTCATCTATGATTGTAGCAGATGACTTTTAATTTTAACACAAATATTTATACAAACCAACCGATAAGTTGATTTAAAAAGATAACAGAGAAATTGTTTAGTTTATTTGTCCAAAAAACTATAAACTAATAAGACTAGACATGTCTATGTTGTTGTTAAGTGACATAGAGGACACGTGCCACAGAGCCTTTACGTCGCTGATCCGAACACGTTTACAATTCCTCCATTTCAAAATATATAAAAAAACACTAGAATTCCTACCTATAGGTCAACAAACAAGTTGACACATGATCAGATCGAGAGCAAACATCGTCCTACCTTACAATAAGACTAGCAAAAAAGAAAAAGAAATTCAATTCAGGTCTTTCTTTTCCATACACCTGGAAATGGAGGCCCGGGTCCTACTGAGTTCTAACACGCTACCGGCCCATCCAAACAGCTAGCTTGATCGCGGCCCATTTCTCGACGCATACAAAGCCTGGATAACACCAACGGGTAGAGGTCCTGGCCCATTGGCTTCTCCACTCCTTTGTTGCCGCTTGTTCAATTGTTTCACAGCTTGTTATTTTAGACCGTAGTTTATAATTTATTTTTGATTACGATTGATAGTTTTTTATATGTATTTTTTGAGATGGCAGTGAATAGCAAAAATACCAATACGGATGACTCACATGGTTTTAGGTTCAGGAAGCCGTTTGGAGAATTCACTTTAAAAATATTTTGTTTGTTTCGATTTTTTGGAAAAGTCAAAAGTCTAAAAGAACTGGGGGCAATGTCTTCTTTCTTCATCGGCAAAACGCAAACGCGAAAGATCTTTCTTTGACACTGATCCCATTCATGATCCATTGCACTACGGTACAAGGGTGCTGCTGTGTGCACGCATTTCATCTTGAAGACCTTCAATTAGTGGCAGATCCAGAAAGAAAAACAACCGGGTGTCATCATACGCATCGCCACGTGCGTGGAGTCATTAAGCTTGGGTCATTGGTGCCATAGCTTTATATACATATGCGTTTCGATAAGGTAAAATGAAATTGGACCGATGTCCTGTGCACCCCCTAAGCCCCATTTGGATCCGCCCATGCCTTCAATTTCGTAAGATATCATGTGAATTCATACGCTCCTGATAACCTTTCAGTGGTTTTTTAGTGGAGATATCTTTAAATGAACATATGAGTAATGCTACAAAAACAGTACACCGGTCTTACCTCTTTCAATGGCGAGCGAGGTCTTGGGTAAGGCGGCTGCCGATGTGGTCGCCGGTAACGGTAGTCGTCTACGCAAATGGATCTAGATGGTGCGGGAGAGAGCGGGGGAGAAGGATCGTGGGGGAAGAAAGCTGGCGGCAAGCGCATCTATCGTTGGATCGAGATCACACGGTGGAACCGGGGAGCCCGGCCCGTCCGTTAGCTGAGTGTGACGGCGACCTAGGGGCTGGCTGCACAGCCTGCACTGCCCCTTGCAGCACCTGGCTGAAGAAATCAGAATCCACATGCCTCCCACCGTTTCTGCTTTGCCTTTTGGCGGCACGTACGACGCGACGCACGCGGCACGCAGAAGACGAGCCTGCTCGATCAAAGGTGAGGCAAGACTACGAGAACAAACTCGCAAAAATCCCTCTTCTGCTTCTCTGGTTCTCTCTCTCTCTCTCTCTCTCTCTCTCTCTCTCTCTCTCTCTCTCTCTCTCGCAGCAACAGCCAGTCCTGGGGATCGGCGCCGCGTCGCGATCGCCCTTTCTCGATGGATCCGATCGATCGAATGCGGATGCTTTAACGCCATGGTAGGAAGGAAGCAAAGAAGAGGGAAGAAAGATTGGAAGGTCGAGACTTTTGCTCTTTAGTCACGGTCTCGATCCTTTTGCTTTCTGGTCTTTCGAGATGGAAGGAAGGAATGATGGACGTGTCCATTTGCAGCTTCGTCGTAAGCTCACTGTTATGAGAGGTACAGGTTCGAATTGATGGAGCGAGCTGGGTAATGCATCTAAGCGCCCGGAAGGCTAAATTTAGGGCGAGATTGGTAGAACTCTAAATTCTCAATTTTCAGCTTCTACTTTGGATTATGTGAGAATCTATTTATCTGAGAATATAAACCTACTTCTAGAAAGCGTTTCGCTGATAAGTTGACTCCAAAAATATAATAAAGGGATTAGCAGCAAATAGACCATGACAGGTTGTAACAATGCACTTATATTTGTGTCTTATTCCTTTGTTATTGTATACAAATGATAAAAATATTATGTCCAAATATTGTAAGACCATATGTACATGAATTAGTATTTTTTTTACAAAACTTTTAACTAATCAACAACGTATTAGATCATCACTGTTGAAACTTGGCAATAATGCTATAGAAAATTGACAAGCCGCTCTATTTGAGATTGAGAACCAAATCCAAGAAGTGTGATTGATGGACAAGGAAAGGAACATCTGGCATACTGATCTTTGCAGACAGGCTTAAAAACACACTGACCTATATATACTGATAGTGTACATATAGTATTGATATGTATTTACAGATATGCGTATGCTACTACTGCTTTTCGATGAAACCACTAGGGAATGATATGATCCCTTGCTACTGAGAGCAATGATTTGCTAGAAATCCGAAAGATATTTACAAATCAAACTCAAATGAGTAATAGGAGTTATGCATAGGGGGCATTCAGGCTTCTCATTGCACCGCTCCATTATGCAGTTCCTGCACGTTATGCGATGAGTTATCATATCATTCAAGAGAGGGGGATAACAGTTTGCAATCCATGAAGAGATAACAAGAAAAAAGTTTTTACCAGCAGAAGACATGGCCACAAGTTGTGGCAGTAGGATTCTGTCGGTTGCCGCTGGATGCCTGAACATCATATAGACAATATACAAAATATAAGCATTGCATAAACTCATGATAAAATGCAATAAACTACATGTATAATTGGTTAATGGAGCCTTAGTTGCTTTTCTAAGGTCCTGTGCTACTCAAAATAGTAATTCAAACTCGAAGACATTTATCTGAGCCGAACCAGAAGCCAAATCTGCAGCTTTACCATGGTGGATGCCACTGATGGTATTTCCATCTTCGTTTGGAACCCGGATACCACGACCTGTTTCACCATTCAACAGAGATAAGAATGGAAATCATCGTTCAAGTATATGTATCACTGTAAGCAAGTAAAGTCAAAAGCTTCGACATAAAACAACAAAAAACAGCTATTGGTTCAATAAATCTAGCAAAAGAGAGTGCACCTGTAGATGAAGGATAGCTTCCGGATGAAATTTGGTCAATGGAAATAGCTAATGATAATGAATTACTTCTTTGGAGTCTTTCAGCACCAAGAATACACAACTGAATCAATAGAAAAATACCCAATATTTGATACCTGCAGAGTTGTGGTGTTGCAGATCTGGCGCAAGCGGGGAGGTGGCGGGCCGAGACAAAGGTGGCAATGTTGGGTTTTCTCAAGCCCTAGATTGATTCCGTGGAGATTTTGGTCTACCCTCTATTCCTCTGCCTTATCTGTGGTGCCGCTCACAATGCATCATGAGGCTAGAGGGTAGGGACCTATTTATAAACTCCACTTCCAGGTGTTATAAAGTGACCAACTTGTTTCCGGTATCCCGTGAGACTCCTGAACCATGTCACCAACCACGATCAGACAAGCAAGTTTTATGAGTCTAAAATATATTAGTCCCAAGCACACATGTTGAGTCATGCACCATAATTAGGTTGTTTATGAGATCAATTCCAACCTGATCATGTGGGTCAACAGCTTGCAGAGCCAATCCTGCAAAATAAATCCAGCTATTCTGCCCTGTGCTGTGCCCGAGTTAAACAAATACATGCCATCAAATTCCAGTAGACTTGATCTCAATAAATATGTCTACCATATTCCAGCACAGCCGTCCTCGACACCTCGAGTATTAATCCCTCAAGTTAAATTCCACATCAAAATATTCTTTATCACTTGTATCACTAATATAAATAATTCCACATTGAGTAAAATAGACAATAACCATAATAAATATTGAAAGCCACATAAAATTCCTAATATCTCCCACTTGGCTGAAATATTTCAATCAATAAACTGAAGTCCGATGATATAATCATGCAAAAAACAATTCCTGACTAGCTGATTTAGTTAGTGAATCGTCCTTCAATATGTTTACTTTTACTTTGAAATAAGTAATAGATTGTGATGCACTTTCCATGACCTTAAATGATGCAAAATATTCCCTTAGTCATGTAATTTCCTTTGCTACTTCAAATGTAGCAATGTATTCAACTTTCATGGTAGAATGAGCAACTGTATCATGTTTCCTGTTGCAATAAGAAATAATACCTCCTGCCAAATTAAATAGATAACCATAATCTATTTACCAATCAGCATCAAAATAACCATGCAATTGAAGATTATGGCCATTAAAACATAATGAATAATCCATATATTCCTATGATATAAGCAATATATATTTGATTTGTTTCCAGTGCTCTTCCCCACGTTTCTTTTGATATCCACTAAGGATTCCGACGGCATGGCTAAGATCATATCGTGTGAATAACATAGTATACATAAGACATTTCAAAGATGAAGAATGACAAATTCCATTCATTCTAGCTTTTTCCTCGGGAGTATTTGGACATAATTCCTCACTGAGTATAGTTTCCTTTTTCCTTGGCGTCTTGCTTGGTGTCTTGCATTTCCTGATTCTCTATCTCCTGTACTTTTTCTCCCTGATGTCAGCCTTCATATAGCGTATGAAGAGGTAGCAGTTGCTCCATATCAAGAGACGTCTTAATGTTTCAACTGAGGAATCATCTTGTGGAGGTTATTGTCAGTGACGTGATACCTCTTTGCTGCCAGGCTGTTCTTGCTAAAGCGGTTATTCCAAAGAACAACTACATACGTTAACTGCCTTGTCAGATAGACCTGCAATATAGTAGATTGTTGTAAACAAGCTGGTCAAAGTCAGGCTAGTCGTAGAAGAGTTCACGACATAGAGTGGTCATAGAATGACTTACGACTATTTCATGTTCGTAGAAAGGCTTACGGCCACATGGTTAGGTCTCTCCCTTGTGAATATAATGGATATATTTAAGGAGCAGAATAATGCAATAATATAATTTATAGATAAATAATAAATTAATGATTATTATATCCTCATCATCTAGCCCTCTAACTTCAACTAAAAATAACTTGAGAAAAGGAGGTGTAGACCAGTGAAGATCAAAATAAAAGATTTTTTGATTTCATTTGACTAGAAGTAGACTTGGTCAAGAAAATAATTTCACTTGAGTTGTAAAGACACCCTGATTTTGAATAGATAAATTTAAGAATTCCAATCAACTCTCACCAGTCTGTTCGTTAGAGCAGTTCCTAAAGAGGTGGTAACTATTGAGTTCCCAAGATTTTTAACTGAATCATACAGCTATAAAAATTTATGTAGGGTAACCTTAGGGTTCTTACTTTCCCCTTCAGTTTCGTTATTCTTTGAGTTTTCCGCTGCCAACCAAGTCATCTCCTTCCTCTGTTTTCTTCCAAATCCAAACTAACCTCCTAGAGAAAATGGCTAGAACCTCTTCTATTTGGGCGGTGTCAGAAATGGGTGCTACTAAGATGAAGGCCTTGGTCACTTTTGAAAAGATCCCTCAAATGAAATTCACGAAGTGGATTGAAGTTGTTGGATAGCATTGGCCATTAGGCGAAATCAGACAAACCCCAGTATTTCAAGCTTATTGTGAGTGTGGCCTCAGATTATCTGCTCATCTCTTACACTCGTACTTGAGTACTTTGGAGTGGAGTTGGTGAATCTAGTTTCCAATTCCAACATCATGTTAAGCGTTTTCATGTACCTATGTGAGGTTTATATGGGGATTCCTCTAGATTTGGAACTCTTCTGATATTATTATGAAATGAGCAGATAGGTTGGGATTGCCAAAAGCTGTGGTCTGAAACTTCATGATGGCAAGATGAAGGAGTACATCCATATGTTCACTCGATCATCATGGCCAGGATGGAAGAAGAAGTGGTTCTACTGGAAAACAACCACTAAAGACATCCTTTCTTTTGTGGGGAAGACTGTAGAGAAGAATCCTTCCTGGGATTTGGTTCCCAAGGACCTCACTCGGGTAGCTCCCTACATTCAAGCCATAAAAGACTTAAAGCATAAAGGGCTTACCAATTAGCATGTGGTGAATGATTTCATCATGTGTCATATTAGCACCCTGAAGTGACAAGCACATCCTATGTGGAGGTACACAGGGGCTAAGGATACGACCAGGGACGACGAGGAAGGTAAATAACAATCAAACCCTTTTTGGTTAATTTTGAGTTTTGATTATTGATCGCTTTATCTGTCTATGCAGATCTTTCACTAGCGGAGATTGACACTCGAGTCAAACTCCTCTGTGAGAAAACTCTGCCACTCGATGTAGGGCTTCTCGTATCCTGGTGGATGTATCCACAAAAGAGAGGAAAGAATGCCTAAAGGTAATCAAAAATCGATTTCATCTTTAGGATCCTGTAGTCATAGGAAACGAGTAAGTAATGTTCTTCTTTCTTGCAGAAAGTAGGCATGATGAACCATCAAGACGACCAAGAGGTTGGATTGATGGTTATCGAAAAAGGGCAGGGGAAGTTAAAGTTCCTCTGGCCAAAAGGCATCGACTAGTGAAGACTGTTGACAAGCAAGGTGATAGTTCGAGTGCTACTCCTCACTCATCTAGCCCCATTAAGAAGTTCTTTGTAGATGTGATTGCTGTAGAGCAAAGAGGACTAGTTGAATTGAAGCACAAAACCCCTAAGATCAAGGTACCTTACTATTATGATGACAAAATTTTTCAGTCTGCACTTCTCACGGCTTTGTTAAGCAATGCAAAAAGGAGAACTAGAAAAGCTTTGTATCTTTTGTGAAGGATACTGTTGCACCACCAAGAACCAATAAGCAAAAGGGATGCTTCTCCTTAGATGGTCGAAACTTGTTTCGATCATTAGGAGGGGCAAGAAGCACAAGGAGCAGTATCACTTACTCAAGACTTACGACCAGACAAGGTCGCAGAAGGCCCCATTCGTCGGTGACCACATGTGGTAGTAGAAAAGAAGTTGAAGAAATCTTCCTTAGGGAAGGTTTCTTTTGGATTCATGATCAAAGCTAAGAAAACAAGATATGTAATCGAAAGTGTAAGAACAACATTTTATTCTTTTGTCTTCTGTGATGTCGATGTGCTTCCCTTCTTATGATTTTAGCCCGGCTCCTCCATCTTTTGAAGATGCTTCTATCAAGAAGCCCCTGCCATTCTTCCTACAGTCATAGAGATGGCAGAGAAAATGGTCAAAGAATCAACCACCATCCTAGTGGTGGAAACAGTCGTTAGAGCTGAAGAAACTACGACCATTGGAGTGGTCGTAGAAGCAAAAGCGAAGGCAGCAGAGGATAAGGCAGAAGCATCTGGCCGAGAAGTTGGAGGTACCTTCTACCGCTGTGCTGGGAATGAAATAATTGAGGATGTTCCTCCAAATCTCTAAGGAGGAGTGGCTAAGACTGCCAACACATAAGAAGAAGAGTACCTCAATTTCTTCTCTGAGTTTTTTTGGCCCTTATTCTATAGTGGGATCTTCTTCGTATCGATCTTGTAACTAAGTTCCTCACCCCAAGGATATTCCCAACAGGGGAATGTCTTTGATGACAAGCACCTTGAAAAGGTGTGGTGAAACAAGGTTGAAAAGCTCGATGAACTCAAAGATCCCCAGTGGGTATTCGCTAAGTTTGCTCGAAAGAGCATTAATGTAAGTACTTAATATATAGCCATTCTTATAATTAGTTTTTCTATCTTCTCACTATATTTTTTTATTCAGAGAGCATTGGAAAATATTGTTACTATGGGTGAATACCACAAATAACTTATGCTGTTACAATAGCAAAAAGCTAAACTCTACGAGAAGGCAGAGAGATGTAATCACTGTCATATGTAATCTTTTATGTTTTGACTACTTGTCTAGTTCTTCATGTCTATCTTTAACCTTTGTAGGTCCAAGAGTGACAAAAAGTCCTTGGATGATGCACTCGATAACGAGAAGGTCATGACGTAGAAGCTAAGGAAAGAAAATGAAGACTTATTAAAAAATGCTTCGAAAGGCAAATGCTGCAACTGGCAAGTTGTAAGATGAAATAAATATAAGTTCTGAACTTGAGACTATTTATATGAATGAATTTCTTTTCTTTCTCTAACTCTTTTCTTTTGATAGAAAAGGAGGTCAAAACTGGTAAGCTCCGCACTGAGGTCGAACAAAAGGCCTTAGTGATTGACGAGCTCTCCCATCTCGGCAAAGAAAAAGACCAAAAGATTAGGTCATGGGAAGAGCAATATAAAAACAATGTTGCCTCTCATGATCATGAAGTCAAGAAGCTTGAGTCTCAACTTCTAGGTTAGGAAATCTTTACCTACGACTAGTTCTGTTAACTAGTCCTTTGGAAAATATTTTTTTCTGACTAGCTTTACTCTTTTTGCAGAGCAAGTAATGGAAATAAAGCAACTCAAAGAAGCTTCAACTCATAGTCAGGAGGGACGAAGTCGATGAAGATCAATCTTTAAGACAACATCTCACTTTTGAACAATTTACTTGGTGGGCTTGGTGCTAAGGAGGTCACTCCTCTTGAAGACACTACAACTGCCTAGATGAATACAATTGGACAACAACTTGAAGCTTTAGAGAAGCTAATAACTACTCTAAAGACCAACTAGGCTGACTCACTGAGAGAGGCGGTTAAATGTGCAGTAAGCTATGCCTTGGCAAAACTTAAAGCACATGACTGAAGCCTCAATTTTTGACCAATCGATGACAACTTCAACTACTCTGAAGCAAAAGCAGCTAAGTCTGATAAAAAAAGTGGAGCTGATTAGCCAAAAGGTTGCGGAGGAGATGCAGATTGGATCTCCTCCATCAGAGTAATTTGTAATAGAAAACTTGTAAAGATAAGTCTTTTGTTAATAAAATTTTTAATCTTTCTTTTTCTAAAAATTATCTTGTCGAGTAGTTAGTAACTCGTAAGACAATGAAGAAATGAAAGAAACTAAAATTTAGACTAAGAATGGAAGTTATATTAATAACTTTATCGTAGCCTCGACTATTTACTTAGTTTATACGAATAAACTAAGCAAATAGTGTGAAATTGGGGTTGTGGAAAATAGAGCAGTTTATCCAACTATCATTGTCAACTTTGATTGTCATGTTTTGGTAGCAAAAGTCAGGAATGAGTTGACACTATGAAATTCCTTCTAATTGGTAGGACCACATGCAGAAAGGAAAGGCTTCGACTAGATGACTTTACCTCGCTTCGACCAGGTTAATCAAATCGAGAGTGCAAACGAGAATAGGATAAATATTCGTTGATCCAATTTAAATTTGTTCAACTTTTCTTAGTGAACTCAATTATTTTGTACTGATAGCAAGAGTTGGAAACAATACGATGCTAGGAAGTTCGTTCTAGTGGGCAGGACTATGTGCAAAGAGGAAAAACTTAGACTAGGGATGTGCCATTCTCCAATTAGTTTGAATGAATTGAGATTATCAAAATTGGTTAAACAAGCATAAAGAACGTCCTACTCAATGTATGACAATAAAGATTGAATGAAAACTGAAAACTTTATTGAAAGAGTAAAAATGCTAAACATAGAATTTACATAGCTGGTCAATATTCCAAGAGCTTGAGAGGATTCAGCTATCTTCCATGGTAGCTCATACCGAACCTGGTCGTGTAACTTCAATTACTATGTAAGGACCTTTCCACTTGGGGGAAAGTTTGTTCTGATTAGACTGGCTTAAATTTTCTTCAATACCAAGTCACCCACAACAAAGCTGTGAGGTTGGACCTTATAATCATAGCATTTATGATGGGATTGTTGGTAGACTCTTGAATAGATTAAGGCTTGATTTCTCTTCTCTTCAATTTGGTTAGCGTCATCTGCTCGAAGTTGCTCTTGGTTAGAGGCATTAAAATTTTCTACTCTTGTCGACCAAATCTTTAGTTCTGGAGGAAGCATAGTTTCACCTATTGCCAGACTAGGAGTCATGCGAATTGCCCATAATACTGAGGGTAATTCTTGTACCTAAGTCCCCTAGGGCTTTGCAAGCTAGTCGAAGACCTGAGTTGTAATCCTTTGTATTATTTGGCCATTCGCTTTTTCGACTATTCTATTGCTTTGGAGATGGGAAACAGAGGCATAACACCACTTGATATCCAATTCTTCATAAAATTCTTAAAACTTTGCACTCAAGAATTGCTTACCATTATCTGTTAGTATTCGACTTGGCACTCCAAATCAAGTAATTACGCTTTTCATCATAAATCTTTTGGCGTCTTTTGTTGTTATCCCAGTTACAAGTTTGGTTTCAATCCATTTTGTGAATGTGTTAATAGCCACAAAAAGAAATTAGAAGCCCCCTAGTGCTTTTGAGAACAGTCCTAGGATATCGAGGCCCCAGGTCACGAAAGGCCTTGAGAGAGGTATAGTCTGTAAAGCTTGAGCCTGTTGGTGTATTTGACTTCTATGAAATTGGTATTGTATATATTTTTTAACCAATTGTTTAGCGTCGTGGAGAGCTGTCGGCCAGTAAAAACCTTGTTGAAGGCTTTTTCGACTAGCATTCTATAAGAACCATGTGCTCCACAGATGCCCCCATGTATATTGTGAAGGAGATGTAATCTTCCTTCTACGATGTGCATCGCATGAGAACCCTTTGAGTACTTCATTTATAGAGTACTCCTTCGACCAAAGTATATATTTTGGCCTTATGGGATAAACGATCTGCCTCGAGATCATCATCAGGTAATGTACCCTTCTGAAGATACTCGTAGATGGATCTCATCTAGGTATCCTCATATTCTAGAGAGGCTGACTCATTAGGAGGTATTTTTGGTGTTTCGACCAAAGATGACTTTTGGAGTTGCTGCAAGAAGACTCCTTTCAGTATTTGTGATCAGGAAGAAGCCATTTGAACCAATTGGTTAGCGAGAAAATTATCCTTTCGAGGAATATATTGTACCTCAAAACCAAAAAATGCTTCTCAAACTTTCTGACTTCTGATAAGTACTGAGGCATGGTCAAAATAGAGCACTGGTACTCTTTTCTGACCTGATTTATGACTAGTTGAGAGTCTCCTTGATGAGGACATCAACCCTAAAGATGCAACAACTAATGCAACCCACTACATGCATTCTCTCCTACAACCACATCTTCTCCAACTGGACTTTTGGCTACTCCTACGCCTACGAGCTGAGCTATTTCTACTTCATCGGGTCATCCTATATCTATATGTCATGGTGCTGCATCACCAATTGTTGGCCCATGGGCATGTATTAGCTGACATGGCCCATATGTTGGCCGGCCACCCTAGGCAGGCCCACCTAGGGCACCCTCCTCCTATGCCCATACTACTCACATGGTTACTGTTCATGCATAAACAGTGCTGCTGTGCCCCTTCTCATCTTCCTCCTTTACATAGTGGCCGCCACCCCTGGGGTTTGGGTGGGTTTTGCTAGATTGAAATTTAGCTTATGCTACTTGATACATTGTCTTTTTGTTCGACAAGTACAACAATGATATTATTCTTTGGAACCCCACCTTTTCAATATAGAGCTTAATTCCTGTTCACAATTTCATATTGCTTATGATCTTGTTCTTGCATGTTCTTCGATTGCATGCAGGAATAGACCTTCATGGTCAGGTCCATCGTGCTCCTAGCAAGGTCGATAAAAATCCTAGAGCTGGTTCAGCATTTGCTGGCATATTGGTCGTGTACAATTGGTAGCTGATTTTTAAGAGTCATCTCCACCAAATTGAAATTATCCTTCTTATCGAAAGATCGGGATATCTGTTGTCACATCATGTGGAATCAGAGCTCAAGTTGACTGGTTAGAAATTTTTACCTATAGTCAACAAATATCATGAAAAAAAATTATTAGGGTTAGTTCATGTTGTCCAAACCAATCTGTGCCTTGCAATTTTCTTGTCAGTAATTTGCTTTGTTGATTTTTTTTTGCATGGTCGTGTCAGCTGTTGATTTCTAGTTCTAATTGGAGTCTAGTTGGTCTTTGTCTAGTTTGCATCTGTTGTGTTTTGTTTCTTGCCACAAGGTCATCATCACCTTCCTACCACTACAATTTAAGGCCCTTCGCCGTTGTCTCTCGTGCTGCCGTAGCAACCTCAGCCCCTGCCTCGCGCTGTCATAACCACCGAATGCTCCTACCGCCGCTCCGTCTCTCTGCCGCAACCAAGTTTGGTTTGTTTTACCTCAACCAAAGTGCCCTGGTTAATTTCAGTGTGTAAAAAAAGAAAAAAGGAAAAGAAAAGGAGAAAGAAAGGAAGAGTTGGTTCCGGGTTCAAAAAAAGAGAAGAAAAAAACAGAGAGAAAACAAAAGGAAAGTGTCTACCTTCCCGAAATTTGAAAAGTGCATCAAACTTTTGCCCAAACTAGTCAATATTGTTGGAGTCCTTCCACATATAGTCTCAAACATCCACACAAAAAATTCAGCAAGGTTGGACCACGGGATTGAAAGATATAGCATTATCAAGTTAAACCCCAGTCGGTTTTTAGTCTGAGCAGGATTCTATTTCCGAGACACCTTCATGAAAATAGGCTTAACTTTTGCATACGGTGTCTATTTTCAACATTCTTATACTCGTTGGAAAGCTAACGATGAGCCCAATCCAAAAAATGACTTGCTTGCACCAGCCACCCTTTAAGACCCCCAAAATCAGCCATCTTCAGGCCTAAATTCACATCACAAGTTTTTAGTTTTTGTTTTTGCCGATTCTTTTGGTCTTCCCTTTGGAATTTGGTGTTCACCTCAACTGCAAAGTTGTAGATCTTATTGAAACATTTCAAATGAGCATATATAATCCATATAAAACTTTGTTATTTCATTTTTTTAGACTAGCTGTTGTTTACTGTTTAAACTAGAGGAATGTTTACATCGCACTATTACATTGTCTTTATGTTGTACATCGTGTGAACAATCCTGTGCCCTAGACAAAAGTTTGAATAGTTGGCTAGTGTCTCTCCTAGCACTTGGTGTGAAGTTTTCCTTTACTTACATCTGGTCACATTGATCTTTGCGTGTGCACTCGTTCTTTGTTTCTCTCTTTGGCTTGCTTCTGCTAGTGCCAAGTTCTAGTCTAGGATTAGCAGCATTGACAAGTACTTTTAACAATTTTTTAGCTTGCATTTACTGATTTGATCATTGCTAACCTTGCTACCATATTAAAGCCTATCCTAGCTCCACCTTCTACCATTGTACAGGTACCAGTTGCTTGAAATCGCTTTGTCAATCTTTGGAGAGCATTCACACTGATACTAGTTGTTGGTCACCACCTATTTTGCTTGGTAAGAACTTGGTATAAGCAACTGTTGAACCTCTAGAACCTAACAGTTGATAGGGAAATTTATACACTTGTGTATTTTTTTTCTTTTTGATAGTCACAATGGCAAGTTCTGGGTTATTGAGAAACCATGTGGAGGTATCGCCATGTTTGTGATGAGTAATTGACGGTTGTATTAGTGAGTTTGAGTTTGTTTTGGGTATTCTAGGGTTGAGTACCTTTACTTGTGCTAATATTGATTATGCTGTTTCGTGCGGTGCTATGTGACGGTTTGCTTGTCTGTGTGACTGCAGGACTTCGGAGCTAGGTCATGGTGAGGTGAGGAGGATCGGGACTAGGCACAGGAGGTGTTGAGGTCCAAACGGTCGGTGATGCCGAAGATGATCAAGGCTGGTGAGGTGGTTGTGAGTCGGGAGACGAGGAACCGGAGCTGGAGCTACCGGTGACGGACACGACGGGCAACGACGAGAGAACCAGGACTAGGCTCAGAGAGGAGTCGGAGGTCCAGACGGTTGGAGGTCGGTTACGGTTGTGTGCAACGGAGCAGACCAGGACTAGACTCAGGTAGAGTCGGAGGTCTCGGTCGGAGTCGGGTGGACACGACAGGCAGCGGCAAGTGGACCGGGGCTAGATTCAGGTGGAGTTGGAAGTCCAGACGATCAGGATGCCGGGTGCGGTCGTGTGCAGCGAAGCGGACCGAACTAGACTCAGGGAGGAGTCGAGGTCCAGATAGTTAAGGTACCAGATGCGGAAGCTTCCGGGAAGTTGCTTGAGGGGCAATTTGGTAAATTGACTCAAGCAAATGAATGGAATGGGTGGTTCTCCCTCCAAAATCTAGTTTGACTTCCTTTGCCTCATGTGGATGTGAGGTTGGGGGTGGAAGGTGGCTGCCCTTTCTTGAATTTCTCCTTTGAGGATGACCTTGGGTGTTAAAAGGAGAGGAAAGGGAGCAGCAAGGTAAGCTATTCCAATGTAGAGTGAGCTCAAGTGTGTGGCATGTGTGGATGTCTAGAGCTGAGAGCTCAAGTGTAAGCATGTAGTGTGTGATTTCTCATTTTCAACTGTGTATGGGGCAGTAGTTGAGAGATGAGATGAACTCTTTGTAAACATTCCTCTTTATTCAAGCATTCATGGAGATGAATCAATTTCTTGCGTCTATTTTTTCAGTTCTACTCATTTTGAGTTCTCTGCTGCTCTCTGTGCTCTTAGTGTGTGTGTTGATTCTTTGCTCAAGTTCATGCAAAATGGATTGCTCTGCGATGAGATGATGTTTCTAGACCATTTGGTCAGCTAGTTCCCTAGAGCCAAATGTTTGAATCAAAGAATCTCTCCTGCGCTGCATTTCCTCTGTTCCCTAAAAATTAGGGTTTCATGTCAGGGGATGCTTGAATCTTCTGATTCCCCTCATAAGATGGCATGAGATTTGGGTATTCAAGTCCTGAGAACATTGCTAAGCTGATTGCAAAGTTTCTTGAGCAAACGGTTAGAGGATGTTGAGTAATCTGAAAAATAGCTTCATTCTCTACTCATTTTCATATTTCAGCTCAATCCTTGATTCTTTGCTCTTCTTGTATGCAATCTCTTTTCCCAGAGGTCCATCAACTATTTAGAATAGGCTAGTGCTCTTTTGGCCAGAGAGAAACAGCTGCAATTCTTCTTTTTGGCCAAAATCTGCATTTTCGAATCTGCATGCGATCGAGTTCATCACCGCTCACTCGCCGCCTCGTCTTCAGAGGACCGATCAGACCGGTTAACATATGGCGGTCAGACCGGATTTTGTGAGGCGGTCAGACCGGTGGTCACTAAGCGGTCAGACCGGCCTAACAATTCCGGTCAGTCCGGCCCAGTAGCACCGGTATGACCGACGGCTTTCAGGCGGTATGACCGGCCCATGTGTTGCGGTCAGACCGGCCTTTTTATCTTGGCTGCTGATTTTTCTCCTTGGGTCTGTTCTTTAATGCTTCTTTCTCGTAGTTGTCCAGTGAGGTTCTCCAGAGAGCATGAGCTATTCTTATCATAGCTTTTATAGCTATTGGTGAGAAGAGTGTCGAGTGGATACTTGGGGGGAATATTTTTAAAGAGGCACCATTCACCCCCCCTCTGTTTCCATTTCCGATCCTACAGTTATAAGGGGAGAATAATAGATCCAATGTTGAGAAAGATGCATCTCTCACACCTTGCACGAAGGGAATCATGCAACACTTTAAATGCTTGCTGAGTCAACAATCCGTGCTTCTTGAGGGGACCCTAGATCTTCTTGAGGGGGATTTAGATCGCACCAATGCTAATCTTGCTACGATTGCTACACGTGTGGAGCAACTATAGAGAGCTCCACCCCCAACTGTCACCCCTGCTGCTACTGACGTTGCACCATTGCACCGCAACCCATCCGTTGCTCGCTCATGGGCCGATGGGGTAGAAGATGAAGAGAGCCCATACGTTGTTGATACAGAGTCCGAGGGTGATTTCAATCCCAACAATGATCATGATCATCGGCAATGACGCTACAATCATCAATCTATGGGAAGAAATTGATGTGAGGTATATGACCATAATGATGCATTTCGTAAAATTAAATTCACTATGCCTTCTTTTGCTGGAAAATATGAACCTAATGCTTATCTCACATGGGAGTTAACCATAGAACAAAAATTTGCTTGTCATGAATCTCCGAAGATAAGAAAGTTAGGGCTGCTACTAGTGAGTTTTTGGATTTTGCCTCTATTTGGTGGAGACAATATTGTTGTACTAATCAGAACATACTTAGAACATGGAGTGTTTTGAAGTGAAAAATGAGACATAGATTTGTACCTTCATATTATTCTCGAGAATTGCTTAATAAATTGCAACAATCAAAACAAGGCAATAGAACCATCAAGGACTATTATCAAGAAATGCAAATTGTTTTGTTGTGTTGTGGGTTAGAGGAAACCGAGGAAGCTAAAATGGCTAGATTTTTAAGAGGATTAAACTGTGAAATTCAGGACATCCTTTAGTATTAAGAATATAATTCTATCACTCATTTGTTTTATCTTGCTTGCAAAGCCAAAAGAGAAGTACAGGGCTGACATATGAGCACCAGAAACAATTTAGGAGGATGTTTTGTAGGTTGGCCAATTCAGCAACAACACATGGCACCTTCCTCCATTTCTTGCCGTGATGCACGCTCCTCAAGCCATGTGCCCCCTGCAGCTACTTCCACTCTTGCACATGTCCTTCATGCCAGCAAATCAGCAAAGGTACAAATCCCCACAAAAAGTACTTTTTTCATTGCTTCTACAGGGAGATCCAGAGTTGTAAAATGTCACCATTGCAAAGGATTTGCACACTTTATACACGATTATCCAAGTCAGCGAGCTTTACTTATCAAGGAAATGAACAATTAGTCCATGAGACATCTGACAAGTACCAAAGCCTAGTTGTCCAACGTGTGCTAAGTGCTCAAATGGAGCATGCTAAACAAAATCAATGCCACACTTTGTTTCAATCAAAGTTCAACATCCAAGAATGTTCATGTAGAGTCATCATTGATGGTGGAAGTTGCAACAACCTTGCTAGAACAGAAATGGATGAGAAGCGTGGCTTGACAACAACTCAACACCCTCATCCTTACTACATTCAATGGCTGAATTCTTGTGGTAAGTTGAAGGTGACTAAACTTGTACAAGCATATTTTTCTATTAGATCATATCATAATTATGTTGATTGTGATGTCGTACCTATGCAATCATGCTCGTTATTGTTATGTAGACCTTGGCAATATGATAGACATATTGAACATCATGGTAGATCTAATCATTATACTTTCACATATAAATAAAAGAAAATCACTTTGCTTCCAATGTCCCCTACTGCCATATTAAAGAATGATTTAGAAATAACTAAGATAACCAACTAGGAGAAGGGAAAAGATGATCATAAGATTATGTTAGCTACAAAATTTGATTGTATTGACTTGGAAAATCATGAATCTGAATGCTATACTATGATTTGCAAGAATTTTTGTGTCCATTAGAAGAAATACATATTTCTTTGCCTCTTGTTGTTGCTAACCTTTTTGCAGGAATATACTATGATTTGCAAGAATTTTTGTGTCCATTAGAAGAAATACATATTTCTTTGCCTCTTGTTGTTGCTAACCTTTTTCCAGGAAAGTGATGACTTAGAGAAAATGATTGAGTCTAGGACAACTCAAATTCAAGAAGGGGAGGATGATGAGGACAACAACCCTAAGGATGCAACCACTACTATGACCCGCTACACAGCATCCTCTATTACAACCACATCTTCTCTAACTAGACTTTCGGCTACTTCAATTCCATATTTCCTAATTGAGCCGAGCTACTCCTACACCTACAAGCCGAGCTACTTTTACTTCACCGGGTCATACTATGTCTACATGCCATGGTGCTGCGTCACCTATTGTTGGCCCATGGGCATGAATTGGCCGACGTGGCCCACATGTTGGCCAGCCACCCACGGCAGGCCCACCTAGGGTGCCCTCCTCCTAAGCCTGTACTGTTCACGTGGTTAGTATTCATGCATGAACAGTACCGCCACCCTGCCTTCTCGTCTTCCTCCTTTACATAGTGGCCGCCACCCCTAGGGTTTGTGTTGGTTTTGTTAGATTGAAGTTTAGCTTATGCTACTTTATACATAGTCCTCTTATTCGATGAGTACAACAGTGACATTGTTCTTCAGAACCCCACCTTTTCAATATAGAGCTTAATTCCTGTTTGTAATTTCAGATTGCTTCTTATCTTGTTCTTGCTTGTTTTTCGATTACATCTAGGAATAGACCTTCGTGGTCAGGTTGATCGTACTCCTAACATGTCAATAACAATCCTGGAGTTGGTTCAGTGATTGCTGGCATATTAGTCATGTATGATTGGTAGTTAAATCGTGAGAGTTGTCTCTACCAAATCGAAATTATCCTTCTCATCGAAAGATCGGTACACCTGCTGTCGCATCACTCCTCTCATGAGTAGTCGCCGAATCTCATGCACTTTCACCGCTCATGTGCTAGCTAACAAACCTTCATATTCAACCAATAATTAGTGACTGGAAAGTTTAATTGAACAGCATACTTTATGGTCTCTCCTGTAGGAGGTAATAGGACCACCCCTGCCCCCGACCCACTAAGCATAAGTGACTCATCAAAGTACATTATCCACTGATCGTGGGAATTGTACTAGGGATCCTAAACAGGTTTAGAATTTGTCCATTCGATGACAAAGTCTACCAAAATCTGGGATTTAATGGTCAATCAGGACACAAAATGGAGGTCAAACTCTCCAGGTTCGACCAACCATTGTGCCATACGTCCCGCTGCTTCCTTGTCATAAAGGACCTCTCCTAAGGAAAACTTAGATGACACAATAACTTTGTGCACCTGAAAATAATGCCTCGGTTTCCTTGAAAACATGAGGAGGGCATATAAAAGTTTTTGATCCTGAGAGTGTCGCTCCTTATGCCAATGTAAAACTTCGCTTACATAGTAAACTGGTCGTTGGACACCTTAGCATTCTACGACTAGTACTGTGCTCACTGCCTGTGGCGTGGCAGCTAGATATATTAAGAGTGTCTCTTCTAGTTTCAGAGAAATCAAAACAGGAGCACTCGTAAGATACCTCTTGACATCCTCGAAGGCATTGTTGGCCTCCTTCAACCACTCGAAACCCTCGTGCTTCCTTAGAAGTTTAAACAAAGTGAGTCCTTTTTCTCCCAGTCATGCGATGAAATGACTTAAAGCTGCCATGAACCTTGTGAGCTTCTGGACTTCTTTCTCAGAGGTTTGAGGGTTCATTTGCTCAATGGACTTTATCTTTTCAGGATTTACTTCGATACCTCTTGTAGAAATAAAGAATTCAAGCAATTTTCCTGAAGAAACTCCAAACACACACTTCTTAGGATTGAGTTTCAAATGGTGTTTTCTAAGGTTGTGGAATGTTTCTTGTAGTTTGTAAATATGATCAAGTCATTTGATGCTTTTTACGACTAGATCATCAATATAGGTCTCCAAATTTCGGTCTAGTTGAAATGGTATTTTGACATTACAAAATATCCCAACTAGTATAATAAATGTAGTCTTCTCTTCATCTTTTAGACACACACTAATATAATGATAACCAGACTATGCATCCAAAAAACTTTATACTTCACAACTAGCAGTAGAATCAACCAATTGATCGATATGAGGAAGAGGAAAATCATCTTTTGGGCAAGCTTTATTAAGACCAGTATAGTCTATGCACATACGCCACTTACCATTAGACTTTTTAACCATTACAGGGTTAGCCAACCAACCACTCCGAGTGGTTGACTTCTATTATAAAGCCTGCTTTTAGTAGCTTATCCAATTTTGACCTAATGGCATCTAGTTGATCAGGTGCAAATCTCTGTAACTTTTGTTTTATAGGTTTCTTGTCAAGCCGTAAGGCTAGCTTGTGCTCGATCACCTCCCTGGGGACTCCAGGCATGTCTAATTGTTGCCACGCAAAGACATCTGCGTTAGCCAGGAGGAAGATGATGAGGACATCTTCCTCTACGGAGTTGGAAGTAACCTCGATGCGAATGGTCTTCGAAGGCTCCTCTAGATCTAGCGAAACTTCTTTGATTTGTTCGTTTATCTTTGGTGCAGCTTTAGGCTTTGACTACTTGGTTGAAGGCTACACTTTACTTGCTTCTCGAGTCGGTAATTGGCCTACCATCTTGAGGGATCTGCGGTCGCATGTAAGATCCATCTTTTTGTCACAACAGACTATGATTACTCCTTTGGGACCTAGTAGTTTAAGATATTGATACCCATAGTGAGCAACAATTAAGAATCATGCCAAAGGTGGTCGTATGCAAGGTTACCAAAATCTCAATTCTATCATACGATCGTAAGATTTTATGATCCAAGATTGACTAGACCGATCCGATTCTATGGTAGAATCTTAATATGATAGAATCTTGATGTTCTTACAATTATACCCCAAGCTTTTGTAGCATCATGATCAAAATTTTCATACGATCCTACTTGATTCTATCAAGTCTATTATTTTATTATAAATAATTACTTGTATACTTCATTTTAATTGAAAATTTTAACTTTTATCTCTTTATGTTCACTATAATTATCATAAAATAATACATGATCTTACATTTGCTCTACAATTTATAAGGAAAAGTTCAAAAGACATAATTTTAAAATGCAGTAGTGTTATAATACACTGTAGATTTTTTGAAATATTTCTTTGGTAGAATCAGATAAGATCTTAGATTCTACATCGATCCTACGATTTGCAATCCTACCAAAGAACCTCCGATCTGATTCGGGATCATGAGTCTAACAACCTTGGTCGTATGAGTACAGCATTATATGCCATGTTGAAATCAACCACATCAAAAGAGATTTTTTTCTGTCCTGAAATTGCTTGGAGACCAAACATTATAGGAAGATAAACTTGGCCAATTGGCTTGGTAAAGATCCTGGTACGATCCCATGGAATAAATATCGTACGAGCTATACTCTGGTTCGAGGAACTTGTATCTCATCCAGGGCACTCATAAATAAAATATTTAACAAACTACCACCATCAATCAACACTCGATTTACTTGACAGTAATTGATGGTGGGCTCAACCATAATCGAAAAATGACCTAGTCAAGTTGAAGGGATCGGACAATCACTTTCTAAAAAGAAATAGTAACTTCTGACCATTTAGAAAATTATTGACAAAAGGAGGGTCAATGGAGTTTACCTCTCGTTCGGTAGCTTTAAACTATCATTTTGACTCGTATGCCAAAGATGCTCCATAGATGTGTTCGATGATGTGCTTTGGATCTTGGAATGGCATCTCCTCGTAATCGTCTAGCTGCTTCTGACCACTTGTTTATCCTAACTCTTCAAGTGTAGGAAGTGGTCCTTTGCCAGAGTAGTAGTCTTCGAGTCTTCATTGGAAAACTCTGTAGTTGTGAAGGTCGTGTCCTTCCTTTTTATGAAGAGGATACCACCTAGGCTTGTTATCCTTCTGTACGGGGAATTTGCTTATTCCCCGGTCAGAGTACTATTTGGAACTTTGTAGCTCCTTATTGCTTACGACCAAGACTCCTTGGACTGTTGGCTTGAGGCATTTGGCCTTTTGCCTTGTTATTAGATTTCTTAGCCTTCTTCTCCATCTTTTCGCTACCTTCGCCTGCCACTTTATGGCTTTTATCAACTCAATCGATGGTTTTGCTCTACTCGACTACTTCACCAGTAGTCGCATATCGATTGGCCATCTCGAAGAGTTCAGCTGCAGTAGTTGGAGGATTCAAAGGATATCTTTGGTGAACCTTTTATTGCAGACTCCCTGCTTAATGATTTGTTAACAGAAGCATCAGAAATCTCATGTATGGAATTACAAACCTAACTGAAACATCTGATGAATTGACATAAAGTCTCATGGTCATTCTATTTCATTCTACGCATGTCATCCTCTTTCTCAAGGCCATTGTAAGTGCCCTAGAAATTGGCTAGTAGAAGGTCACAAAGATGTTGCCACTAATGGATCAATTCTGGTGGTTGGTTTAACAACCACGATTGAGCAGATCCCTCGAGCACAGTTAGAAAGTCCATAACATGCTCTCTTCCTCCTACTTGTTGAGTGGCAGTTGTGTAAATTTAGAGCAATTTGATGGGATTTTGAGACACATTGTACCTCTCCATGTTCACTAGTTGAAACCAAGGCGGCTAGCGAACTACTCAGAGGTTAGGTGTAAATGCCTGATATCTAGTAATAGGATCATGATGCCTCTTTTGTGGAAAGGAATGATTGGCGTCACCCGGTTATCGTACTCGATGATGTCCTGTAGTTGATGGACCTGACCTGTGATAAGTCTCGGCCCTACTAGGGTAATACTCCTCGTATTCCATCTGTCACTACAGATTTCTCGCTCGAAGTGGTGAACGGTCACCTCCTCTGAAAGTTTGCCTATTTGGGATGTTCAAATAACTCTTCTTCGACTGGAGTTATGGTTAGGGAAACGATGTGACCTGTCATCATGTTGATTTCTATGAGGTGAGTTATTCGAATAACTAATGTTTGTAGTCATACCTATTCAACTCCCAAAATTGTGTCGGTGAGATTGCTCGAGTCTGGCCATCGTGCTCTAGAGTCTTATGTTGGGTTTTCAAGCAAGTCATTTATACACTGAAGCTCTTGAGCCTTCTCAGATTGATACAGGATGTACCTAGGCAAAGTCCTCTGGGCTGCCAATCTTCTCCTCTAGATGGTCTCAGGATCTTCTTCGTCTGAGGTTGCTTGATTTTGCCTTAATAGAGTGCAATTATTTTGAGGATTTCTCTATGCTCATCAGAGTATTGACCTTGTCCATCGCCTAAGGCCTCCTTGCCACCACGAGGGGTCGCTGTGTGTGAGTGGCTGAGAACATCCTCAGTCCTTCTTCTAGGAGAGTGAGCAATATCTGAAGGGAGTGCAAACACCTCCTGGATGTGATCTTCACTTTCATTTGATGCATCCTGACTTGAGGGCTAGTCAAATGATAATGCCTCACGATCTGGAGTAAGCTCGTCCAAGAAGGGGAATTGTGGGTTATAACCGTCTCCGATTGGAGTTGAGCCCTACGAAAGTACGGACGAATTCGCAGGGAGGCTGAATGTTGCATCATATATAACATCACGTATTTATTTGTTTGATACTTGTGAGGTAGCATAGAAGCACTATTATGTATATCCAAATACGGTTGGTCATTGGTATGTTTTAGGGAGGCCGAGATATCTTTTTTTCAAAATTTTCTGTTGAGGTAATGCCTATTTGCTACACCTGTTGATAACATTTTGTTGCAGCTATTGATCATATTTGTTACACATAGTATTCTCAAATGCTGCACCATCTGGGTGGTGACCACACGGTGGGAAAGTATTTTTGCCATTGCAACCTGTAATATCCTGAACGTCATTTCAGCGTGGGTTTTAAAATAATCGTGGAGTCGCCCGGGGTTTCGGTAAAGCGCAAGAAGGAACAAAAAATAAATAAATTATGGGATAGCATTAAATTAAAAAAATGAATGGAAATGTTTATAATTTAAAAAATATTTTAGGGAGAGAGGGCTTGTCACCTTGGGCCAAAAGGCCCAATGGGGTGGCCACACCCCCTCCCACTTACCCTAGCCGCCCCTCCCCCTTACCCTGGCCGCACCCCCCCTCATTCTCCCTCTTTCCCACAGCCGCCACCCCTTTCTCCCCCCCCCCCCTTGTGCGCCACCCCCCCCCCCCCTCCTCCATTGCTGTCCCTTGGTGCTGGAGAAAACAAGAAGGAAGGAGAAACAAGGAAGGAGAAGAAAGCAAGGAAGGAGAAGAAGAGGAAGAAGAGGGGTGATCTCAAGAGGATCCCCTAGGTAACTCTCCCTCATCCCAAATCCCTCTGATATTTCTGTAATTAGGGTTCTTAGCCTAATAATTGGTGGGATTAGCAATTAGATTCTCCGATTAGGGAATTCCTGCTGTTTGCGTGTAGATCAATTCACGTAGCGCGATTGTTTACGCAGTTTAGACCTACGAAACGATTTTTTCTGTGGGTCTGCCCAAAAGAAAAATTGTAGAGGACGTCGAGACCCATCTACTGTATTTTTTCAGAATTTTTTGGCCACGGGATTTGACGTAGCAGGGTCGGGAACCTAGCTATCCGTCAGGGGTGCAGACTGGGTAGATTATTGTTCAGGTGTTAATTAGGGGTAGTAGATGCTTTTTACGTTTTTGGTCACAATTAAGAAAAATGTAGGGAATTCAGTAATATAACTACTGTACAAAAATCATAATTTTCAGAGCCTATCACTTTGGTTGGGATGCATTAGAATCTGGCTGCCCAGATTGCCAGAACAGAGAACGTCCTCTGTTTTGCGCATTAAGTTACACCTTGCTAGGAACAAAATAAAAATATGTGATCTACATGAAAAGTGAAGGTATTTAAGTGAGGAATCCATACATATATCTCTCTCTGTAAAAGGTTTAATAATCTTAAAGATACAAAATAGTTAAGCAGCGCTGCTGCAGTGGGTAGAATGTAGAACCATTAAGCGGAGAGGGATGTTGTGGGGTTTTGGGGGTTAGCGATAACTTTACTTCTTAAGTCGCATTTTCTATGCTGTAGCATTGTGCTGAAAGGTACCTTTTGGATAGGTGGTTTTGCTCCTGAACGCACGTGATTTCTTCGCTTTGCTGGTAGAGGCAAGTAATTATAGCGGTTGTGCTACGGTTTAATTCGTTATTCTTACCACTTGCAATCTACATGATTCTCATATTTTGAAGTAATATGCCATGATTGCTTGATTTATAAGAACTAATTGCTATGTTTTGGATGACTTGCTTGTAGTCATGTGATAGTTGCTATATGAGCCAAATGTGGAACATGGATATAAATTTATGGTGGATATGTTGATGTTTCCTTGAGGTTAAATTCATGTTAATCATGTTGATGCCCTTTGTGGTTGGAGATCTTGTGGTTTATGGTTATCATAACATTTGCATTGTGGATGTCGCCGCGACCATACAAGTACAGCATCGTACATTGCCGTACAGGATCGTACAGGAGGAATTGCATTCATATGCCAATGGTTTTAAAATCATATGAGGCAGGACTCGTGGTAGTCCTCGTGGTTTAATGAACGAGGAAGTAGAATGTGGTTGTGGTCATATAATGATATAAATGTTGATGTAGCTTTGTTTGTTGTTTGGATAACCTGTTAAACAATTTACTTGTTGAGATTTTATCTCACCCTTGTTGTTTTTCCTCCCTACAGGTGATTCTTGAGCATACATGGGATGGGTAGAGCAGCACCACAATAATGCACTTGGTTCATCAATTCATGCTGAAATAAAGTCGAGAGGATTCTAGCCAATTGACTAGCTATTCGTGGATGTTTATTTTTTTATTTAATAATGTTGAACTTGTGGACTATTCTTTTGGTTAAACTGTTAGAGGATGTTTTAATTGTTGAATTTGATATTATTATCTTGGTCTCCTTAGTTGATTATGTTTCCGCTTAGTTCGTCATGGTTGAAAATTGTTGTCGGTTTAAATTATCTTGTAAATTTTGGCTAGCTGTAGAGTGGTATAGTGGCATCCCAAGGTAATGTGGGTCCTGGGGTGTTACACAACCATCACCAGATCCAACAAGCACCACGACAGCACCAACTACCTCATTGACAAGTGGAAGCAATTCCATAGTGCGGTGCGGCTATGCATGAGGAGGAGCGTTCTAGGGTGACAGCAAGGAAAATAATTTCAGACAAAATTTCATAAAATTCAGCAAATTTCACTTATCTTGCCCCCCCCCCTTCCCCGCTCGAGAAAAGCCCACTTGGGCCAAAAAAAATTCGCCCATTTTAATTTTTTGAGATTTGACCGAGATTTCCAAGTTTTTGCTGAATTGTCATTCAGATTTTAGATTTTGTTGTTTTCATAAAATCATATTTCTTGAATTCAAACTGCATGTTTGAATTTTTCGATCGGTCAAATTTTCAGATTTCTCGGAGGGATCCAAAATTTTTTCTAACCAGAACTATTTTCCTTGGACGGCAGCATGGTCACCAAAGATATGCTCAGTGAGCACACCCAACGGTGATCTTGCTGAGCAGCATTCGTGCTAGCCTCGGTGGTGCTCATAGCTACTTCGCATTCCTCGGCCTTGGCGGTGATGGTGGCTTCATGTCTCCCACCTAGGGAAAACTATTTTGTTTTACAATTTATTTTGGAAGGTAACGAAAGAGGTGAAATGACCAAAATTTTGGCATTTCGGTCAAACGGTTCAAATCAAATTTGAATTTTAAACTTTAAAACTAAAGATAAAAAGAAAGTAAAGTGGAATCTTATGCTATAGGTCATGCGTAGAGAGACTAGCCATTGGGCTAGATGGAATCTTTTGCTCAATGGGGATTTCAAGATCTTTTAACCTTTCATAATTCAAACTAAAACGAAAAAATTGGTCAAAATGATTTCTTTCGTTGGGTAGTGAAAGGAACGAAATTTCTAGAATGGGAAGGCGTGAAGAAGAATGGGAAGGCTCCAAGGTAGTAGTAGAATCAGGAAGGAAGAACAAGGAGAGTAGAGAGATACAGAGCAAGTGAAGGAAGACAAGCAAACGAGACCCACTGCTGATCATGGCCCGCAATACAGCCTCAACATTGCACGCATATGGGTCTGTGAGAGAGCGCTCAGTTTTCGTCGTAAGAGTGTCGTACTCATGGGATCGTACGTGAAGCAATTTCCATTCCCTAGCAGGAAGAGATCGGTAGACGCCTATAAGTGATTTGCCATGTGTAATACTGTAATGTCACCAATATCATAGATCAACAGATGATGACTCTACATGTGGGGTATACCCTAGTTTCTTGGTTCCAATTGCGTTTAAGGTTGATTAGGGTGGATTCTTTTTTGCTACGGTGTATGGTTTATGTCTATGATTGATGTTTTTTAGTTCTAGTGTAAGTGTTTGTACAAATGAATTAAATGCTGATAAATCGCTCGAAAAGACTATTTTGGTACATCATTTTAATAAGATGTCAAAAAAGACATTTAATTTGTTTGTTAAAAAATTATAATTATATATTATAAATTATAGGCTGAAAAGAAGAGGCATCAATCTTACCGGAACGCACGACACCGGACAGAAGGAAAAGAACACTTGTATGGACTATGGACTCTAGAGTGTGGACAATCCACTAATTATGCATCCTATCAAAAGGGGCCATAATCGCTGGTATCATATCCCTTCGTTCGCAAGTTGTCAGCTGTCACAGCTTAACATGACAAGGTTCCATTTTCATGATCCTGGTGATGATGATTTCTCGTGCAGCAGCTGACAAAGCATGTGCATCCCTGTCAAATCTCAACCCTGTATCTTCAGTCCGCACATATCACTCTGTAGTCATATATTTTTTAAATTTAGTAGCTATGCGTACGAAATCGTAAATCTAACTTCTTCTATGACCATAGCAGTAGCGATAGATGACATATATCACTTGTCGCACTGCTTCACCGTAACAGGTTGTGGCACCATGACATCTTGGCCCAACTCAGTAGGCGATGAACGAGCGAGGCAGGCGGTGGGACCCACCGACCTGCCGCACTAGATGGGCTCAGCACCAACTCCTATCAAGCTAGTATTGCGTGGTATGTTCCTACCGACCTCTATTAGCTCGGCGGCCCGGTGCCACCCCACCGCCTACCACACTCCTTACTCTCCTGCCGAGTGGGCACCTTTTGCCAATGGGGCAACACGGTAGGTGACACGTGTCATCTGCCACTGCTGTCCTAGTCACGGAGAAGACTAAATTTGTAATTTCGTATATATAAGTACTATATTTGTAAAAAAAATTGCTACATAGTCAGATTGGCAATGGATTACTATATCCCTTTCATCTTTCCTTCCCTTTTAGAAAAAAATATTCGTTAATGGTTATCAGTGCTAATCCTAGTCAGCAAGGCCTGCGCTTTTGCTTTGGTACGGCGCCTAGTACTGACCAAGTAGAAATGTCAGTGAAATAGTAGTAGGATGTGAAAATCGGAACGAAATAGTATTAGCATGTGGAAACGTTTTAGAATCAGGAATTTTAGGGGCTCTGTGCGTGGTTTATGGCATGGGCGTTGCAAATCAAACTAGCAATTGGATAGTTAAGTTGGGTTGCCGACTTGCCGTGGCACCCATGTTATCAGATTGAAGGCTAGAGTTCGATTTCTTTCTAGCCAGACCTAACTCATGTAACTTCCTGGTTAATTTTGAATTAAAATTCGTAGTTTTCAATGTTACCCTTAGAGCCTGTCTGTCTCAATGCCAATTTTCAAACAAAGAATTCACTCAATGGCCCCAATTGTCTTGTAGATGCATTCTATTTGCATGGAGATGAAGATAAACCATCTATTTGAATTTGTCGACACAAGTACAAAAGTGCAAATCATAGCTACAATTACAAATGCACACCTCCTCAAAACCAAAAGTACAGGAAGGCAAGAAAAAAAAGAAAGAAATTATCACACTACTTTACAGTGAACCCCCTCTAGTTGTTCCAAATCAAACAACCTTTCTACAACTCCGACCAAGACCATACTCGTACGGACGGACATGGCCAATGCCACGACGGAGCGCAACTCCGATCGTCCCGTACACCGGCAGCTCGTCCCCGTACACGCCGCCGCAAATTTGCTCGCCGCTCGTCGGAGAAACGGCGGCGAGGTTCTCGAGCTCGAACAGATCGGAGCTCGCGTCGCTGCTCTCTTCGCCGCCAACGTCGCTGTCCGCTTCGACGTCCACCGTCCTGAGCAGCACTTCCTCCACCTCCACCACCGGAATTCGCCGGAATCGCCCCACGGCTGCGGCGGCCACGGCCACCTCGCCGTCAATGTCCAGGAACCGCACGGTCTGAGTACTCCGGCTCCGACTCGCCCGCGCCCGCGCCGACGTCGGCGTCTTGGCAAGGCAGGACGGCGCGTACGATGGCGCCGTCGAGCACGCGGGCTCCTGATCGGCTGGGGACGTCTGCCGCTGCGTGGAGGGCCGCTTGCCGGAGAAGATGGAGTTGAGCAAGCTGGCGAGCCGCGCGCCGGGGGATGCTGGCCTGCGGCAGCCGCCGCGGGCGGAGGCAGCCAGCTTCTTTGCTGCCCTCGCCTTGTCCTGAGCCGCCGGCTGCTGCTTGTGCGGTGGCAGCGCCGCGCCCCCGCCGCTGAGCCCGGATGTGCGGATGGGGCGGAGGCGGCGTTGGGAGTACTCGACCTCGGAGGACGAGAAGTACCCGCGGCCAGGGTAGTCCGCGGAGGGGGCGCCCGCCGGCGTCGGCGGCGCGCGCGCCCGGTGGCTGGCGGCCAAGGAGGGCTTGTAGTAGTAGTAATGCAGGGTTGCCTCCTGCTGCTTCTTTGCCCCCGCCGTCCTCGCCGCCGCCGCTGCCGTCGTCCTTGGTGCGCCGGGATCGTCCATGGAGTCGCAGATCGCGTCGAGCAGCGTGGACGAGAAGGACGGCTGGTCGGCCCGCCGCCTCGGCCTGGGCCGCGCCGGCGCCCACCCCATCTCCATCGATCCCGCGCGCGCAATCAATTGAGCAGAGCAGCAGGCGGCGGGCGGGGCAATGATGATATAGGGGTGGAGTGCAGGAGGAGGAGAAAGCTAAGGGCAATGGCAGGCGCGCGTGTGATTCGGTGGTGGCGTGGAGAGTGGAGTGTGGGCGTGCGGGCGAGGGGATCTTGTTGCCGGGCCGCGCGGGGCCCCCTCGATTCCCCTGTCTGGCTCTCCCTGTCCGCCATGCGCTTCTCTTCGTCAATGCCTTTCCTTCCTCCTGCCGTCTCTCTTTCCATGTTTCTTTGTCGGCGCCAGCTGACGTGCCAGTGGGTCTGTTTGCGATTTATGGCTATTAAATACTATTTATTAATCTAATAAATAATTATTATTAATCAAATCTAAAAATTACTAAAAAGACAAAAGAGGTATATCTAGCAATCACCTGGATGTTTTATTCCTAAAAATTAGCCAGATTTTCCACCGTCTGATTGATTTGAGATTCGTGTATCAACCCTAACCTCTCAACCCATAGCCGCCATTTCACCCCGACCCCGTTGCGCCGCTCCCTCGTTGCCCTCTGCGCCATCCCCTCCTTTCGCCGGAGCAGCTCCGCATGTCTCCCCCGCCACCCCGCCCCCTACCTGTCTCTGCCGTGCCGTCCCCGCACAACCTAATAGCCACTGCCTTCCGCCGCCGCCGCCCTCCTACCCCGCCCGTCGCCCCCACCACCATCCACCGCTGGGCCACCGCCCCCGACCTCCCTCTATACTTAGGGGAATGGTGAACCCTAGGCGTGGGGGCTAAGATTCTCCCCTCGGGTCGCCGGAGAGGAGGAAGAAGCGGTCATCAGTGAGGATGATACAGGCGGCCCTGATCTTCTCGACGTAGGATCACGATAACTAGTGTCTCTCAACCAATGTCTCTAGCTGTACACCCGTGCCAATGCAAAGACTCATAGCTCTTTGGAAATTCGGCAAGATACACCAAAGAATTCTCCACGAGACCACGAGTGGAGAAAACGCCGTACTATCAATTCCCAATGGAAAAGCAAACACGACCTTGATTCAAGAACGATCGCTCAATTCCTCTCAAGTATTCCGCGCATGGATACTTTGGTGAAAAGAAACAAGCAATATGTTGTTCTAATTTCAATCTGAAAATAAAGTGGTCCCCTAATAATGAAACTATGCCTGGCCTTATATTGGCACCACAAGGTGCGGCCCTAGATAGAAACTAATTCAAAATAGAAAAGCAACTCGGATGAAGAAACCGAAACAAACTCTACTTTACAAACCTCGAACAATCTCTTAACAGTCTGGATCGAACACGCCTCTTGATTCGGACGGTCCGAACGTTCAAAGGAAAACGTCCAAACGGTCTGAACGTCTCCGTCTGGGACTCTCGCGACGCACCGCTTGTGGAGGCTATACGGACGGTCCGAACGTTCGAGGAGAACAGTCCGGATGGTCCGAACGTCTCTGCCTGGAATTCTTTGCGGCGCACAGTTCGTTGAAGTTAGAACTTTCCTTGTCCGAAACGCATCGACCTTCATGAGTGAGCTCCTCCTCATACCTATGTACGCACAGCACACTAGAATTAGGTAGTAGCAAAATCTTATCAAAATTGCATTCTTTAAAGAACAAAGTCACCTGTTGTTGGAGCTTCTTGGCTCGTGCTCGCGTAATCGGTCATGTTGGTTCAATTGGAGGAGTTAGGGCAAGGGTGGCCTCATCATCCTCCCCCTCTTGAAAAGACGTCGTCCTCAACGTTGTATGATATGAATCCTCCGGACCGAAGAATGGTTTTAAATCAGCAACATTAAAGGTCGAACTAACTCCATAGTCATCGCCCAGTAACTCAATTTTGTATGCATTGTCATTGACGTTTTCAAGCACATTGAAAGGCCCATCTCCCCGTGGCAATAATTTGGAGTTGCGTCGGTCAGGAAAACGGTCCTTGCAGTAATGAACCCAAACTAAGTCTCCCGGCTGAAATAACATTTTCTTGCGGTGTTTGTTAGCCTTCTCAGTGTAATACTTTGATTTCTTCTCAATTTCTTCTTTAGTTTTCAAGTGAATCTTCTTCACAAAATCTGCACGCTTGGAGGCATCCATATTACCTCTTTCTTGACTTGGAAGTGGAAGCAAATCAAGTGGTGTAAGTGGTTTGAATCCATAAAATACTTCAAATGGACACAATTGAGTAGTAGAATGCACAGCCCGGTTATAAGCGAACTCCACGTGCGGCAAACAATCTTCCCACTATTTGAGGTTCTTCTTGATCATTGTCCGTAGTAGCATAGAAAGGGTGCGATTTACAACCTCTGTCTGTCCATCAGTTTGGGGTTGACAAGTGGTGCTGAAAAGAAGCTTTGTCCCCAATTTTCCCCATAGCGTCTCCAAAAATAGCTCATGAATTTGACATCGCGATCCGACACAATGGTCCTCGACACACCATGCAATCGAACTATCTCCCTGAAAAACAAGTTAGCTATATGCGACGCATCGTCGCTCTTATGACAGGGAATGAAATGTGCCATTTTGGAAAAATGATCCACAACGACAAAAACAGTATCTCTCCCCCTCTTAGTCCTAGGTAATCCCAACACAAATTCCATGCTAATATCTTCCCAAGGAGCATCAGGAACAAAAAGAGGAGTATACAAACCGTGTGGATTGAGCTTTGATTTTGCCTTTTGACAAGTCATGCAACGTTGCACATACCTGTCCACATCACGCCTCATCTTAGGCCAGTAAAAGTGATCGCTCAACATAAGCAATGTCTTTTCACGTCCAAAATGCCCCATTAGGCTCCCTGCATGAGATTCGTGCAACAAAAGCAAACGAACGGACGATTCTAGAACGCAAAGCTTGTTAGCTCGAAACAAGAACCCATCATGTATATGAAACTTATCCCAACCTTTCCCATCTGTGCATTGCGAATAAGGAACAGCAAAATCATGGTCATTAGCATATAATTCACGCAAACTCTCCAAACCAGGGACTTGTACTCCTAATTGAGTTAAAAGCATATGTTTTCTCGAAAGAGCATCAGCAACCATGTTTTCCTTCCCTTTCTTGTATTTGACAACATAAGGAAAGGATTCAATGAATTCTACCCACTTGGCGTGACATCGGTTCAATTTGGCCTGACCACGCAAATACTTTAAAGCCTCATGATCTGAGTGAATACCAAATTTCTTGGGCCATAAGTAATGCTGCCAAGTTTCTAAAACTCGCACTAACGCATAAAGTTCTTTATCATAGACCGGATAATTCAATTGAGCACCGTTCAATTTCTCACTAAAATAAGCAACCGGTCTACCCTCTTGCATCAACACTCCTCCTATGCCAATTCCACTAGTATCACATTCAATCTCAAAACTCTTAGCGAAATCAGGCAAAACAAGCAAAGGGGTTTCAGTCAGGCGTTTCTTAAGCTCAGCAAAGGCCTTTTGTTGTGCCACCCCCACACAAATGCAACTCCCTTCTTGGTTAGCTCATTCAAAGGGGTAGTTATAGTACTAAAGTCCTTCACAAATCTCATATAGAAACTAGCCAACCCATGAAAGCTTCTAACTTGACTTACATTGATGGGAGTCGGCCAATTTCGAATTGATTCAACTTTTGATTCATCTACCTCTATGCCATGTGCTGAAACAACATATCCCAAGAAAAACAACTTTGTCTTTGCAAAAAGTGCACTTTTCTAGATTACCAAATAACCTAGCTGTTCGCAAAACTTGTAGCACTTGTCTAATATGATCAACATGTTCAGATTCATTGCGGCTATAGATTAAGATGTCATCAAAGTAAACAACCACAAATTTACCAATGAATTGCCTTAAAACATGGTTCATCAAGATCTGTAGCACTGCCCGGTCATCATTGCCACCGCCGCCTGCCCGACGCGGCCGCACGAGCAGCCACCGTTGCCAGCTCCGCCCGGTCCACCATAAAAGCAACCAAAGCCACCGTCACCTTCCACACACTCCACTCTCCTCCAGGAAATCAAATTCTAGTGCTCCCTCCTCCGCCGACGCCACCCTTCTTCCCCACAGCCGGCCACCTAGCTCTCTGACAATTCCTGCCGAGATAGTTCGATTCCTCCTCCCAAAACCTCCCTCGGAGCTAGACGAAGACGTCCCTGGCCTCACCCGAGCTCATCCCTGCCCGTACCTCGCCGGCGCCGAGCTCCCTCCCATGCCCGCCGCCGCCGCACGCCACCGTTCTGCCTCGGAGCTCCCCGGTCCCCACCACCACTTCCACTGGCTTCCCCTCAACGCAAGCGTTCCATTTTGGTCATCCCCGACTCCTCTCCGACCGCCCCTCGCCGGCGCCACCGACGGCCGTACCCGCCCCAAGCTCCCTCTGTTCCAGGCGCCCCCACCGTCGGCTTAATTGGTTTCCCCTGCCTCCTTCCGTCAGGTAACACCCTCGAACCCACTGGCTAGCAGCGCGCGTATTCGGTTCCGAGACCTGAGTTCGATTTCCCCAGGCCGCATTATTTAGATGTTAGGTTTTTGCCCACTTTGCCAGCAACTCCAGCGAAGAAAAATCAAGGAAAATCATAAATAAATTTCTAAAAGATGCTAAAATTTATTAGGATATAAATGAGCTTATTTAATGTTCAGTCATGGATTAATCAATAAATGTTAACGACTAATGTGCCTTCAATCTTTATTTTAAAAGCATAGTGAGGAATTTAGCCATAATCTTGTTTAGGTTATGCTCACATGAAATGACGACTTAACAAACGAGGATGGTCTAAAGAAATAAATCCTAAACCGTGGCATCCTAGTAAATGTTGTAGGATTAACCATCGCATGGTTTAAAACATAACCATCATCTCTATGCCCCAAGCAATTAGGAGAACCCTTTTTGACTATTAGATGATTTTCATATTAAGCCACTAATATTTTGACTAGTTCATGTGTGCATAATTAATATGGTTTGAGCAATCATCTAAAAGGCTAATTATTAATTCAAAGCAATAATAAATAAATTTAAACTAAAATAAAGCTAAGCCTAATAATAACTAAAGTATAGACAGAACAATAATGGTGCCATTAATTAAATCGTAACATTAGATTTCATAAGTAATAATGTTGGACATAATTGAATATAGCAAGTTAGGACCCGAACAAACGGATCCTAATCCAAATTAAATTATGTCTAGTGACAACTAAGTGTACATAAAATATCACACCATAAAATGCTATAAACCCGGACCCTGGTATTAATTCGGTAACTAAAATTTCGTACATTGCGTATATAGCCTAAGCCCTGAGCAATAGCACACAACAAAATAATGTTCAGTAAACTCGCACATCAATTCATAGATCCAACCTAACTCGTGAAGCTTCCTTGATGACTACAAAAATAAAGGATGTCATTAATGAAAGATCAAGACATCGTATCCTACCACTGGCCTTGTCTCAAATCACTCGAATCACCCAATAACTAAAAATAAATTGAGTTTATTCGGATTTATTTGGATCTTTTGAGTTATTTACTTTTATTTGGATTCAGTCGTTTATCGCGTAATTAGAAACTCGAGTCTTGAAGATTCCACGGATCAAGCGTGGTCAGAGCAAAGTGAAGATAAAGAATAGAAGCTCAAGAGACAGCGTCGTGTGAGCTCAAGTTCGCGGTAAACCGCACCAGGCGAGTCAATACTTTGATCATGTTGAACCTACGTTTTCTACAAATTACTTTGGTTTAAATTATCAAATTGCATGCTGTTATATTATATGCAAATACATGTTTAATTTGATATTATAGCTATATGCCCATTGTTTACCTTGAATATTAGTATACCTCCTTTGGAATAATTGAATGTGTGAACCTTGTCGCCCTAGCAAAATTATAATAGTAACCTTGTGAAAATAAGTCCCTAATTATACGCCATGCTTAGTACTGCATAGATACTCGGGGGCGCTGAAATGCCCCAAGCATCATTATCATTTTTAATCATGAGAAACTGGTTTGGGAAGTCATGGTGGTAATGACTGGTATATGTTGGTATGATTATTTTATATTCCCAAAAACCCCAACTTGCTTAAATATCTGGGTGGATGGTTCGAGTGTGTGTGTATGTGGTGCAGTGGAAGCACAAAGTGGGTAGTGGTAGATCCGCCCAGATACCACTAAGGACTGAATTTTGTCATAACCTCCTGTGTAAAACAAGTACAACCACAAGTCTATAAAGTACAACTTGGCTTAGTAAATTTACCGGACCCTGGAAGTCATCATCATGCCAGTAGTGCAAGTGGCGGCCTGGGTGGCAGGCTTGAATGGGACTCCCGCAAGTGGCAGCCTGGGTGGCAGGCTTGAGGGAGAAGTTCTCTTGCGACGCACTAGCAGTGTGGGTAGCCAGCTGCTAGGCGCATAGGAAGGGAACATCCCGCGCAACGAATGGGTCCCACCGCAAATGGGAGCAACCCATAGGGTGAGATGATGGAAGGGGTGAGGTACTTTGAACAGTTACTGTGATAGTTTGCTCAACCACATGGCTAAGGAATCGTGTGGGGCAACGAGTGAACTGTCTCTTGTGGGTAAAGTGTGCAAACTCTGCAGAGTCAAAACTATTCGAATAGCCGTGCCCACGGTCAAGGGCGGACATGGGAACTTAACTAGATATAGTTCTATTTCAAAATGCTTTATGGATGGGTTTGGAAAAGTGAAGGGTAGAGGAAAGCCTTGATTTGAGTTGTCCTGGGTGTCGTCCTAGTGGTAATGTAAGCGGTTATAACGCTGAAATGTTAGCATATGGTGCGGATGCCATGTAATGGTGGATGGAATCTGGATCACTATTATTATTGCATTCCTTTAAACATTATGTTTTTGTGTAAAACTGCTAGATCTCAAGATATTTCTATGTATTATATATTTAAATAATGATGATACTTCTCACAAAATAAAATGTCAGAAAGAATATATAGAGTCGTAAGAAAAGAAGATGTATGTTTGTAGTATACACACAAAGGTATTGGAGGATCCATGTCGATCATAAATAAGAAACAATAAAGTGGATTCTGGGAGAAATAAATTGGTGGAGACTAAATGGATATATATACAAGATAGATGATTCAAATGATTTTTGGAGAATTAGGGAATACAAATGTAATTGTTGGATTGCGACTCTGATAACTAATATTAATTCTAGAAAGATGTTGACAATATTGGGATCAATAGAATCGACTACTAGATGAGTCAATTGAATTTTTGGAAAATTGGAGGTATGATAACAATTCTTGGAGTATAAATTTGATCAATGATATTCTTGGTAGATGTATACTAGTGATGCGTAGACTTGATCAATGATATTCTTGATGGAGGTATACTAGTGAATTAGTTAGAGATAGTTAATGCAAAATAAGGTTGATTATTGGAAGATCAAATTATGGTTGTGGATCAATAACAAAAGGATTGGATTGTTAGGAATGTAGAATACGAAGGATATTGGTGGATTAAATAAATGATATTAGATAAATGATGTCGCTAATTGTTGGGAGTTTTAGGCAGCAATGGATTGATGGATTATATAAATGATGATACTCGTTGTTTGGGGATTTATGCAGCAATTGATTGGTGGATTGTATAACTAATGATATTCGCTGTGCGGAGTCTTAGACAGCAGCCAATAAAGAAAGTGTATTTTCGGTGGATTAAGTCAATTATTGTAATCGTTGTGTGGAGTTTAGGTAGCAACCATAACACTATGATTAAATAATAATAATGATACCAAAAGCGATTTTGGCAAATAAAATAACCCGAGTCTCTCCTTTGACAAGCCATGCATACTATTTATTTGCATTCTGTGTATTGGCTCGCGGAGCACGGTGGTTTGTGCTCACACTCGCTTTCACAACAAATCCAGAATCAGGAATAAGGTCACTCCGCCTCAGCAACACGATTGGACATGATGGCAGAGAAGATAAAGATGTCAAGGGCTAGGTCGCGAACCTCCAGTTGGCTGCCTGCGGGCATGTCCTGAAGGTCCCACTTGCATGCTTCGTTCTTCCGCTGCTGCAATTTAATGATTTCGGCCTAATCGGCCCATGAGTAAGTCTACTATTATATTTACGCTTCCGCATGATATGTAATTTGATAATCAGAACTGTAAACTGTGAGCACTATCTACTGATCTAGGGAATAGTGCGGTGGAATCACAAAGGAATCCGGATTATAAAATCTGGGTCCTGACAATTAGTTAGACCAAAAGGCATCACTAACCACTCATACAACCCTAATTTTTTTTAAAGGCAGTCTTCCATTCATCCCCTTCTTTCATCCTAATTTGATGATATCCACTACGCAAGTCAATTTTTGAGAAAATAACTGCACCACTCAATTCGTCAAGCATGTCATCTAAGCGAGGTATGGGATGATGATATCGAATAGTGATGTTATTAATTGCTCTACAATCTATGCCCATGCGCCATGAACCATCTTTCTTAGGAACTAAAATTACAGGAACAACACAAGGACTTAAGCTTTCTCGTACATACCCTTTGGAAAGAAGTTCTTGGACTTGTTTCTGGATTTCCTTTGTTTCTTCAGGCTTGACACGGTATGGTGGTCAATTGGGTAGCGTTGCTCCTAGAATTAAGTCGATTTGATGTTCTATCCCACGAATTGGTGGCAAGCCTGCCGGAACCTCCTCTGGAAACACGTCATTGTACTCCTGCAAAACATGTTTCACAGCACTAGGAAGAGATATTATATCATTAGTGGAAATCAATGCATCTTTGTACAACAGCACAAAGTGCATCGTGCTAGGATCCTCAGTCAACTCTCGAATCTCAGCTCTTGTGGCTAGCATGATTAACTTATCCTCACTTTTCTTTTTACCGCTCAGGTTTGGCTTGTGGCGCTCACTTTCCGATGGTGGATGCACTCTATTCTTTTCACTCTCATCTCTTACTTCAATCTTTTGCATGGATTGGTTGATGATTTCAGCAGGAGTCAGCGGCTTCAAAATCACATCCTTGTTGTTCCACCTAAACTTGTAGCAATTTGTGCGACCATCATGCACAGACGATCGGTCATATTGCCATGGCCAACCCAGAAGTAGGTGACAAACCGTCATTAGCACCACATCACATTCCACAGTGTCACTATAGTTGCCAATAGAAAACTTGACTCAGACCATATGGCTTACTTTTACCTCGCCTTGGTCGCTTAGCCATTGCACATGATATGGATGAGGATGTGGTAAGTATTTCAAACCCAACTTGGTGCATAACTCTTTACTGGCCAAATTGTGACAACTTCCTCCATCTATAATAACTTTGCATGCTTTACCTTCACCCACCTTTGCCCAAATTTGGAACAGATTGCATCTTTGTTCATGCGCAACTTGGGCCTGCACACTAAGGGTTTTGGGTGTACATACTATGGAAGGTAAACGTTCTGATGTGCATACCATCACATTTTCTTCATCTTCACTCTCGCTTCCCGCATAAGGTTCTTGAGTAGTACACAGATCATCCTCCTCACTTGCGGATTCGTATTCTCCCGTTCCAGTGCAAATCATGGTTTTAATGTTTGGACACTCCTTCTGCATATGCCCACAACCTTGGCACTTGAAACACACAATGTCCCTACTCCTTCCTGTGGATCCGATGGAGGATAGACCACTTGCGGCAGGAACAGCACTTCGACGAGACTGTAGAGGTGCTATCTCTTCTTTCTTACTTGCTGTTCGATATGACGAATTGCCTTCGGTGGTGATACTCTTACTTGGTTATGTCCGAGGAATAAACTTGCTGCATGTATAGGTGGTACGGCTAGTAAACCTAGCATCTTCAGCCACTTATCGTTCAGCTTCGCTTGCTTGATGGAGCAACTCATTCATGTTACCATATGGGTGATGATTGACGACGCGCTTGATGTGGCGTTTCAAACCGGCCAGAAAACGGGCCATGGTTTGTTCTTCGTGTTCACGTACACCAGCATGAATCATGGCTTGTTCCATCTCCTTGTAATACTCCTCTACCAACTGTGTTCCCTGTTTCAAATGATGCAATTTTTCATACAGTGAACGTTTGTAATGACGGGGAACAAACCTGCCACGCATTTCTTGTTTCATCTCATTCCAAGTGACGATGGGGTGTTCATGCCTCTCCATACGTGTTCGCACAACTTGTTCCCACCAATGCATAGCACACCCATCAAAACCCATTGACGCAAGTTTCAACTTCTTGTCTTCGGTGTAACGGTTCAAACGGAATAGCTTGTCAACCTTGAGTTCCCAAGTGAGATAATCCTCTACATCGGTACCTCCTGTGATAGGTAGGCATGTTGACTTTCGGCTTGGCCAAAGCTTCCTCGTCATCATCGTTACTTCGAACACTGTGACCTCCTTGACCGGCATCACCACCGTGATAGGTGGTGCTCGGTGTCATGGCTCCTCACGTTGCATGGCAACGAACTCCTCATCAGTATAATCCAAATGGACACTTGGCTGACTTAAGTCATCACCTCTTGCTCCTTGTCGTACCAAAGTGGTAAGGTTATTGATGGAGTCTTGTAATGCACGAACATTGTCATCCAATCGTACTCCCATGTCTTGGATGTTCCTTCCTAGATTGTCTTGCACCATCTCTAGTTGACGATTAAAGTGTTGTTTCAATGCTTGTTGTTGTAAATGAGTTACGGGTGCTTCAAGATTTCCTTCAAAATCCACTAGAACATCATCACCTTCTGCAGCCATGGTTAGTGCACGAATAGCAAGTATGTGTATAAATCACTAAACTCACTATCTCGAATCAATGAAGGTTTTACCGTTCCAGAAGCAATTGAAAACAACAGATTCTTACCTTGTGGTCACAGAAAATTATCAAAGGTGATATACTTAGCGAATTTCTAGAGTGGAAGCAATGCACTACACAAAGGTGTTTGGATGGAGCTTGGAAGGTTTAATGCTTAGGCAATCTGAAATTTAGGTTGTTGTCAAATTAAGTAATAACCCAAGCTAGAATATTTTTGCCTAGGTGCTGATCCAAATGATATAAGTGAAGTATATAAACACACGCGCAAAGATTAATGTGACTCAATGCAAACAAAAGAATGAGCTAAAAGAATCAATCAGGAATATATAGCTCGTTTTGCACTAAGTACAAGGAGAGACGCTAGCCAATTGCAATAATATGAATTTTTTTAAGGGCACAAGATTGCTCAAAGAAATTAAATACACAATCTGAATTTATGGATTAATGTTAACTCACCCAAATTCGGCCAATGCTTTCTTTTCTTTCCTTTCTTTTCTTGGGCTCAAGCCTAGGCTTCTCTTTCTCTCTCTCTTTTTTTATACTCAAGGCCGAACTAGGTTTAATTGTACCTTAATTATAAATGCAAAGTTTGTTCAGCAATGTGTAAATAATACTAGAGCAGCCCTAAAGCATTTATCAGAGACTAGTCTCAAGGATCGAAGGATTTAAGTAAAGCTCTCAAATAGGCGCGCGAAAGTTCAAATCGTCAAAACTTTCGGCTGGTCCGAACATTCCCACCGCTTTGAACGGTTCGATCGAAATCGGATGGCGCTGTTGTAGCCAGCGCGTTCGGACGGTCCGAACGATCACGCGGCTCCGGGCGATCCGATCGGGATCCGACGGCGCGGCTGGGGACGAGTGCTCGGACGGTCCGAATGTCTCGGCTGCCTTGGTCGGTCCGATTGGAATCCGACGGCGCGGCTGGGCGAGCGCTTCGGACGGTCCGATCAGAATCCGATGGCGCGGCTGGGGACGAGCGCTTCGGACGGTCCGAACGTCTCGGCTGCTTTGGTCGGTCCGATTGGAATCCGACGGCGCGGCTGGGGCGAGGGCTTCGGACGGTCCGAACGTCTCGGTTGCTTGGGTCGGTCCGATTGGAATTCGACGGTGTTGCTGAGAGAACACATTGGGCGATCCGAACGTGTCCGGCTAGGATTCTTTGTGGCGACAAGAAAAAGGAGGAAACCCTTATGCGTTCGGATATGAAATATGTTCAAGATGCGCCAAAAGATTTTATGTGGATAGCCAGAGTAGGAATTCAAAAAGGTAAATTGAATCTACTATTTTTGGGATGCTAATTGAAAGATTAACTAGCAGATTTTCAAGAAAATTTGATATGCAACGATTAAGCTACGCGAAAGAAACACAACGATCAGCACTTAAACAAAATTTCTAAATGGATCAAGACTTAATAAGACTCATGAAAATAACATATGCAAATTAGGGTTTGGATTTTTTTTGGCAATTTTCGGTTATATGGACTATAGGACAGGAAATAAAAACTAAAATAAAAAAGGATAAGATCCTACCGAGTAAACCGAGGCTCTGATACCAAGATGATACGGGCGGCCCTGATCTTCTCGACGTAGGATCACGATAACTAGTGTCTCTCAACCAATGTCTCTAGCTGTACACCCATGCCAATGCAAGGACTCACAGCTCTTTGGAAATTCGCCAAGATACACCAAAGGATTCTCCACGAGACCACGAGTGGAGAAAACGTCGTGCTATCAATTCCCAATGGAAAAGCAAACACGACCTTGATTCAAGAACGATCGCTCAATTCCTCTCAAGTATTCCGTGCATGGATACTTTGGTGAAAAGAAACAAGCAATATGATGTTCTAATTTCAATCTGAAAATAAATTGGTCCCCTAACAATGAAACTATGCCTGGCCTTATATTGGAACCACAAGGTGCGGCTCTAGATAGAAACTAATTCAAAATAGAAAAGCAACTCGGATCAAGAAACCGAAACAAACTCTACTTTACAAACTTCGAACAATCTCTTAACAGTCTGGACCGAACATGTTTCTTGATTCGGACGGTCCGAACGTTCAAAGGAAAACGTCCAGATGGTCCGAACGTCTCCGTCTAGGACTCTCGCGACGCACCACTTGTGGAGGCTATTCGGACGGTCCGAACGTTCGAGGAGAACAGTCCAGATGGTCAAAACGTCTCTGCCTAAAATTCTTTGTGGTGCACAGTTCGTTGAAGTTAGAACTTTCCTTGTCTGAAATGCATGGACCTTCATGAGTGAGCTCCTCCTCATACCTAAGTACGCACAGCACACTAGAATTACGTAGTAGCAAAATCTTATCAAAATTGTATTCTTTAAAGAACAAAGTCACCTGTTGTTGGAGCTTCTTGGCTCGTGCTCGCGTAATCGGTCATGTTGGTTCAATTGGAGGAGTTAGGACAAGGGTGGCCTCCTCAGAGGAGAAAGAATGAGTCGTCGAAGAGGAGGAAGAAGCGATAGCCGGAGAGAAGGAAGAAGGTGTCATCGGAGAAGGTGGAAGTAGCAGTACATGAATCTTCACGCACATCTAAAAATAAGAAATTTGGATGGTTATTTAGAAAAAAATATTCGGATAACGTTTATCAAAACCCATTGACAAAAAGAATAGAACCAGTGTTTCCTTACGGCCTAGGATTGCTTCAGCACTATACTAGAGCTCTACGGGAGCCAGTGTGCCACGTGAACACGGTTGGCATGTTTGGAACGCACAGGTTATTTTTACAGGAAACGTCTCAATTCCCGTATAAATGTTGAAAAATTCTAACGTGATATTTGGAACAGGTCCTAAAGAGAACCCGTCGTCATGTCTAGTGAAATTTTACCCAAGTTATTTAAAAGAAATTGTTTCTATAACACCTCAGGAACCACATTATCCTGAGATGCTACCAAATTATACTTATGACCAGCTCAATTACAAAGTAAACTAGGCAAAAAAAAGAGGGGCTACGAGGAAGCATGACAACATAATATATAATGGGAGATAGAAATGATTAAAAATCCTTTAACTTATTACGGCAAAACTTATGAAGATTTGTGTAATGGTGCCGTGGTGCTCTACCCTTTCCAAGCACGCTAAAGGATCACCTGAAAGAGAATACGGGGGTGAGATGAAATCTCAAAAAACAAATTGTTTAACAAGTTAATTAAACTGCAGATGATTAAGCATCAAATTAACCATATCCGTTCGGCCTGTTGAGCTAAAAGATTCAGTGGGGGACATAAAAGGACATGAATACCCTTGTAATAGTACCCTAGGATGGGGTGTGATTGTAATAAGGTCTTATGGTCATGTATAAATATCCCCCTTGAGGGAGCAGGGAAAAGGATTTTTATTCATTCTCATATTCTAAATGATCCACTAAACTCTTACCTAGCAACGTAAGATTGCGCATCGTACTATGACAATGTACAATGCTGTACTGGTACGGTCGTGGCTAGATACAGCAACATAACTTCAATTTAAATGACATGCTATGACATGTATGATATGTCCATGATTGATTCATTAGGAATATAACATGGACAACAATAGGTAAAATAAGGTATATAGCATAGCAGGGCATCTTTATTTAAAGGTGGATTAATTACCAAACCTCAACAGTTATGGTGAAGGCAGTTAATTTAATAAGTTAAAATGTAGCAACAACTACTATGTTTACTTGCCTCTGTTGAAGGGGTGAAGGGCTCAAGTACAGTCAGGAGCGAAGCCACCCTTAGAGACCACAGCAAGAACCTCTGAACACCAGCACAAACCACCCTACTCTTCTTCTCCTCCTTCTTCCTCTTCCTCCTTCTCTTCCTCTTCTTCCTCCCCTCCTTCTTCTATTTTGATCGGTTGCCAAGGGGGTGGAGGAGCTGTAGATTGGAGGAGAGATTGCAGGGGAGGAGGGGTATGTGTGGGAGGTGGGGAGGCAGGGAGGGGCAGCTGTGGGGGTGAAAGGGGAGGGGGGAAGGTGCCCCTAGGGTTTGGGGGTTTAAAGGGGCGGCCCAATGGGCTAAAACCTTGGGCCGAAGGCCTACGCCTCTAAACACCTCTAAAATTTCAGAATTTTAGCCCCTTTGTGATCCTCAAACATTTAGAATTTAATTCCCCATTGATAACCCAGAAATTACTTCTTTAACCCTCATTCGTTTCTTGATTTTAATCGCCGAAATCTCTTAACACCGTTTGGAATAATACTCCATGGTCTAAAACTCATCAAAAGATTGAATTTTCTTCCCTTTTGTAAACCTTGGAAAATTACTTCTTTAATTCTATTATTTTTTTGTTTTTATTTTATTATTATTATTTTAATTCTCCAAATCCCTCAACTACCATTCGGGTTATTACAGTTTCTTGACTAGGGATTTAAAATGAAAGAAATTGTCATGGAACTCTGAAACAAAAATTGCGCATGAAGTTGCAACTTTGTCTAATTTCCTCTAAAACAGAAAAAAGGACTGTAATCATGTGATCTAAACACTGAAAATGAAAAAAAAATAGTAACAATATTTTATTTTTCCCTCTAAAATTATTTGCTCCCTTGTGCTCGGCATATGTACTACTACTACTTGTTTCCGAAAAGGAGAGCTACCCCGAGTAGCATCCTTGGTCCTTGCTATTTATGCAAGTGCAACTAACAAGCTGGCTTAATATAACGCTCAGGGATACAAAGAGCACAAGACTTAAAAGGAAAGCAAAGATATATATGGCACGCGATTCCTTCTTTTGCTGATTACCACTAATTAATCTGTTGTCTTTGGAGGACAAGGACATGATTAGACCATGCCCTAAGAACGTGGACTAGGGCAGCCTTTCCATTTCTTTACTGCCTGATCCATTCCTACTTGCTGGATTAACTAGCGTAATCATTTCGAACCTGACAACTAGAAATCATAGTGCATGTAAGGTCAGTAAGGATCAGGTCTGCGGCGCGGTATAGGGGTGGCAATTTCCACGTGGGACGGGCCCATAGAGAATTTCCCTATCGGGGATGGAGGTGACCCTGGGAAATGGGGATGGTCCCCACTACGCTAACAGGCCAGGGACGGGGTTGTCCTCCCCCGTGGGGTTCCGTGGAGACCCAATAAAATAAAAAAAATACTTTTCTATAATGGATTAGAGTTTTTTAATATATGATATTACATTTTTTTCTTGTATATTTGAACTAAAACTTGAATTTATATGTTATAATATATATTTCAAAAAATATGCCTAAACAATTATACATTAATAAACAAAGTCACATTATTATTTTTCAAAATAATATAGTTTATTTTAATCCCAGTGGGGACCGGGAATAGGGAGCAACCTCCCCCCACTAAGTATAATATCATCAAAATTTAGGTATTTGAAAATGGGTAAAATTTTAAACTTTTTTGGATTATACCTTATTGGCATTAGTTTTTTTTGGCTTTTGATTGAGGTTCCTAATAAATAAAATGCATAAAAATAAATTTAGAAGAAAGGTGTAATTGATAAAACTAAATTAAATTAGAATACGAATCTGAAAAGATAATCCAAAAATAAGGCATGAGGATTTGCAGTAAAAAAATCAATATAAGACAAAATTCAGGTTTAAAAAACTAAAACTTTAAATGGAAGATGCAGTTTATTATAAACGAAACATGAGCTTTGTCGATATTTTAGTATCGATTTTACGTATGATTTATTTGGGTTATAGGGAACTCTTAAAGACCTGGCTACGATCACGTAGAGAAACAACCCCTCAAAAGTACCACTTAAAAGTTCTTCTTCAAAAGCTATGTGAAGCTATGAAGAAGTCCAGCTTTCTGATCCTCAAACCATCAGAGAAGAAAGCAACCCAGAAGAAATGGAGCAAGGCATGCAGCAGAAGAACCTTCAAAAATAACAACTAGGGTGACCTCTCCAATAGCTATACTAGCTATGAAGAAGAAAACAACCTCTCTGGAACTCCAACCAGCAAGAAGAAGAAGAAAGCAAAGACCAACAAAAAATACAAGAGGAGCTCAGGCTGCAAAGGGGGAGGCCGGTCAGACCGCTCTCACATGGTCGTCTGACCGGTCCTGAGGCGTCAGTTTGACCGCCCTAGGGCCAGTCTAAACGCCATGCAGGGGGCAGTCTGATCGCCAAGAGGGGGCCGGTCTAACCAGTTACCCTGACTGGCGGCATAGAAACCCTGAGGTTGAAAATTGAAAAACCCTGAAACCCGAGAACTGCTGCAGATCTTCGAAAAACTGAGAAATCAATGGTTTTCTCCCAATCTTTTTGTCCCAGAGCAACACAACAGCATTCTAAATAGCAAGGAAGGCTTGGGAAACAAAGGAAACCAACTCAAAACCAAGAAATTCAGATTTGGGATAAAAACTGAAAACTACAGAGAGCAGCCCAAAATCTCAAATTGCCATTCCATCTCTGATCCTTTGACCATGAAACTTTGAGAATAGCAAATGAATAGCCTCAGGACTTAACATGCCAAGTTTCAAGCCATCTCATGAAGGGAAACACGAACTACACCAAAACCCTAGAGACAAAAGCATGAACACAGGGAAAGAAGAAAAGGTGATTCTTGCAAATCGATCAAATTGCTCTTGGAACTAGATGACCAAAGGGTCTAGAAATGCAATTCCATCATAGAGCAACCCATTTTGCCACTCCTCAGCAAGAATCGAGCCAAAACACAAAAACTCAAGAATCAAGCATAGGAAGCATCAAAGGGAAAACAGGGCACGAACAGGAAATAAATCTCAGACCTTTCATTCCTAATCAATCAAGGATTACAAGGAGTCCCCATACGCGATTGATACAAGAGGAATGATTACATGGAAGCTCACTTCATCCTTTCCCTCTCACAAGCCCAAGAACACCAAGAACTCTACATGCTTGGAGAGGAGCACACACACAGAGAGGAGATGATCGAAGGAGACACACCCAGACACCTCTCCTGCTCTCAACCACTAAAGCCTAAAGCAAAACAACCTCTCCAAAGGCCATTTTGACTAAAGCTAAACCCTAAAGGCCATGCACTCCCCCTCACAAGATATGCATGCACTTGAGAATCCCTCTCCTATTTATAGCCTTTGCCAAATGGGTCTCCAACCCGTTATGCCCGCTAAATCCTGAACGGAACCGCTTCCACCTGTGCAGCTTTGCGCTTTTACCGAAACACCCCTTCTGCACTTTTCGGGAAGCTTCCGTGTTCCTTGTCGTCCAAGCCTCGCAACCACCTCGAGTCTCCGCCGTCTTCGACATATCCGCCCGTTCTGACCTCGACACCGCCTGTGCCTAGTCCGGTAACCTCGTGTCTCACCACGACTCCGCCTCGACGTCCTGCAGCCATCACAGACAAGAAACACATCACATAGCACCGCTCGATACATGAAAGCATAAATACCATCGATGAATCATACTTACGCATGAAAGAGCCCAAACCTGTCGAATCAAGAAAATAAGCATCCTAATCGCTACGACCAAGTTTGACCAAGTCCAACCAAGCCAATTGCACCACGCAACGACATGGTCCGAACCACACAAACCAAACTCGGCTTTCCTAAACCGAAGTCAATTACTCATCACACACATGGGGTCACAACCACATGGTCTCTCAATCTCCCCCTTGATGAGTATATTGACAAACACAGAAAAAGCACAAAGTTGAGTTTGAAAAGAAACAAGAGTCAAACATGGTCCAAGAAAAATCAAGGAGGCTAATGACCATGTTGACAAGGAAACACTAGAGCTACAAAAGAAAGAGCAAATTGGTCTCCAAAGCTCTAGAGAGTTCCAAATGGCTTTTTCTCCGCTATTCTCCCCCTTTTGGCAATAAACACATCAAGGATGCAAAAGAGAGAATAAGTCACAAAAATGGATGAAATGGCTGAAGTTTGTTTATTTTAAGCATTTAGAGCCATGAAGATTATCCAAAATGATCAAATGAGAATTACATCAAACCATAACACATAAGTATGCTATCAAGATCATGACAAGACATGAATAATCAAGCTAAGCCAAATAAGTCACGATCTGAAATTTAGTCGAATTTCTTAGCATGTCAAGTCAACCATGATTCTAGTCTAGCTAAAGGTTTCCATAGATGATTCGGGCCATGTCAATAAGCTAAGTGGAACCAAGAAGCTAGTATTGAGTCAAAATAGAGTGCTACAAGTTCAAGAATGAGACATTGGTTCATGTACTTGTAAGTCTTGTAATTTTTAGCAAATTGAGCACATTTGACATATTTTTCTTTAGAAATCTCAGGATTGTTTCCAACCAGATTTTTGTTTTAGTCATGTGCTAGATCTCAAGCCTTATGCGACCACTCCAAGCAAGAATCTTAAGAAGATAGTCTTGGTCATCCAAAACTCCCCCTGAGTTCATGCCTAGTGCAATGGCAAGCCGTCTCATGAGAAAGAATTGGTGAGATCAGGTTTTTCATACAAAAGAGATCTTTTTGCTTTCTTAAAAGGTTGTACTAACTCATGTTTCATCATGGAACTAACATAGCTCAATCTGAAGCTCAATATAGATTCAAGACTCAACTCAGCCTATTTGACATGGCATGAATCATAAAAAGATAACTAAAGATAGACTAATCTCAAGAGCTAACATGACATAAATTAGTTCAAGTTGAGCATTTTAATCAAGCTATCATGGCAAAGACTTGACTACACATATAAAGTCATGATATATCTAGCAAGTAAGCTTAAGACATGGCAAGATGTAATGCAATGTAGACATGTCATAACAGGATAATAATCAAGGCTCCATGTAGTTATATTACAATGCTGAATGAAATGCAAAAAATCCAGCTCCCCCTCAACATGTGATGCAACTTTTAGTTCAAGTTGAGTTATGGTAAAATTAAGATCTAGAAGCTCCCAAATGAACTCCCCCTGAACCAAAGCAATAAAACTGAAAAGCTGGCAAGAAAATCAGAAAAGGCAGTCCTTAAAGCATAGATGAGATATAGAGGATACTATGGCTCAGACTGACTCTCATCTACCCCATATGACTCTAGGACTATCAACTGCTCATCTAACACACTAGGGAGCAAACATATATCATGTCTACCCAAGGGTGGCCTAACCCTTGCTAGAACCTATAAGCAGTGAGTGAGCTCAACCTAGTGAGAAGAGAAACAGCTAATAAGCAGCATCCTAGAACACAAGATAAGAGATCTAAGCAACTAGACTAGAGAAACACTCTAATCTATGCTAGAAGGACTATCCCGAATGCACCCAAAATGCAATGCAACAGAAAGAAGTAAGAGCATAAAAATACGATAAAGCAATAAATCACAAAGCTCCCCCTCACAACAGTCCATAAGGACAAACCACCCCAAGCTCTCCCCGCAAGGCTGAAAACCTAGAGCTATCCAAAGGCTTGGTAAAGATATCAGCCAACTAGTGGTCACTCTCCACAAACTAGAGCACAATGTCACCCTTCTCTACATGGTCTCGAAGAAAGTGATATCGGATATCAATGTGCTTGGTCCGAGAATGTTGCACTGGGTTCTTGGCAATGTTAATCGCGGATATCAATGTGCTTGGTCCGAGAATGCTGCACTGGGTTCTTGGCAATGTTAATCGCAGAAGTGTTATCACAAAAGAGTGGAACACTGTTGATAACTAACCCAAAGTCCCGCAGGGTCGAGACCATCCAGAGCACCTGGCTGCAGCAACTGGCAGTAGCAACGTACTCGGCCTCTGCGGTAGACTGTGCAACACCGGGCTGCTTCCTCGAGGACCAGGAAACAAGAGAAGTGCCAATGAATTGGCAGGTGCCAGAAGTGCTTTTCCTATCTATCCTATAGCTAGCAAAGTTTGCATCCGAGTAGGCTCTCAAGGAAAGACAGGAAGAGGAAGAGTACCAGATACCATAGTCTATGGTAGCTCAAAGGTACTGAAGGATGCGCTTCACCGCCTGACGGTGAGATACGCGAGGAGAAGCCTGAAATCGAGCACATAGACACACAGCAAAGTGTATGTCCGGTCTCGAGGCAGTGAGGTATAAGAGGGAATCAATCATGCTGCGATACTCCTTCTGATCAATTGGCTCGCCGTCCTCATCTGGGTCAAGAGAAGCTGTGGATGCCATGGGAGTTGACACAGGCTTATCATCACTCATGTCAAAGCGTCTCAGGAGGTCACGAGTGTACTTGCCCTGATGCAAGAAAGTACCCTCCCGAGTCTGCTTGATCTGGAAGCCAAGGAAGAAGGTCAACTCACCCATCATACACATCTCAAACTCGGTGCTCATGACATCCGAGAACTGTGAAACAAGAGTATGAGAAGAGCCGCCAAAGATGATGTCATCCACATAAATCTGGACGAGCAGAAGGTCTGTGCCATGCCTACGAATGAACAAGGTCTTATCCACCTTACCCATCTCAAACCCATGACTCAACAGGTAGGACTTAAGCCTCTCATACCAAGCTCTAGGGGCCTGCTTAAGTCCATATAACGCTTTAGAAAGCTTGAAGACATGGTTTGGGTATTGGGGTTCTCGAAACCTGGAGGCTGTCTCACATAGACTTCTTCCTCAATAAAGCCATTGAGGAAGGCACTCTTGACATCCATCTGGTAAAGCTTGAAACCTGTAGAAGCTGCAAAGGCAAGCAGGATTCTAATGGCCTCAAGTCTAGCTACAGGGGCAAAGGTCTCCTCAAAATCTAGACCCTCAACCTGGGAGAAGCCCTGAGCTACCAGTCTAGCCTTATTCTGAATGACAACCCCATCCTCACTCTGCTTGTTCTTAAACACCCACTTAGTCCCAATGACATTGTGACCTCGAGGGGGCTCAACAAGCGACCAGACATTATTTCTCTCGAAATTCTCTAGCTCCTCATGCATGGCATTAACCCAAGACTCATCAGAAAGTGCATGACACACATCCTCGGGCTCAAATGTGGCAACAAAGGCAGAATGGAGACAGAAATGTGACATGCCAGACTTTGAGCGTGTGACTCGCTCAAAGAGGTCTCCAATCATCTGCTCGGAAGGATGGTCTTTTTGGATATGTCAGGGAGGTCTTGGATGAGAAGAAGAAGTGGCCTCTACCTCATGAGCTGACGAGGTAGGAACAGAGCCACTAGCTCCAGAGGAAGCAGAAGGCATGGGCTGATCGCCTGGAGGTGCAGGGGAAGAAGGCACCTCAAGGGGAGAATGAGGAAGTGGATCGGGTAGACAACCCTCATCTCCATCGTCCTCATCATCCACAAAGATGGGCTCGGACTGCTCTAAAGAACCTGAGATATCGGACCTATTCCCCCGAACTGGCCTCGTCGAAGGTCACCTCACAGGTCTCTACCAACATACTAGACTCGCAGTTCCAGACCCTATACGCCCGCGAGGAAGCTGAGTAACCTAGAAAGATATCATCACAAGAACGTGACTCAAACTTATCTAGGTTCCCAGACTTCAGAATGAAATACTTGCAACCAAACACACAAAAATGCGAGACACTGGGCTTTCGCCCGTATCTCAACTCATAGGAAGTGCGATGCTAGTGTGCCCAAAGAAAAACTCTGTTCGAAACATGGCACGCGGTCGCAATGGCCTCAGCCCAAAACTTCCTAGGTGTAGAATACTCGTCAAGCATCGTCCTGGCCATCTCGACCAAGGTACGGTTCTTCTTCTCCACGATGCCATTCTGCTGTGTAACGTGCGGAGAAGAAAACTGGTGCTCTACATCTGTCTCATCGCAAAACCTCTCAAAGTAGGAATTCTTGAACTCCGTGCCATTGTCACTACGAATCGCTCGTAAGGCACCCGGGAGCTCAATAGAAAGCCTACTGAAAAGACCTCAGAAATGCGTAAACGTCTCATCCTTCGAGGCTAAGGAAAACACCCAAGAAAACCTCGAGAAGTCATCGACCACAACAAGGACATACCACTTCCCTCCTGCTGACTGCACTCGAGCAGGTCCAACTGTGTCTATGTGGAGCAGCTGTCCCAGTGCATCGGTCATAGTCACTGTGACCGGAGGGTGAGAAGCGGCAACCATCTTGCCGTGCCGGCATGGAGCGCAAACAAGATCTTTGACCATCTTGAGTTTCGGCAGACCACGAATGAGATCATGGCCGCTAACTCGGGTCAAATGGTCAAATCCAATATGACCAAGTCTCCTATGCCAGAAAGTAAGGTCACGGGACTCAGAAGCAACTAAACATCAGAGAGGATCACCAGAAGACTCAGAAAAATCAGCACGAAAGATCCTCCCATAACGAGAAATCCCGCAAACCAGACTATCCGAAGAATCAAGAATTTTGCAGTTGTTTTTCTTAAAGCTCACCTCATAACCGTCATCGGTAAGGTGAGAGACTGAAAGCAAATTATATCGCAGCTTACTAACCAAGGCAACATCTCTTAAAATAAAAGACTCATTAACGCGCACTGTACCTTTGGCGATGACGCGCCCTGACGAAGCGTCTCTGAAGGTGATCGTCTCATCACCTGGAGCACGAGCTAGGGAAGAGAACCAACGAGAGTCTCCGGTCATGTGTCGAGAACACATGGAGTCAACGAGCCAAACCTCTCTCTTCCCTGCTCGGCGAACCTGAGTCAACGAGAGAGTAAAGGCTCAGTACTGGGATAAATCAAGAGTGATTTTGGCACCCAATACTGAGTAACACGTCGAGCAGCAGAAGTAGTCAAACACGACTGACCTCTAACTACCCTATGCTCTCTGTCGCTCAAAGAAGTAGAAGATTTGTGAGCAGACCTGAAGCTGTTGCTGGGTCCGACTGCTACGGGAGAGCAAGTCGGAACACCGGCAACACGCTGATCTCGTCGTGGGTAGCCATCTCAACGGGGGAAGCGAGAACTACCTTCAGAACGGCGAAAGTCACGACCAAAGGGAGCATAAGGACAAAAATCAGAAAACTCGGAAAAACCAAGTCCTCGATGCTGCCCAAACCCATCAGAAACACCAGAAGCAAATCTAGACCTCGTGTTGGTCTTAGGTGCACTCAAGGTCTAGGGCTGACCTTGAATACACCTAAGAGACTCAACACGGTCTCTACGCGCGATCTTGGCGCGCCTGAAGCATCGATTGATCAAATGCCCATCCTTCTGACAGAAGGTGCAATGGTACTTCACCTTCTGAGAGGTAGAAATAGCATGATGAGGCTTCGCCTTCTGAGAGGTCAAAGCAACAGGTGTTACCACCTTACTGTCAGAGATCCCATGGACAAAGCCCCCAGATTTGAACTCAACCTTTTTGTTCTTGGGCTTGACCTGGATCACACCTGCGGCTATGGGTCTGAGCACAGCAGGTGGATGCTTCCTCATATCCTCAGAAAAATCATATCCTAGACCTTAATTGAATTTGCAAATCTTGGACTGGTCTAGAATAAGATTTAGCTTCTTCCTGCCTCCTACAAACCTCTCGAGACTATTTATAAGATACTGACACTCCCGAAAGAGAGAGGTGCAAGAAGAGCAGGGGGAAGAAGAGACAGCAGAAGGTAAGGGAGCAGAGGAAGAACCAATAGCAGAAGAGTGAATGGCTTGTGCACGCACAGCCGACTCAGAAGGGACGGTCCTTTCTGCTAGCAATTTGGTTCACGTCGCTAAGCGTCTCCACCTTACCCTTAGGCTTCTCCCCCACACCAGCACACACATCACAACAAGATTGTGGCTTCTCTAGTAAGTTCTTAGTTAGCTTCACACATTTTTCTTCCAAAGCTATCAAGTTAGATTTTAGTTTATCACAATTTTTGCATGGTAAGCTAACAGGGTCCTTAGAAGCATAATGAGCCAACCTATTGTTGTGGTCAATCATTTCTTGAAACTGTTTTGAGATAGATTCAAGTTCAGCAGTTAATTTAGGACAGTTTGTGCAAGAGACAACAGGCTCAAGAAGTGAGGCATGCAATTCAGCAATCTTGTGATCTGCCCTTTTTAAGTTCAATTTGAAATTATTGCAATTTTCACAAGTCTCGGGCAGATCAAGAAGTATGGTATAAAGACCTCTAAATGCATTATCCTTATCCTCACATGAGGTGCAAGATATAGTCTCAACAATAGTAGATGAAGGAGGAACTGCCCTACTCATCTCAAGTTCAGCAAGAAGACTAATATTCTCCACCTTAATCATGTCGAGCTCAGAGGACACACTATCATGCAAGGTCCTTAGCTTCTCCATGTTATCCAGCAAAGCAGAGCAAACATCACAATCGTCACGGGAGGGAGCAGATCTAAGTGAAGTAAGCTCCCGTGACAAGCTCTCTACTTCCTTCTCCAACTTGCTAACCCTAGTTCTAGATCTAGCATGGAATTTCCCTAGCTTAAGAAAAGCATCATTAAGCTGGTCGTATGAAGGGTATACCTCGTCGGAGTCAGAGTACAGCTTGTTGTCGCTCACTTCGCCCTCAAGGGCCATGAAGCACATGCCGGAGAAGTCGTCGCCGCCCTTGGGGTCTTGCTCATCCGTTCCATCGTCGTCACTCCACCCCTCCACCTCGCTAAGGTCGAGGTCGTCGAAGGCGGTGAGGACGCGGTGGAAGAGCTTCTTGGCTTTGCCAAGGTCGCAGAACTTCTTCTTGCCTTGGGTATGAGCAAAGGGCTTCTTGTTGCGGTTCTTGTCGATGTAGTCATTCTTGCTCACACCTCCGTAGTCGCCCTTCCCTTCCCCAGCTTGGGGCAGTTCGCTCGAATGTGGTTGGGGCCACCACACTCGAAACAGATCACGGGTCCTCCTCTCTTTCCGTCCCTCCTCCTCTTGTAAGCATGGGAAAATTTCTGGGCTAGGAGGGCTAACTGGTCATCTGCGAGCTGCTCTAACTGATCATCAGTTACGTCACAGAGCAGCAAGAGAGAAACCGCAAAGCGACTCAAAAGACGATCCAGGAGCAGAAGTGGGATCGGTGACTAAGGCCATCGACTGCGACTTCGACTTTCGAGAGACAATGTCAATCTCGTGAGTCTTGAGGCGTGAGTACAACGCGTCAAGAGTCAAAGTCAAAAGATCGGTGGTGTCCTTGATGGTAGTCACCTTCATCTCCCAAACACGCAAAATAAGCGCTGCGAGCATCTGACGAGCGTTGTCCGAGTCGGGGTATGTGAGACCGACCGCTCGGAGGTTGCTCAAGATCTTGTGAAAACGCGAAAAGCACTCATCGAGGGACTCACCAGCAAACATTTCAAACTTGTTGTAATCTCGCTTGAATTGGTCCTGTCGAACTGTCTTGATCTGGGTGGTGCCCTCATGGTATGCATCGAGGGTCACCCAGATGTCAAAAGCCGACGTCAAATGAGAGATGCGGTCAAACTCGCTTCGGCTCAACCCCTGGATTATGATGTTCCTTGCCTTCGCATTCGCCTCAACATCATGCATGTTTCCAGCGTAGATGTTCTCATCGGGAGGAACAACATACCATACTTTGACCTTACGCCAGATGGCGTAGCCCTGAGCCTGGATGTAGGTCTCCATCCGGCTCTTCCAGAAGAGATAGTCGATCCCATCGAAGACCGGGGACTTGGTCGAGTACTTATCTGTCGCCATGGCTCTAGAGACTAGTTAAGATCTATCGAGAAGAGCTAACCGACTCTGATACCAATTGTTGGATCGGAAACGGCGACAGAGGGGGGGTGAATGTCGACTTTTAAAAACAACACCTCAAAAGTACCACTTAAAAGTTCTTCTTCAAAAGCTATGTGAAGCTATGAAGAAGTCCAGCTTTCTGATCCTCAAACCATCAGAGAAGAAAGCAACCCAGAAGAAATGAAGCAAGGCATGCAGCAGAAGAACCTTCAAAAATAACAACTAGGGTTAAATCTCCAATAGCTATACCAGCTATGAAGAAGAAAACAACCTCTCTGGAACTCCAACCAGCAAGAAGAAGAAAGCAAAGACCAACAAAAAATAAAAGAGGAGCTCAGGCTGCAAAGGGGGAGGCCGATCAGACCGCTCTCACATGGCCGGTATGACCAGTCCTGAGGCGCGGTCCGACATACTGGGCCGGTCGACCGCCAGCGGGCGGTCGACGCTAAGAGGGGGCCGGTCTGACCGGTTACCCTGACCGACGACACAGAAACCCTGAGGCCGAAAATTGTAAAACCCTGAAACCCGAGAACTGCTGCAGATCTTCGAAAAACTGAGAAATCAATGGTTTTCTCCCAATCTTTTTGTCCCAGAGCAACACAACAGCATTCTAAATAGCAAGGAAGGCTTGGGAAACAAAGGAAACCAACTCAAAACCAAGAAATTCAGATTTGGGATAAAACGAAAACTACAGAGAGCAGCCCAAAATCTCAAATTGCCATTCCATCTCTGATCCTTTGACCATGAAACTTTGAGAATAGCAAATGAATAGCCTCGGGACTTAACATGCCAAGTTTCAAGCCATCTCATGAAGGGAAACACGAACTACACCAAAACCCTAGAGACAAAAGCATGAACACGGGGAAAGAAGAAAAGGTGATTCTTGCAAATCGATCAAATTGCTCTTGGAACTAGATGACCAAAGGGTCTAGAAATGCAATTCCATCATAGAGCAACCCATTTTGCCACTCCTCGGCAAGAATCGAGCCAAAACACAAAAACTCAAGAATCAAGCATAGGAAGCATCAAAGGGAAAACAGGCACGAACAGGAAATAAATCTCAGACCTTTCATTCCTAATCAATCAAGGATTACAAGGAGTCCCCATACGCGATTGATACAAGAGGAATGATTACATGGAAGCTCACTTCATCCTTTCCCTCTCACAAGCCCAAGAACACCAAGAACTCTACATGCTTGGAGAGGAGCACACACACAGAGAGGAGATGATCGAAGGAGACACACCCAGACACCTCTCCTGCTCTCAACCACTAAAGCCTAAAGCAAAACAACCTCTCCAAAGGCCATTTTGACTAAAGCTAAACCCTAAAGGCCATGCACTCCCCCTCACAAGATATGCATGCACTTGAGAATCTCTCTCCTATTTATAGCCTTTGCCAAATGGGTCTCCAACCCGTTATGCCCGCTAAATCCTGAACGGAACCGCTTCCACCTGTGCAGCTTTGCGCTTTTACCGAAACACCCCTCCTGCACTTTTCGGGAAGCTTCCGTGTTCCTTGTCGTCCAAGCCTCGCAACCACCTCGAGTCTCCGCCGTCTTCGACACATCCGACCGTTCTGACCTCGACACTGCCTGTGCCTAGTCCGGTAACCTCGTGTCTCACCACGACTCCGCCTCGACGTCCTGCAGCCATCACAGACAAGAAACACATCACATAGCACCGCTCGATACATAAAAGCATAAATACCATCGATGAATCATACTTACGCATGAAAGAGCCCAAACCTGTCGAATCAAGAAAATATGCATCCTAATCGCTACGACCAAGTTTGACCAAGTCCAACCAAGCCAATTGCACCACGCAACGACATGGTCCGAACCACATAAACCAAACTCGACTTTCCTAAACTGAAGTCAATTACTCATCACACACATGGAGTCACAACCACATGGTCTCTAAATGTTTTACCCTTTTTGTCTTCTTAAATGCCAATTCACTTTTCTTCTTATGTCTTTAGCCTAGCTCTCCCATTATCTGAGGATGCTTCTATCGAGAAGCCCCTTACTATTTTCCCCGCAATCGAAGAAACTGCAGAGAAGGTGGTCGAATAAACAAGCACAAGTCAAGAAGGTGAAAATACCTCCAACTGTTGCACTGAGCAGGGAAACATCAAGGAAGCTCCTCCTTGTCTCCAAGGAGGTGTAGTCAAATAAGAAGAGCAACCTAACTTCTTCTCTGAGTATTTCAATCTTGCTTTCATAGTAGGGTCTTCCTCATGTCAATCTCGCAACCAAGTTCCTCATCCCAAAGATATTCCTAACATGGGGAATGTCTTCGATGATGAGTGCCTCAAGAAGGTATGGTGGAGCAAGGTTGATGAAGTTGATTGACTAGAGGATTCTCAATAAGTACTCGCCAAATTTGCTCGTATGAGCATGAACGTAAGCATCTAATGCTTATTCATTTATAATTGGCTTTTCCTTCTTCTCATTATCTTCCTTTATTCAGAGAGCTCTAGAAGATATGGCCATTGTGGTTGAATACCACAAACAACTCATGCTCTTAAGGCAAAAAATGTTGAACTACATAAACAAGAAAAGAAATGGTAAGCTACTAGCATACGTAGCCCTTTTCTATTTTGACTACTAGTACAGTTCTTTATGTCTATCTTTGACCTTTACAGGTCTAAGAGCAACGAAAAGGGCTTACCTGACGCACTCGACAACAAGAAGGTCGAGATGCAGAAGTCAAAAGAGAATGTCGATCTTATTATCGAGCTTTCGAAGGACAAATTTGTAACTGATAAGTTGCAAGATAAAATAATCAATAAGTTCTAACCTTACGACTATTTATTCGGATGTCTTTCTTTATTCAGATGTCTTTCTTGTCTTTCTCATAGATAAAGAGGTCGAAATGGGTAAGCTTCGCGCTAAGGTCAATGACAAGACCAAAGTGATCGGCAAGCTTGCTCGTATCAAAAAAGAGAAAAGCCAGAGGATCAGGCTGCTAGAAGACCAGCGTAAGGATGAAGACGAGAAGCTTGAGTCTCGACTAGCAGGTAAGGAAATCTTTACCTTTGACCAGTTCTTACTAACTAGTCATTTTATAAAGTACTTTTTCTAACTAAGTCTCACTCTGCTTTGTAGAAGCTATAGTCGAAATAAAACAACTCATTGATATTTCAACTCGTAGTCAAGAAGAGACGTAGTCGATAAAGGCCATTCTTCAAGACAAAGCTTTTGTTCTAAACGATCTACTCGGACGGTTTGGTGCTAAGAAGATTAAGCCTTCCGAGGACACTATGACCACCCACGTAAGTATGATTGAATGACAAGTTGGATCCATAGAGAAGCTCCCAAGTACTCTAAGGTCCAACCAAGCTAACTCGATTCGAGAGGTTGTTAAGGGTGTTGTAAGCTATGCCTTGGCAAAACTCAAGGCATGTGACCACAGCCTCAACCTTCGACCAATCGATTATGACTTCGATTGCTCTGAAGCGGAGGCAGCCCATCTGATCAAGGAGATGGAGCCAGCTAATCAGAAGATTGCAGAGGAGATGCAAATCAATTCTCCTTCATCAAATTAGTTTCTGATAGGGAATTTTGAAAGAACAAAACTTTTTGTTAATAAAAATCACCTTCCTTTTCCTGCAATTCATCTTGTTGAGTAGTTAGTACTCGTAAGGCAAAAAAGAAATGAAAGAAAGTGAGAATGCGACTAAGAATCAAAGTTATATTAAATAACTTTATTCTAACCCCTGACTATTTACTTAGTTTATACGGATAAACTAAGCAAGTAGTACAGAATATGGTATGTAGAGATTAGAGCAGTTCATCCGACTATCGTTGTCGACTTCGATTGTTATGTTCTGGTAGCAAAAGTTATGAATGAGTTGATCCTAGGTAGTTCCTTCTAGTGGGCAGGACCACATGCAGAGAGGAAAGCCTTTGACTAGGTGATGTTACCTTTCTTCGATCAGGTTTAATCAAATCGAAGTCATAAACGATAACAGGACAAATACTAAAAGTGAAAATAGTACATATTAGGGTATGTAGACATCAGAGCAATTCATCCGACTATAGTTATCGACTTTGATTGTTATGTTCTAGTAGTAAAAGTTAGGAACGAGTCGACACTAGGAAGCTCATTCTAGTGGGCAGGACCACGTGCAAGGAGGAGAGACTACAACTAGGTAATGTTACCTTTCTTTGACCAAGTTAATCAAGTTGAAGGTATAACAAGAATAGGACAAACACCGAGAGATCTTATTCGTTCCACTTTTCATGGTTAACTTAATTGTTGTTTACTGATAGCAAGAGTTGGAAATGATGCGATGCTAGGAAACTCCTTCTAGTAGGCAGAACCATGTGAAGAGATGAGAGACTTTGACTAGGTTCTGTTTCTTTCTCTAATCAAGTTTTAACATATTGAATTTACTAGAGGTGAACGAACAAACATGAAAGAAGCTCTTCTCTACATACGACAATAAAGATTAAAAAGACTAAAAACTTTATTGAAAGAGTTAAAAAGTTATACAAAGAACTTACACAATTGGTCGATATTCCAAGAGTTTGAGAAAATCTAGCCATTGTCCATGGCAAGTCATGCCAAGCCTAGTCATGTAACTTTGACCACAGTGTAAGAACATTCCCACTTGGGGGAAAGTTTGTTCCAATTAGACTGGGATTGAATTGTCTTCAATACCAAGTCACCTACATGGCTGCGAGGTTGGACCTTACGATCTTAGTATTTACACATGCTTGTTGGTAGACAGCCGAGCGGATTGAGGTTGGATTCCTCTTCTCTTTGAGTAGCTTAATATTATATGCTCGAAGTTTCTCTTGGTTGGAGTTGTCGAAGTTCTTGACCCTTGTCGACCGAATCTTTAGTTCAATCTATAATTATTTGACTTGGTACCCCAAATCGAGTAGTCAAACTCTTCATCATGAACCTTTCAACGGCTTCCATTGTTATCCCAGTGACAGGTTCAACTTTAATCCATTTTGTGAACATATCAATAGCTACAAAAAGAAATTCGAAGCCCCCTGGTGCTTTTGAGAATGGTCCTAGGATGTCAAGTCCACATGTCACAAAAGGCCAAGATAAAGGTATAGTCTGTAGAGCCTGAGCTGTTTGGTGTATTTGCCTACTATGAAATTGGCATTGTACACACTTCTTAACCAACTCTTTAGCACCATTAAGGGCTATTGGCCAGTAAAAACCTTGTTGAAAGACTTTTTCGACCAGCGTTCTATAAGAAGCATGTGCTCCACAAATACCCCATTTATGTCGTAAAGGAGTTGTAATGCTTCTTTTCGCGATATGGATCGCATGAGAACCCCTTGAGTACTTCGTTTATAGAGTACCCCTTTGACCAAAGTATACATTTTGGCCTTGCGAGATAAATGATCTGCTTTGAGATCATCATTGGGTACTGAACCCTTCTGAAGATACTCGTAGATGGGTTCCATCCAGCTATCCTTGTACTCGAGAGCGGATATCTCATTAGGAGTTATTTATGTTGTTTCCACCAGTGACGGCTACTGGAGCTGTTCCAGAAAGACTCCTATTGGTACTTGTGATCAGGAAGAAGCCATTCGAGCTAACTGGTCAGATAAATTATCCTATCAAGGAATATATTGTATCTCAAAATCAAAAAAATTGTCTCTCAAGCTTTCTAACTTCCGACAAGTACTGAGGCATGGTTGTACTAGAGCATGGTACTCTTTTTTGACCTGATTCATGACTTGTTGAGAGTCTCCTCTCTGAGTAGTCAATGAATTCTGAGCACTTTTGCGGCTCATATGCCAGCCACATTATTAGTGGCTGGAAGTTTGATTGAATGGCATACTTTAAGGTTTCTCTTGTAGGAGATTCCAAGATCACCCTTGCCCCCAAGCCACCAAGCTAAGTGACCCGTCAAAGTACATCATCCAAAGGTCATGGGAAGCGTACTAGAGATCCTAGACATGTTCAGGATTTTTTCATTTGGTGAAAAAGTCTATCAAGATCTGGGATTTAATGACCGTTCAGGACACAAAATGGAGGTAAAACTCCCTAAGTTCAACAGACCATTTGGCCATGTGTCCCTCTGCTTTCCTATTCTAAGGACTACTCCTAATGGAAACTCAATTTGTGTGCCTGAAAATAATACCTCAGTTTCCTCGAAGACATGAGGAGGGCATATAAAAGTTTTTGAACCAATGGGTAGCACTCCTTAGACCCATGTAAAACTTCGCTTATATAGTAAACTGGTCGTTGGACGCTCTCGCGTTCTGCGAATAGTACTGCGCTTATTGCCTATGGTGTGCCAGCCAAATATATTAAGAGCGTCTCCTTTTGTTTCGGAGAAACCAAAATAGAAGCACTCATAAGATATCTCTTGACATCCTCAAAGGTATCGTTGGCCTATTTCGACCACTCGAACCCCTCGTGCTTCCTTAGAAGTTTGAATAAAGGAAATCCTTCTTTCCCCCAGTTGTGCGATGAAACGACTTAAAGTCGACATGCACTCTGTAAGTTTCTGGACTTCTTTTTTGTGGTCGGAGGGCGCATTTGCTCAATTCCCTATATCTTTTTAGGATTTGCCTCGATACCACTTGCTAAAACAAGAAACCCAAGCAATTTTCCTAAAGAAACTCCGAATACACACTTCTCAAGATTGAGTTTCAAGTGATGTTTTCTAAGGTTGTCGAAAGTTTTTTGCAGGTCTAAAATGTGACTAAGTTGTTTGATGCTCTTTACGACTAGATCATCAATATAGGCTTCCAAATTTTGGCCTAGTTGAAGGAAAAAAGTTAGTTGCATCAAATGCTTAAAAGTTAGATTAGCATTTTTCAAACCAAATGGTATTTTGACATAACAAAATATTCCAAATGATGTGATTAATGCAGTCTTCTCTTCATCTTATAAGGACATACTAATCTGATAATAACCAGAGTATACATCTAGAAAACTTAATGTTTCACAACTAGCAGTGGACTCAACCAATTGATCGATACAGGGAAGAGGAAAATCATCTATTGAACAAGTTTTATTAAGATCAGTATAGTTTATATGGATACGCCACTTACTATTACACTTTTTAACCATTACAGGGTTAGCCAACCACTCTGAGTGATTAACCTCTCTTATAAAGCCTACTTTCAGTTGATTGTCCAATCCATACCTAATAGCCTATCCAATGCAGGTGCATATCTCCATAACTTTTATTTTACAGGTTTCTTATCAGGTCGTAGAGCTAGCCTGTGCTCGATCATCTTCCTAGGGACCCTGGGCATGTCGGATGATTGCCACATGAATACATCTGCGTTTACCCAGAGGAAGGTGATGAGGGCGTCTTTTTGTCCTAGTGGACTATGATACTCTTTTGGGACCTAGCTTCTCTCATTTGACAGCTTTATAATATCGTTTTTACTCGTATGCCAATGATCCTTCGTAAATGTACTTGATTGTGTGCTTTGGATCCTGGAATGGCATCTCCTCGGCATTGTCCGACTACTTCTGACCACTCATTTGTCCTAATGCTTCGAGCATAGGGAGTGGTCCTTTGTCGGAGTAATAGTCCTCGAGTTTTCATTAGAAAACTCAGCAGTTGTGAAGGTCGTGCCCTTCCCTTTTATGAAAGGGACACCACCTAGGCTTGTTGTCTTTTCACACAGGAATTTGACCTTGCCCCGGTCGAAGTACGGTTTGGGATTTCATTGCTCCTTTGCGCCCACGGCCAAGACCTCCTTGGAACTTCTGGCTTGAAGCTTTTGATCGTTTGCCCTATTCTTGGATTTCTTGACCTTCTCCTTCCTTTTTCTACCTTTGCCTACCTCTTTGGTACTTCGATTGGCTTGGTCAATGGTTTTGCTCCATTTGACTGCTTCAACAGCAATCGCATAACGATCAGCCATCTCAAAGAGGTCAGTGACTGTAGTCGGAGAATTTAAGGTGATGTCTTCTGTGAACCTCCTATTGTGAACACCCTGCTTAAATGCACTAATGACATAAGCATCAAAAACCTTTGGAATGGAATTACAAACCTGACTAAAACATCTGATGAATTACTGTAGGGTTTTGTTGCTATTCTGCTTCATCCGGTGCAGGTCGTCTTCCTTTCCAGGGTAATTGTATGTGCCCTAGAAATTGGCCAGAAGAAGATCACAGAGATGCCACCATGAATGGACCGACTCTAGTGGCTGAATCAACAACCACGATTGAGCATATTCCTCGAGCACACTCAAAAGGTAGTTCACCATCACATGCTCTCCTCCTACTGCTGCTCAAACTATGGTCGTGTAAATCTAAAGGAATTCAGTAGGATTTTGGGACCCATCAAACTTCTCTATGTTTACTGGTCGAGACCACGGTGGCCAGCGTACTACCAAGAGTTCAGGCGTGAATGCCTGACATTTGATAATAAGATCGTGATGCCTTCTTTGTGAGAAAAGATGATTGGCGTCTCTAGGTGACCATACTTGATGATGTATGGCAGTTGATGCTCCCAACCTATAATAGTTCTCATCCATATGAGGGTAATACTCCTCATATTCCATCTGCTGCTATAGATTTCTTGCTCGATGCGATGATCGATCATCAACTCAGAAAACTTTCTTACTAGGGATGCTCGAAGTACTCGCCTCCCATCAGGGTTATGATTTGGAGAACAACATGACTTGTCATCATGTCACTTTCCTCAAGGTGAGTTTTGCGAATGACTAGACATAGTTGTACCTACTTGACTCCCAGAGTTGTGTCAGCAAAGCTACTTAGGTCTGGCCATCATGCTTCAGAGTCTTCATGCGATCCCTTCAGTAAAGTTATCATAGCTCGATGCTTGAGCAAGCTCTTGATTTGGATTTTTGAGCAAGTCGTTTATGCATTGAAGCTCTCAAGCTTCCTCAGATTAGTACTGGATGTGCCCAGGCAAAAACCTCTGGGCAACCAATCTTCTCCTTCGTATGGTCTCAAGATCCTCAATGTCTGAGGCTAGTTGAGGCCGCCTTAAAGGAGAGCGATCATTTTGAGGATTTCTCCCACGCTCATCAGAGTACTCACTTGGCTCATCACTGGAGGTCTCCTCGCCATTACTATGAGGGGTCGTAGTGTATGAGCGGCGGAGAGCACTGCCAAGCCTTCCTCCAAGAGAGTGATTAGTATATGAGGGAAGGGCAAAAACCTCACGAACATGATATCCACTCATGCCAAATGCCTCCTGGCTTGAAGAGTCATCAAATGATAGCGCCTCATGGCCCAGAATAGGCCTCTCCAGAAAGCGGAATTCTAGGTTATAACCATCTCCGATTGGAGTTGAACCCTACGAGAGTATGGATGGACTTGCAGGGAGCCCGCCCACATTCTCTACGGGCATAACTGAAGGGTCATAACCATTAGCTGCTGATGGATTCCTAGAATGACATAATCCAGGGCTTGCTGACCCAGACCGAGCAGTCAGTGAGGTACTTGAACACTTGGAGGTGAATCCCTCCTCACGTTGCGGACCCACCTTGGTGCAATCCTATTTGTGGTCAGATTGACTCTTACCCTCTAGGGAAACTAGTTCTTCTACTTAGCATAATGTTGTGGGGACGGGAATCTCTCCTCAACCTTATCCGTGGTGCAATCTTTGGGATCTCGTGATGGATCTCCAGAGACAACCTCACCATCGGATGAAAGCATGGTCTACTCATTGACGTAGCAGGCATCCATGTCAAGATCTGTGTAGTCAGCTAGGTTAAACCAGTTCTCCTCGTTCCACTCTCCTGTCATAAGGACATCAAAAAGAAGAGAACATGCCAACAAGGAATTACCGGAGTTTTGGTGAAGATGTTCCCCACGGACGGCACCAACTAGTGATGTTTTAGTATTGATCTTACGTATGATTTATTTGGGTTTTGGAAACTCTTGAAGACCTAGCTACGATCACACAGAGAGAAGACACAGGGATTTTTATACAGGTTCGGGTCTTCTACTATGAGAAGAACAACCCTACTTCTTGTGTGGATATTTCTCAATGAAATGATTACAAATAGAGAAAGTAATGCGAAAATGTCCTACTCTACTACTACTCTCCCTTGGGTCTGTCCCGGATCCTCTCCTCTCCTCCCTGACATCCAGCTTTATATAGCTTGCATGGCAGCAACAGCTTCTCCTCACCAAGAGACGCCTTAATGTTTCGAATGATAAACGTCTGATGGGAGATATTAGAGACATGGTATCTCACTCATCGTGAAGCAGTTTCTATCAGGGCAAAGTTATGTGCACTTATTCCAAAGAATAAATACTCATGCTAGCCGCCCTGTCAGATAGGCCCACAATGCAATGGGTTATAGTAGATGGGTCAGTTGGAGTTTGGCTTAGTCGTAGAGGGATCTATGACTACAAGGTCAACACAGGATAACTTATGACTATATCATGATTGTAGGAGAACTTACGACTATGAGGTAGTCATAGAAAAGGCGACCAAGGAGTGGTTATCGAAGAAGAGCTTACGACTAAGGAGTTGTTGTAAACGATCTTACGACTAAGGGGTTGTTGTAGAAGAGCTTACGACTAGGGGATTGTCGTAGAAGAGCTTACGACTAATGGATGATTGTAGAAGAGCTTATAACTACCCTATAAAATCTCTCCCTAACAGATAAGGGGTATACTCAAGCAGTATAATGACGTAAGAATATCATTTAAAAATAAATAATCATTTGAGGATTGTTATATCCTTGTCAAGCTTAATTTTAAAATAACATTTATGGGAAAGAAAGGGGAAGATATTGCCAAAATTCAATAATTCAAAACCCCAATTGAGAGATATTTTAACATTCAAACCAAACCAAAAATTTAAATAAGGTTTCAGTATAAAATGTTGTGATTCCAAAAATCAATGGCCATGCAAGACTTTTAAATTAGTTGTTAGAAGAAATCCAAGATTAAATTGAAGTAAGTTCATGCACAAATTTAACCCAAGTCAAATTGGCTATGGTTTAAATCAAAAGTTTAAATTTGAATTTCAAAATTGAAATTGTAGGAAAATTTAGGAAAAGTGGTAGAAAATATTGGGCTTGGCCCATCTAGTCTATTTGGCCACCAGCCCACATGGCCTTGGCCCATTTCCCTTCCGCTTCCCCATGGTCCAGCCAAGACATCCTAGCGCGTGCACGGCGTGCTCAATTCACACGCTGGCTATGCCACTGACGTGCTGGCCGCATCGCACCCACATCGTCGCCATGCTCTAGTTGCGCCTGAGCCAAGCTAGCACTCGCAAAAGTATTGCCTCCCCTTCATCGAACCTTTGTCATGCACACCTGCACCAGCGGCGTCGCACCAAGCGGCACGCCGCGATCCTTGACAGAAGTGCTACGACCTTTGCGCGCATTCAAACCCTACAGTCCGCATCATCGCCCGCAATCAATTGAACCCAGACAATGGCCACAGTGCTAGCATTTTTCCCTAACTTGCCATTGCATCGGCGCATGGTGCCCCGACAACTGCCGGTGAGAGCAACCCCGCAAATTGCACTGCCAAGCTACATCCAGCAACCTCGTCACCTATGTGCAATCACTTCAACACCCCTGTGGCCATGCCAATGTTGACGTCAGCCATTAAGGCCACTAGGACACCACTTCTGCCATCGCCATGATCGGCCCTCGTCACTTGGTCTCTCTAGCCCCTATAAAGACCCCACCAAGCCCCCTTCAGCTTCGCCACACCTCACTTGCTCTCCCCCCTTAGCAATCAACCCCTCATTGGCTAAAGCTCGCTTGAGTTGCTCTTCTTCCCCAACTCCGACCACTACTACCCACGTCACTACGATTAACCATGGTTCAATTCCTTTGGTACAGAGCATCCCTAGCACCTCCTAATGCCTTCCCTGCTCACCAATTAGGACATTGATCCTTGTAGCACATCGTTTCTGTGAGAGCCCTCAAAATTAAGTAACCAACAACGCACTATTAAGAATGCAATCAACACTAAATAACAATATTCACAGAAATAATAAAAATAAAATTCCATTCACATGCACAAGACAAACGAATGAATATATATATATATATATATATAAATGTACCAACAATCTGAATTACAGAAGAGATTCAACTATACAACAAATTTCATAGATGAACTCTTATACAAAAATTACATTCTCAAGTACAAGGATGAAAATTACAACTCGATACTACAAACTTGGAATTCATCTCATACAACAAAAAAAAAGCGTACATACATCAGACTACATATTATCACAACCACAAAATACCTGCACAAAATTGTTAGCTAAAATGCAGTTACAAAACTGAAATGAAATAGAAAATAATTGCCGTTAGAAATTGGGTTATCATTCTTGCTCTTGGGCAAGTGCGCATAGGGATACCAGGATTTGTCCGGGGACAAACCGGCACCATCTCGCGTTAGTAGGGATCATCATCCCGCAAATTAAAAACTTATCTTCTTACCTGTGAAGCCATATCAGAAATTACTCCTCCATAATATCTGAGCAAGCCACCAGCCGTGCATGGCTAATAGAGGACACGAGTCCACCATGCATGCATAGCCAGCAAGGAGCCAAGCCACGTCTCACCTCACTGCCACAAGGCAGCAAAAGACCAAGTCTTTGCCATACCACAAAAGAGAGTGCCATAGTAAAGAAAGCACTGCCAGAACCACACACACACACTGCATTCCACCGCCCATAACACCAGCAAGCTTTCAATGCTCACTGCCCAAGCCACTGCACAGCCCGCTGCCCAAAAGAGAGGAGAAAAATAGAGGCAGTGCAGGCCATCAAACAGCAGCACAAGACACTAATATCCCCAATCAATCCCATGCTACCACTTTACTGCCCAAGAAGTTGCACACCCCAATTTAAACCTTAGCACCAGACGAAGGCCAAGGAACCAACACGACCAGAAGGACAGCACCAAGTACACCAGCCAGGAGATACTCCCAGGAGCCAGCCACACCACCAAGTACAAGGGCAAGACAACCAAGAAAGCACAACCACCTCATCCCCTTAAGCCAACGACACAAGTAAGGTAAGGCTCCGAAAAGCCCTTGTTTCTCATGTAAGTAAGTCACACTAGCTAGCCGTAGAACTCAAGCATGGAAATTAGACCATCCACTACACTAGATTAATAAATTAGGGTGGCCATCCAGTAAGCCCTTGAGGCCAGGGATCGGCATTCCCCGTGCACATCCCAGTCCCAAGTAACCCACGGTTGCTCACCCCAAACCCACAGCACAGAGGCTTTAGCGGTCGACCATGAGCCCTTGGGCATCAACAATTGCTTCCCCGACGCAATGTCCATGCCCAGCCCCCACATGGTTGCTCACCAAAAACCAACATTCGCACTAGTAATCGCCAGAGCATGCACAGTATACACAAATCATTAAAGATGCATAATAGTAGGGAGTAGGGAGGGAAGGAGAAAACCCGAAGAGGCTGGAGAAGCAGTACATGGCGTCGGTGGTTCATGGCCACCGAGCCACATGAGGCCGGCGAGTAGCAGACGGGGCATGGGCCAGCAAAGGCCAGCGCAGAGCCATGCGGCGGCGTGCCGCTGCCATGGCGCACCGCCGTAAAGGAGGAAGAAGGCAACGCCCAGAGGCGACGGTGAAGCCCCGGTTTTCGCCGAGGCGCATGCCCACCATGGTAGATCCAGAGGCGGCGGCTCAAGGTGTAGCTCCGGCCAACCCAAAGACCAACCGTAGCCACAAATACCCAAGAACATAATAGAAGAAAGGGGGAAACCAGATCCAATCACCACTTACCAAGCCAGATCCATGGGACCACCGCCCCAAATCAACCAAGGGACCGGCTGATTTTAGATCGGCGGCAGAAACCAAGAGGAAGCGAGCATTTTGGGCAAGGCCGGAACACCGGCGACGCCGGAAGGAGAAGGAAGCCGAGGGGGAGGCGAGACCCGCTAGAGGCGGCGTGGGCGGTCGACGGCGCCATGGTCGGCAGGGCTGATGCGGGCGGAGGCGCCACAGGAGAGAGGGGAGCGGAGGCGCCGTAGGAGAGAGCAGAGGGGAGGCGCAGCCGAGAGAGAGGGAGGAGTGGGAGCCAGGGCATCAGCCAGGTCCTATGACCCCCGCGCCAATTGGGCCGCTCGGTCAATTGGGCCGGCTTAGGCCGAGAGGCCGAGTGGGCCGGTTTCCTTTTTATAAATAAACCTGAAATTTCAGAGGAGTCCACAAAATACATAAAAAGATAAAATAAACAGCAAACTAAAATACATGTATATCACATCAAATTAAAATATGTAAGAAAAATATTAACAAAGACTCTCTGTAAATAATCTTCCTTTAAATCCTAGAGATTTAAACTCCAAAAATTAAAATTTGACAAGGGTTATTGCTTCATTTGAAAATCCGTATTTCTATTTTAAAATAATGCAGGAAGGGATTTGGTTCTAGAAAAAGAGACTGCCCAGACAATCACTGAGATAGCTACTTCTCGGTCAAGCAAGTAAAGCAGGCTAACAGGCTTGCTATGGTTCATGAAAATGTTTTGTTTTGACAGTATTTTCTAAGTTTCGAATGATGCATTAAAAGTAATTTCTAAATGAAAGAAATCTGGTAAAAGGATGAAGAACATGATAATAACCAAAAGAAAATAGGTCCACTGGAGGAGCAGTGGACTGTAAAGAGATAAATAGAGGATGGTAGAGGGTGCTCTAGATTGAGAGTTCAGAGGCAGGTGAGGCCCTTTACATATGGTTATCATACAAGGACTATCAAACAACTTTCATTTGGAAATAAACCGTGAAACAATATCAACCATATTCCCGTGCTAAACGGGCGGAACAAGTTACTCTTTTTTATTGCTATTATCTCCATGATGGGTAAGTAATAACTTAGGAAAGGGGACTCGGGCCGATAAGAAAATCCGGGAATCCAAGTCGCTTATATTAGCGTATGGGGAGTGTCGAGTATTCAGAACCGCTGACCAACAGCTTTATAGCCGGATGGAGATATGGTTATAAGAGTTGAGGAAACATTCTGTATTCTGAATTTGGGGTCGCATCAAAGGAAATGCGAAAGTCCAGTGTCCATAAGAATTCAGAATAATTATGGGTAAAGTGGTACAAGTTTGCGTAGTACTAAAAATCATGAATTCATGTCAGTCTCTTGGATAAGAGTCTACGGGGAAAAACACTAGTTTTTCTCTTATTCCAAAATGAATGATAGATATTTCATAAGTTAAAACACTGCCAACCTTTCAAAACTTATATTATGTCCTTTTGAAAACTTGAATCAGGTAAGATGCAGGCAGAAACCTGAAAACGATTGCATCATTATTTATAAACTTGCTGAGTCTCTGTACTCACTCTTGCTATTAAATCTCCCCCTTTCAGAACAATTCTCAGCAGGGGAATTTTTGGGTTTTGAAGAGGGCGAGCTTGAAAATGAGGACACCTCAGGATATGAGGTTGCAGAGGATGACGAGATGGAGGCCGTATCTAACGGCTGGGAGGAATAGACAGTCCTTAGATTGTCATAACAGGACCGACGGGTATTACAGAATAAGCAACTATGTATTTCCCACTAATGTAGTACTTAGTTGTGTAATGGACCAGAATTATGGTAATCGTAAGAAACAATTAGGTGACTCGACTTTAAGTCATCTACGGGTTGTAATAAATATTGTACTTTCAGTCTCTAATGATTGTTCTGCTGCAACTACTCTGATTGGCTTGTTGCCTGTCAAATGCGGTGTTCTACCGAAATGACAAGTAACAATCCGTTGACTAGTGTTATTACCCCATGGTAATGACACGGGTCGTCACAGGTGGTATCAGAGCAATGGTTTGAGGACCACCCATATAATTAGAAGTCTGTACAAACTTAAGAGGGTTTTACTTCCTTGCTATATGGCATTTAAATACTATCTTTAACTCTTTTCCTGTAATCATTTATTTGGTTTAAAGTTTAAAATTTTACTTCTCTAAAAATTTATTTTTACTGTAAGTCAGACCTCCACAACTAACCAAACTTCAAATTTTGCAGGATGGTCCGATATCAGGTCCCTATGAGTGAGGTTCACGGAGATCACGTTACACTTCTGGGACGTATGGTTCAGGCTTTAGGAGGACCCTTCCCGGAATATGTCGAGGAACCGGCAGTAGGAAGGCGACCCCGTCATGTAGGGGTCATTGTCACAGGCATTCCCATGGCTCCAGATTATAAACTAGAATACTTTGAAGACCACCATTCATTCTCATACTACAACATCCTACAAACACTATCTAGACAGGCCCTGACCACCCTCAAGGCACACATCAGAGACTTCTTTAGAACTACCCAATTCGGGGAAGTTCCACCTGTCGCTCCGTGTAGTGTGGGCGAAACCTACGGTCCTCAAGGAGGGTTCAGTTCGACCGCTGAGGTCACACCCTCTGTGTCGAGAGCACAGCGAGAGACACTTAGCACTCTCACTATGGCAGATACCTTGTTACAGTACTCCCTTGTCGGAGCACTTAACGAGGCCGAGGCCTCTGCTTCCCATTGGAGGGAGCAGTATTTAGAGGCCGACTTAGACCGTGCCTTTCTTATCTCTGCTTATCAGCAGAATATATCTGTTGACTCAGTATCTCAGGATTTCTCCACAGGGAATCCTGTGCATGATGCTCCGGAGGTTCAGCCCCCGGTTAGCTCCCTGGAGATTCCCTCCACTTTTCCACCACTACCTTCTCCATATGTACCCCAGTATGTCTCACCCGCACCGCATGACTTCTTTCCTACTTACCCTGAATATACAAGCCAGCCAGACTACTCCACCACCCAATATATCCAGCCTACATCCCCACCTGGTCATAGTACACGTGGGGCCCACATATCGGTGCACCCAGGAGCCGTACAGGAGGCTAACGATGCTAGCCTTCTGTTCGACACACATTTCGGTTACCCCTTCGGTGGTCAAACCACTATTCCAGGAGTTGGAGGTAGTACCGGAGTAGGGGGAGAGGACATCCACGAGAGAGATGGTACCGGAGAGGGGAGTGAGGATTCCTGAGAGAGTTTGTATTTTACTTTGATGTTGTACCATGAACTTGTTATCATGCAGTTGTACGTCTGTCCTACTTATGGCATTATCATTGTTCTAGTTATTGCAACTCCATTTAGTAAGATGTTTTAAAAGTACTTCCCATCATGTCTACTCTGCTAAATTTGTTTCGCATGAATTATTTGGGCCAAGTTTCTTTGATCTAAGTAGTAAGAAATAAAATAGAAAGTAAGATATATGTATATGCATGTAAGTATCAAGCCTTCTGTACTTATCTTTTCTATAGCAATAAAAGTAATAACTAATATAAAGCAAAACCCATACAACTCCAAAGAAAATAAATCATATATATACATATATATACCTGTGTACAGTTAGGAGTAAAACATCCTCATGCAACTGATGTAAGAAATTATTCAAACAACTGCAGGATGGGTGACCATAATCAATCCGAGGCAAATAGACCAGCTGCTTCGGGGCTAACTGAACAAAACAGACCTGCAGAAGGCCAGAATGTACCACATATTCTGCCACCACCCCCACCACTTCCTCAGCCCACCAACACAAATGAAGAGAACCCCTTTAATCAGGGTAGCTTCAATCAATTATTCCCATTCTTAGAAACTTCTCGAAGGGAGTCCCAGGAAGCACAAAATAAATTTATGGAGGCCTTACTTTCCCACCTTGCCCCCAACAACTACACCTACGCATCACCATGGAGTAAGTTTGGGGGAATTTCTCCAAACGCGCCCACCCACCTTTTCAAAAGCCATTGACCCTTTGGAGGCAAAGGATTAGTTGTGGGAGGTAGAGAAGAAGTTGGACACTGTAGGGTGTTCAGATGAGGAGAAAGTGTGATATGCTTCGCACCAACTCACGGGTCCAGCCGCGACCTGGTGGCTGAATTTTCAGCAAAATAGAAGTCAAAACCGTCCCATCTCCTGGGACGAGTTTAAACAAAACTTTGTTAATACCCATGTACCCCAGGGGAAAATAGAGCTGAAAAAGAAGGAATTTCAAGAATTGACTCAGAATGATAGCAAGCTAAATGACTACCTGAGCCAATTCAATGATTTATCACGTTATGCTCCTGAGGACATAAACACTGAAGAAAAGAAGATAGAGAAGTTCCTGGAAGGGATAAACCCATACATGAAACTCCACCTCAAACTTCACCGTATCACTGAGTTTCAGGACTTGGTGAATCGAGCTTTCATATTTGAAAATGAGCATGCTCACTTGCAGGAAGAAAGGAGGAAGAGAGCCAAAATAGCCTCTAGACCTGTCAAATTCAGACATTCTAGACCCCAAACACCTTATTACAAGTCCCAACACTCTCAGTCCCAGCATTCTTCCATCGCTCCACCAAGGCCAACATTTCCACCACCACCTACCATCACACCTATTGTGTGCGCCAGATGTAATGGCCGCCATCTTACCAAGGATTGCCTCAAGTGGTCTGGTGCATGTTTCAATTGTGGAAAACCAGGTCATCGCAAGAGTGACTGTCCGTATCCCGCCAGAACCCAGGGGATGGTTGCTCCACAAAACTCAGTGCCAAGACTTCCAGCGCCACCACTCCGTGCACCTGTGGGCCGTGGCAAGGATTCTGCCCCGACAAATGCACCAACGTGGAATGGCAAGGGAGGATCGGCCAAGCTCAACCATGTGGCTACTGATCAGATAGGAGAGGCGACAGATGCGATAACGGGTACCTTACTTCTCCCACCTTCATTTGGCACTGTCTTATTTGATCCCAGTGCCACTCATTCTTTCATCTCCCATCATTTTATTCATGAAAATGGGTTAGAGTGCATTCCATTAGAGAAACCCATGGGAGTAAGTACCCCAGCAGGAGTTATCATTGTCACCTCACTCCGAAAGAATCAGGAGATAATCATCTGCCATACAAAATTTACTGCTGACCTCCATGTCAAAGCCTTGACAAATCTTGAAGTGATTTTAGGCATGGATTGGTTAGCCAAAAATGGAGTAAAAATAGACTGTGAGCATAAAAGTGCTTCCATACGAAAATCAGACGGCTCCAGATTGTTATATTTCGGAGCCCGAAAACACCCAAAACTAACACACCTACAAGAAAGGACAATCCAACACATACTGGTGGTTCAAGAATTTGAGGATGTATTCCCAGATGAACTACCTGGCATGCCCCCAGATCGAGAGGTTGAGTTTGCTATCGACCTGATCCCCGGGACAGCTCCAATATCCAAGAGGCCATATCGTATGAATCCACAAGAGTTGGTAGAATTAAAGAAACAACTAGATGAACTTGAAGAAAAAGGATTTATCCGAGAGAGTACTTCCCCATGGGGAGCCCCAGTTCTCTTTGCGGGAAAGAAAGACGGTGGAGTGCGATTATGCACGGACTACCGAGAATTAAATAATGTCACCATCAAAAACAAGTACCCATTGCCTCGCATTGATGATCTACTTGATCAACTCAAGGGAGCAGGTGTATTTTAAAAGATAGACCTAAGGTCAGGGTATCATCAAATCCGGATGAAAGCTGCGGACATTGAGAAAACTACATTCGTAACCAGATATGGTCATCATGAATACACAGTGGTACCATTCGGGTTAACCAATGCATCGGCAGTATTCATGAATCTGATGAATAAAATATTCATGAAATACCTGGATAAATTCGTAGTTGTCTTCATAGATGACATTCTCATCTATTCCAAAAGTAAGGAAGAACATATCCAACATCTTAAAATCGTGCTGGAAACTCTCAGAGCACATCAACTCTATGCCAAGTTCAACAAGTGTGAATTTTGGCTAGATCAAGTAGCATTCCTAGGCCATATTGTATCTGGGCGAGGAATAGAAGTGGACCCAGGAAAAATTGAAGCTGTAACCTCCTGGAAGCAACCAACCAATGTTACAGAAATCAGAGGATATTACCGCAGATTCATCAAAGAATTCTCTCAAATAACATCACCCCTCACAAAACTATTAAGAAAAGATACTCCATACAAATGGACAGAAACCTGTGAGAGAAGCTTCCAAGAATTAAAGAAAAGGTTAACCACCGCACCAGTACTAGCCCTTCCGGAAGAAGGCATTGAATATGTTGTGTATTGCGATGCCTCAAGAAATGGATTGGGTTGTGTGCTCATGCAAAAAGATATAGTAATATCATATGCATCCAGACAGCTAAGACCACATGAAATGAATTACCCAACCCATGATCTAGAATTGGCAGCTGTGATTTTTGCTCTGAAAATATGGAGACACTATCTCTATGGAGCAAAATGTACCTTGTACAGTGACCACAAAAGTCTGAAATACATCTTCACCCAGAAAGAGTTAAACCTAAGACAAAGGAGATGGTTAGAACTCATAAAAGATTATGACCTGACCATAAACTATCACCCTGGAAAAGCAAACGTAGTGGCTGATGCATTGAGTAGAAAGGCTCATTGCAACAACATATTAATGCCAGTACATATTTCAGAATTGACACAAGAGTTGGCCAAAATGGAAATCGATTTCAAAATCATCCCCTCTGAAGCAACAATAGCAGCCATGACCTTCCACCCAACTCTATTAGATCAAATTAAAGAGGGACAGAAAATAGACTCTTTTATAATAGAAGTAAAAAAGGATTGAAACAACCATCTGAATTTAATCTCAGTAACAAAGGCATCCTCTACTATCAGAACAGAATCTGTGTACCGGATGATCCCAAAATCAAGGAAATCATATTAAGAGAAGCTCATGACTCTCTCTACACTATTCATCCCGGTAGTACTAAAATGTATCAGGACCTCAAGGATACATTTTGGTGGAGGGCTATGAAAAGGGAAATTGCTGACTATGTTAACAGGTGTGACACCTGCCAGAAAGTAAAGGCTGAACATCAATGTCCAACTGGCTTACTTGAACCATTCAAAATTCTAGAATGGAAATGGGAGGATATCACAATGGATTTCATTACCGGACTTCCCATGACCCCCACAAAGAAAGATGCCATCTGGGTAATAGTGGATCAACTCACTAAGTCGGCTCACTTCATCGCCACAAACCAGAAATACTCCTTTAACAAATTGGCAGAATTATACATCGAGAGAATAGTCACTCTCCATGGAGTCCCAAAAACTATCACGTCAGATAGAGGGTCTGTCTTCACATCTGAGTTCTGGAAGAGCCTACAAAATTCACTGGGAACTCAACTAAATTTCAGCACGGCTTATCATCCACAAACTGGTGGTCAAACAGAAAGAGTAAATCAGATATTAGAAGATATGCTTAGAGCAAGTGTACTAAACTTTGGAGAATCTTGGAGTAAGCACTTACCCTTAGCAGAGTTTGCCTATAATAACAGCTACCAGTCTAGCATTCAGATGGCTCCATACGAAGCACTGTATGGGAGAAAATGCAGATCTCCCATTTGCTGGTATGAAGTAGGGGAAAAGCCATTATTAGGACCAGAAATTGTAAGGGAAAATGATAAGGCAATACAAATTCTAAGGGAACGACTTAAGATTGCCCAAAACAGACAAAAGAGTTACGCAGATAATCGTAGAAGAGATCTCAAATTTAGTCCTGGTGACCTGGTATATCTAAAGGTCTCACCGATGAAGGGGATTCGTCGGTTTGGACTAAAAGGCAAATTGAGTCCTAGATATGTTGGTCCTTTTAAGATTCTTGAACAAAAGGGCACATCCGCATATCAGCTAGAACTACCCAGTCATCTATCAAGGATCCACGATGTATTTCATGTATCTCAACTTAGAAAATGCCTCAAAGAATCAGCCGAACAACTGTCAGATACCAACATCCAGTTACAAGATGATCTCACCTATGAGGAGCAACCTCTTAAGGTATTGGAAACTGAAGAGTGGAGATTAAGAAATTGTACCATTCGCTTCTGCAAAGTGCAGTGGAAAAATCATTCTACTCATGAAGCAACTTGGGAAAGGGAAGACGAGCTCCGCGAGCGCTATCCTCACCTCTTCAAGTAAGTGATTTCGGGGGCAAAATCTATTCTAAGTGGGGGAGGATGTGAGAGCCCTCAAAATTAAGTAACCAACAACGCACTATTAAGAATGCAATCAACACTAAATAACAATATTCATAGAAATAATAAAAATAAAATTCCATTCACATGCACAAGAAAAATGAATATATATATATATGTGTGTGTGTGTGTGTGTGTGTGTGTGTGTGTGTGTGTGTGTATAAATGTACCAACAATCTGAATTACAGAAGAGATTCAACTATACAACAAATTGCATAGATGAACTCTTATACAAAAATTACATTCTCAAGTACAAGGATGAAAATTACAACTCGATACTACAAACTTGGAATTCATCTCATACAACAAAATAAAAGCGTACATACATCAGACTACATATTATCACAACCACAAAATACCTGCACTGTTAGCTAAAATGCAGTTACAAAACTGAAATGAAATAGAAAATAATTGCCGTCAGAAATTGGGTTATCATTCTTGCTCTTCTACAGCGTGCATAGGATACCGGATTTGTCCGGGACAACCGCACCATCTCGCGTTAGTAGGGATCATCATCCGGCAAATTAAAAACTTACCTTCTTACCTGTGAAGCCATATCAGAAATTACTCCTCCATAATGCCTGAGCAAGCCACCAGCCATGCATGGCTAATAGAGGACACGAGTCCACCATGCATGCATAGTCAATCCTTTCCTAGCCGATCAATCTTCTGAGAGCCCGTTCTCCTCCATCTGAACTCCGATTGACCTAATTCTTTTTTCTAAATTCATATAAAAATTGAGCTCTATCTTTTGATTCTAGTTTTATAGTTTTTAGATTTTATTTGAATTTATTTGCGTTTTATTCACTTTCTCTCTTGTTAGATAATATCTTCAAAGAAGCAGAAGCAAGATTTGAAGTTCAAGAATTAGTAACTGAGCAAAGCCAAGGCAAGTTGTGACATTTGATTATATCGAATCTATTGTTTTAAATCTATTATTTATTATTTTGCTTTAAATTATAATGCATTGCTAATTTAATACAAACCCTTGTAACTGGTAGTTATGACCAAATTTAATTAATTCCTCAATTGATAATTTGGATTCTATGATTCTATTGTTACCATAGGATAGGTAATTATCTAGTGATATAATACTAATATCCACTTGTGTTGCATGTGTAGTATGCTTAGCCATGCTTATAATACATTGGACTCAACATCACATGTTGATTAATTAATTAATTTTGACTTAAAGAGATATTGAGCTGTGGTGATTAGCCACAGTTATGAAACTTTTATACCATGACATGGGTAGTATCATTGATATTGGTTATACAAAATGGTTTTCACTTAGACGACTGATCATACAGTAAAAGGGGAAGTATGGTCAGCACTTTTGGGATGTGGATGCCTCGTCTAGGTAAAACTATTCAAATATGCATGTCTCTGGTTATAAATAACGCTCAGTGATTTCATACAAGGGGTAGAGATTTCATAAAAACCTGGTTGGGTTAAGTTTGGAAAGTAAATGGTTAATTCACTGGTGGTTCATTACGTGATGGTTAGTTCATGGATGGTTCATTGGTTGAATGGTCTGTTTACTTAATTCCTTTGATTATTTACTTAATAATCATTTGCAAAGTTCACTTTCAATCTATACATTGTATTTACTCTAAATTGTTGCTTTCTACAAAATAACCACTCAACCATCATTTGGTATGCCTTGCATCATTATGTATTGCATCTTGTTATAAATGACTTGCTGAATACTCTATGTATTCACGGCTATATCCTTTACTACTCAGTTGTTGAAGGAGAACCATTTTAGACATAGGTAATAGAGGTGGAGTACTTCGACGTCTTCATAGAATAGGACTTCACTCCCTAGTTGATTGCCTATGAGCATGTCGAATGGCCGCTATGTTTTTCTTTATTTTTCACTACTAGATTTTGCTAAGCCCTTAAGGCTATTATCTATAAGCTTGGCCATAAGATCGTTACTCTAATAATTAATAATATTTACATCTTTCTTAGTTAATAGTGATTATGGTTGATATTTCATCGATGTTTTCACTGTGTGCACTAGCGTGATCCTAGACTAGTGTAGAATACACAGGAGAGTCTGAATTGGCATATTCGGGTCTTGACACTGTATACATGCATTTAGGCATATTGACCTTTTTTGTCAGGCATAGTTGAGTGGAGACAGACTGCCCCAGTTGTTCTCCAAGGAGCTTAGGAAGGACTGGCCTTTCGATGATCACTACATTCTAGTTCTACGACGGGCCAAGTTGCTGCCCATAGTAAGGATGATGCACATTGGGCGATCGTTCCCATTGGACTCACTGCTTCTATCGGCACTCATTGACTAGTGGAGGCCGAAGACCCACATATTTCACTTTCTATGGGGGAGATGACCATTACCCTACAGGATGTTATGTACCTTACCGGCCTACCACTATGGGTTGTCCCATGGTTCGACCCCCAGATCAGCCAATTGAAAGGCACGTCTGCTGCACCAATTTGGTCATCCCATTCTGAACAGGATCTATGGAGTGCCACATTCGTGGCTGCAGTGATACAGGCAATGCCTAGCAGACATGCCTGTATAGGTTGTGAGGTCTCACGTAGTGGCTTATTTGGCCTTCATGTTCAGATGGGTCCTATTCCCTACGACTTAGGAAGATTGGGTGCCCCAGTTACATCAACATTGCTGAGTCCTAGGCCAACACTGAGCCTGATGAGGTCCCATTGTATAGCTGGGGCTCGGCTGTTCTATGTAGGACCTATAGGGGTTTGTACGATGGCTTGTGGCCTGCTACTAGTGAGCCAAACTTCGCAGTCTTCTATATCTTGTTGCAACTGTGATCATGGAATTACTTTTTGGTTGGTCAGCTGTACTTTTGGGTGCAGGTGCACCCGTACTAGTTGGAGGCATAGTTCTACAGTGATTACAATGGCAATGATCAGTTGGATAGACTCACTATGGGTACTCATTAGATTGCCATTGAGCTAAGATGGTCTAGGGAGAGACCACGGTGAGTGTACCTAGATTTCCACAACACGTTTGAGACCTTACATGAGGGTAGCATTGTGTAGACGGTGTGGACCATAGAGTTCATCTCCGAGACAATGCCTGCGGACTGTTAAAGCAATGTGAGTAGGACAGGGAGTACTGATTGACAACTTACCACCTCATCTTCTCCCACATGGTGGAGCCCTACACCCCACAACGAGTCATGAGATAGTTCAGGCTTCACTAGCAGGTGCCACCAGCACGGAGCTATCCACTACCCAGCCACATTTACCTGTAAGTAAATTTATTTTTTACCTCATTTTGTACAGTTTGTTACACACCATTCGTGTCTTCTTTATTTCCCCATTGAAATAATAGTTGTGTCCCCCCCCCCACATTTTTCTACAGGCAAACAAAGAAAGGACGAAGGAGCGATAATTGGAGGGTGACACTGGTGCCATGGACCTTGGCCTAGGAGTAGTTGGCAATGACATAGATTGAGCAGGAGAGACGACCGTACGACCCAAACACGTACTCCGCGTACTTGGAGTAGTACATGGCGCAAACCCGTAGCAAACTAACGCGTCTCCCTACACAGCCCACATAGGCCACACACACCGATAGGCTGGCATTGGACCTGGACCAACATTGTGTAGCACGGCATGATGAAATGGTAAAAGATTTAAAGTTTGTATTTGTTTCTTGTTGTTGATGCATACACGACTGAGCTATTTCATCCATCATTGCAGGCAGACCGGCTACGTCGCATTGTGTTTCATTCAAGGGTGGAGTCGTACTACGCCGCGGACGCTCAAGCACAATTGAACGACTATCAGGGTCCATCCATAACATGTATTGGAACATCAAACATGCACTAGGGGCCATCAACTACGGTCGTCCTAGCGAGTGATTATCCTAGGAATGACGAGACACAACATCATCCATTGGTAGCTTCGTCCACACATCCTAGCTTACCACCTTAGCCTCGGTCGTTCCCAGTCTGCACAGTGCACTGCTCAGGTTTTAGAATTTCATATTTTGCTACAATCTACATGATACCTTTTCTGTTGTTCTTTATACATATCATCTTCGTGTAGGATATTTGCACTGAAATTACTCTACTTATGTCTTCATCTTGGAGGCAGCCCAACCCTAGACCTCCCTCATTGGGGGAAGGGGGATGACACACCACTCTACTTCTGTCCTCATCACATAGACAGGCCGACACACATGACATCCTAGGCAGCAACGTTGACTCGACTATCCAAGACTGCGAGGTGCAATATGATACTTATGCACTCGCGGACCACCCGCACCTCCGGCAGCATGACAAGTGGTATGATCAGACATACGACAGCTACATAGTCAACCAGTATGGTGTGGACTATGCAGCATCAAGCTTCGCTGGAGTGGGCTAACGCGGACCAGAGTACCCAAGAGGTTCATCGTCTACGCAACACATGACACTGGTGCATACAATTACGAGTTTCATTGTAGTTCTACCTTTTGTCAGCCTAACAGAACATGTTTTCCACCACGGGATGCCAACAGTTACATGGAGGACCTGGTGCAGCAGATGTTCAGTGCTCAAGAGATTGGGCCTAGTCAATTGTTCAGTGAACCGGTTCCCACTCGGCCACCACAGCATTATGACTTGCACAACATATGACACTCCCTGGACAAGCTGACATTCTCTCAGGACTAGATTTGCCACCAAAGGAAGCATGCAGTAGGAAACCCTTGAACCACTACTACGTTTGGTGTTAGCTCTTCAATCTGAGCAAGTCAAAAATCTGTTCCACTAACCCTGCGTTTGCGCCCTAAGTGTCAAACTTAAATATGTACTTGTTAATGCTTTGTCCCCCATTGTAGTAGTCTCATATGGAATTTGCCGACGAGTTTAGTGCAATTCTGCAATACAAAGGTTCTCTCAATGATTTTGTTGCACACGACCACTTTTCTTAGTGATTTGACAACACACATCAGCTTTTCTGAGTGACTTGATAACATGTACCACTTTTTCTCAGTGAGTTCACAGTACGCATCAGCTTTCCCCAGTGATTTGACAACATGTACCAACTTTTCTCAGTAAGTTTCTAGCACACACCAACTTTTTTAAGTGATTTTGACAACACGTACTAATTTTTTCAGTGAGTTGACAGCATGTACCAGCTTTTCTGACCAAATAGATAGCATGCGATAGCTTTTCTCATTGATCAGACATGAAGCACCAGTTTTTCGTAGTGAAATGACAACACATACTAGCTTTACTCTTGAACAGTGCATATAACTACCTATAAAATTTGGCTAGCCCCCATGACCAGATCCAAGACTCCACTCAAGCTGATCTAAAAACTAGGGGAAGAGGAATGGGAGAAGAGAGCATAGGTACAGGACATCACTACACCGCTATTAGGGATGCCAAACTACGGAGAGATGCTTCGCAAGCAGAAGTGGGTGGCCAAGAAGAAGGGATCATACCCTGATAATTCTTTCAAGGATGCACCCGTGCCACCGTAGTTTCTGCGGCTGCAGTGTGATTGCGGCAATCCAGTACATATCATTCAGTCCACACACTCAGCAACCACGGCCTGGGCATACTACACATGCGATGAAGTTCTTGTAAGCACATTGCATATTTTATTTCGCACATCTTTAACCTACTCTGTGCATGCCGGCAAACCATGGAATGTTGCTACTTCTTCCAATGGATCGACGCCCCGGAGATGTATGACAGGACATTCATCGAGCAGAAATATATGCTCAACTATTCATAGAGCCATACATATCCACACACTGGAAACCTTACACTCCAGATGACAGCAGAAAGGCCAAGATGGCAAAGGACAGAGGTAAAGCGTCGACGGTCCCTGATGCCCTCGCTGAATGCTAGGTTATTTCCAACTAGGGCAAATCTACACAAGTTGTGAAAACTGAGTACTGTGCGTGGGTCATGAGAACTAAAGCCCACAAAGGAGAGAAGGGAAAGGCGCCAATACACCCAAATGTATACAACAAATGACTACAATCATGACTTCCAAAAGACGCACATATATCTTAGCTGTAGTTGGGGTTAACATTTTGCATATATTGTCATTTATAACGTACGAGTAGTGAGGCAAACATACGCACCTAACCAAACCTACGTGCCATGTAATTCGCCACTTCATTGCGAAGTGCTTTGCCAGCCTACACATGGTCCACTACGACAATTATTTGCAATAGCGTATATCTACTACTTAACACGGGGAGTTGGTGATGGAGACGCTGACACAAACAACACAATGTCTGGATAATATGATTTTCTCATGCGTATTACACTAGTTTGCATGGGTATTCACATAATTACAAAAAATAAACTGAGGGCTTCCCATGCCCCCCCCCCACATCACACATGAGTGCACACGTGTGGACCTCCCATGCCCTAGCCCCTACACGCCTGCCCTGGCCACTAGCCGAGCTAGGCCTACCTAGTAGCGACCCACCGAGGAAGAGTGGCTCGATAGGCAGCTACCGAGCAGCAAGAGCTCCGCAACGCCTTGGGCCAACCTGCTGTCGCTTTGTGCCAAGTCCTGCATCGCCCGCTCATCCCTGTCGAGCTTCCCCAGCGCGGCAAAGACAAGTGTCACCTGCCGCATCTACCTAGCTTGGGTATGGGGCTATTTTGCAAAAACAGATATTCGGGGATCAAATTTTAAATAAAATTGTGCTACAGTGCCAAAAGTGTTAACAGTTCAAATGTCACCTGCCACGCCTACCGAGCTCGGGTACAGAGCTATTTTGCAAAAGCAGATGTTGGGGAACCAAATTTAAAATAAAAATGTGCTACAGTTCCAGAAGCGTTAACAGTTCCACTTCTAACAGACACGGTCAAGCTCTGCGAAATGCCTTAGGTAGTGCAGACCCTGTCGGCCAAATGATCCTATTATCGAATTTTCTGAGACTAGATGTTTCTTACATTACAAAAGCATTTTGAGACCCCGATCCAACCGCAATTTGTTATAAGATTGCTTGCTTTCCACGACTGGAAGGAATAATTCACAACAGGAGTAATATATGTAGCTAGACACATATAAAACAGAGACTTGAAAAGTTTAGAATTAAAAAAAAAAGAATCTGGGACTTGTACTGATTCCCGCAAAATTTCTATGAAATTATTGCTTTGCAGACATGATAAAGTGAAATGGTAAGGTGAATTCGCGGCCATTGGTACATTTGTTAAGACCAATTTAGACCTTTTTTTTGGATAGGCCATGAGGCTTTGTCATCTTTTCCATCTCACCTATCTTTTGGATGATACGGCTTGCACACTCGCGAGATAGAGACAGGAATGACTTGCAGCACAGAAAAGCTTGTTTCACTAGGAGTCTACTTTAGGGTAGCTGTTGGAAATATGTCCTAGAGCCAATCATAGAGATGATTAAGTTGGTTCGACCACGTTGTTTCATTATATTCATGATTTATTGAATAATATGTTATCTTGTTCCTTGAATGCTATCGTTAATATTTATTATCGAGCATATGACTTGATTGTGAAACTCTATATTTCTGTGATGATTATTTTTAAACGATCCCTAGTTGGAAACATAGAGGACAGGTATGAATAAGACTAGCATATGTATTGGTTGATGACCATATTTCACGGGTCATAGATACGGAGATATCAAACCAATAATATGGACATATGTTAGAGAACATAGGGTTGGATCGACCTACAATGAGACACTGTGAGAACATTGCATCTTTACATGTTATCAGTTGGTCTTATTTGTAATACGTATACTATGTCCTTAGACTTGTCGTCGCACGTACTCGTGATACATAATGGCTAATTTAGGAGTTGTCAAACGCTACTCCGTAACTGGATAGTTATAAAGGTAGTTTTCGAGTTTATCATGATGTATGCTTCGAGGTATGGTTGATCAAGAAAGGATTTGCCCCTCCATGCAATGGGAAAGGTATCTCTAGGCCTCTCGAGTGATTGGTTTCCAGAATGCATAACCATGCTACTTACGGGTAAAGAGTTAACCATAGTCGGGGAATTCGAATCACGTGATTGAGAAAGAATAGTCGAGCTAACCAACAAGAATGGCACGTACTCGCCTTGAGCTTGACCGACATCGTGAGGCAAAGAAAAATACATATGAGCTTTGATAAGATTCGTCCGATATGATGTTTACGTATACTTGGGAGTTGGCATGTCTTGTCAGGGACCGCTACCGATAAGTGGATGAGTACGAGTATTCGGGTCATGACCAGGTGTACGTGAATCTATAAGGTCGCACACATAAGAGGCTAGGATATAATTCAGATGGTGATCTGAGTTCATATGGGCCGAATTCCTAATGGTCCTCAAGTTTGAGGACCATTATGGATGCCTATAAATAAAGGGGCACGGTGGCATAGGGTCTATTCAATAGAGATAGAAGTTGGGATTCCCGAAACCCTAGAAGCCACACCTTCCTCATCTAATACCATGCTGTCGGTGCTAGCACTCCGGTGCATGGTGTTTCTACCCCATACGCGCGGATACCTTGGAAGTGTTGATACGAAACTTCAGCACTTGGACAATCCATAACCTATGACGATTACAAATATCTGAATGAGGTGTGCGGCTAATACAACTACGTACAAACGCATCAACACACTACATTGACTCTACTTTCACTACGAGTCTAATCATCTGGTGATAATCATATGTTCTATTACTAGCAGAGATCTCTTGTTTACACAGTAGAATTTTTAAATTTATGTATGCATAGCCTACCCATAGCGCTTGGATACCAACAGAGTCCTCTTTTTCTTCCATAATCCATCTAAAGATGATTAGTTATTTCGTTAGCCTCCATCGGTAGCACTGCAGCAGCAGAGCATGTCTGCACCACCTACGTAAATAGAGCCTTAGTGATCGATCCAAAACTCACAAAAGATTTCATTGAAACGAAACAAATACACTGCATAAGGGCATTACACCATGACTATTTTGAGAGGATCATGGGCATTACTATATGACATGCCATCTCAAGCTCTCGAATTATGTTACACAAAGCAGGGCGTCTCAGACCAAGCTTCTGGAGCTCAGACCCATACATGACGCATACAAAGGTTACATGTATACAAAATATTGCAATAATTAGAGGTGGCACGACTATGAAATATCTCGAGTTGCCGATAAATAATCATAGCGCAATCAAGGGTTGAGATTCTGGAACAGCTCAGGCAGATGGGCGTTCGTGAGCTTGGTCCGGCGGGTGATCTCGCGCTGCTTCTTCTTGGGCTTAGGCTTGGGTTGCACCCCGTTGATCTGGGCGGCAGCTCGCCGTTTGGCAGTGTTGGTCATGGGCTTGATGCCGTTCTTCTGGAGCTCCTTTTCAATATCCACCATGTCGCGCGGTAACTCAATCTCTCGGAATAGCTGCTTCAGGTCATCATCAACCTTTATCTTCGCTTTTGGATCATTAGGATACACAATGTCCTCCTGGGAGTCCATGTTTGATAACAGCCATACTTCACCTGCCGCCTTCAGAGCCTGCAGGACAGCAGTACTCAAGATAACCCACCATTGATTATATATGGACTGAAACGGGAACACATGCACCCCTGAATATTACATTTTGCTTGGTCATACTCATGCTCTTGTAAGGCTAACTACATCTAGAAGCTCAGTAAGAGAGCGCAATATCATCTTGATCAGGCAATACATGGGCTGGCCTAAGAGAAACTCAAGTACACATTTGTTATTTAGGAAACACCTTGGTATTTAGAGCTTGCAGGGCTGACTTGAACCCCCTCTTATAGTATTTTTGCTATTCAACTGTCATAAGGAAATCCTTGGGAACTTCATAGATGAATCATTCTCATGGTGACAACAAAGCATAGTACCTCAAAACTTATCCAGAAGGACCATAACTACATTTCAACGACTATATGCCACTGGAAATTTACCCAGGTATTGATGCTAGAAACAATAATCATGCACATTAATCCAGGCGTAGGTGACCACTAATTGTGCTCAGTGTGTGTAACATCCTGATTTTTAATGCCTTTTTGAAGATTTTAAAATAAAAATAATCATTTGGAATTTTCTTCAATTAATTAAAGCTTAATTTCAATTTTACAAATTTAAAAGATTTAATATGAATGAAGCAAACATCAATTAAATTAAAAACCAGTTTTTGTTGGGTTTATTGTGTTGCAAGGAACTTTTCTGTATTTTCTTTAATTTTTCTGGATTTATTTGCTATTTTCTAGAGCTCAATTCTCTTTTTCCTATTTCTGAAATTTGGAAATAGTAAAAATCCGGATTTTCTTTTCTCGGGCCGATATTCTTTCCCTCCGGCCCAATTTCTTCTTCTAGCCCAATCCATTCCCCTCCGCTCGGTCCAGTGCCTCGGCTCGCCTCTCTCCCGCGTGTCGGCCGGCCCAACACACTCGCCCACACTTCGCCACGCGTTGGCCCCCAGCCCATCCACGCATCGCCCATCCGCTAGCCCGCCTCGCCTGCGCCGCATCCTCGCCGTTCACCCATTACTTCTTCCGCGCATCTTCACTAGCCGTCCAATCCGCCATCGGTCCACTCCACACCCGCTACGTCTCCTCCGCGTCGTCCCCATGTATGCGCCCACTCACAGCCACCAACCAGTGGGGCCCCTTGTCAGTCTTCTCCCTCTCGGTCATCTTTCTCTCATGGCCGACCAGGATGCTACACCGACACCGTATCCCCCATGGAATCCTCCCTCCCCGACAATAAAAAGGCACCCCGAGCCTCCCAAACCTTCGCACCAAGCCTCCATACTCGAAGCCCTAGCCAATTGCGCCAAGGTCATCTTCTCGGTTGAATTGAGTTTTGGAGTCGCCGTCATTTGCTTCAACTCCGACGAGCAATTCTTGGAGTCTCGGTAAGCCTCCATCCAAGTCATCCTCTCCGATAGCTTCACCATGCGCCGCGCTACCTCCTCCGCCTCTTGTCGAGATCAAAGAACCGCCGAAGCCCCGAGCGCGCTGTGCACCGAAGATCACTACCGCTTTTAGCTTGCCACCGATCGTTCGCTGATGACCCTGCCGTCTTCACCGCTAGCTCCCCCACATCGCTATCTCCACAATATGGCCCTCCGCATGCTCTGCTGTGGCCGCTACCACCGGTGACGACCTCGCCAGAGAAGCTCGCCGGAAGGAGCGTGCCATAATGCACCGCCGTGACGTGGCTCCATCACATCATCACTCAGTCGACATGGAAGCCATGTATCCGCCACGTCAATGACACGCCAGCGCAAACCGCCAGATTAGCACAACACTTCGGTCTGCCACGTCAGCATGCCATGTCACATGCCACGCAATTGCCACGTCAATCCTAATGCACACGTGCCATCAAGAATTGGTAACTGAGCAAAACCAAGGCAAGTCGTGTCCTTCGATCATGTTTAACCTAGATTTAAAATCTACTATTAATTATTTTGTTTTAATTTATCATGCATTACTAATTTAATATAAACATTTGTATCTATTAATTAAAACCCAATTTTGAATAATTCCACCTTAATAATTTGAATACCATGATTCCATTATCACCACAAGATGGGTAATTATCTACTGATACAATACTAATATTCACATAGATTGTGCGTTTAGTATGCTTAACCATGCTTGTAGTGTGTTGAGCTTATTGTCACATGTTGATTAATTAATTAATTTTAACTTAATGAGATATTGAATCGTGGTGGTCAACCACAGTTATAAAATTTGAATACCATGACATGGGTATTGTCATTGGTGTTGGTTATACAAAATGGTTTTCACTTAGGTGAATGATCGTGCAGTAAAGAGGGGAGTATGGTCAATACTTTTAGGATGTGGATGTCTTGCCTAGATAATGTCTAAAAACTTAACTTTGTACGCTATTGATCTGAGCCTTATCATGCAAACACATGTCCAGTATGGGATGGATCTGGCTAATTAATTTGTGATATTTCAGTATCGGTTTCACCATTAAGATGTCAGTGGGTATAAGTTAGACATTTCCACGAGGACCAAGAGGAGGCTTTTCTGACTATATTGTTAGCTTACTCGATAGTGAAACATTAGCGGGCGGAATTGGGTTGCGATCGAATAATGTAAAGGCCTTGTGATAATCGCTTAGTCGCACACCTTTGGAAGTGTGTCAGGCGTTGACATTATAAGTTGATTATCTTTTGTAGGTAAAGTTGTACAACCTCTGCAGAGTATAAAAATATTCGAATAGTCATGTCTCCAGTTATGGACAATGCTCAGTGATTTTACGTGAGATAGAGATTTTATAAAAACCTGGTTGGGTTAAGTTTGGGAAGTGAATGGTTGGTTCACTGGTAGTTCATTACGTGAATGGTTAGTTCACGGATGGTTCATTGGGTGAATGATTAGTTCACTTGTAGTTTATTTAATTCCTTTAATTATTTACTGAATAATCATTTTCTAAATTTTTATTTCTGCAAAATAACCACTCAGCTATCACTTGGTAAGTCTTGCATAATTATATTACATCTTAATATAAATGACTTGCTGAGTACTCTATATACTCACGGCTATATCCATATTTACTCAGTTGCTGAAGATGGGCCTGTTACGGACAGTTTTGTGGAAATCCAATACCGGCGCCGAAACAAGCCGTGAATACACGATTGCAATATAGTAGGTTATAAATAGAAAGTCTAGTTTCCAAATAGGAGTTACAAATAGTTTCCGATTCCAATTAGGCTCAGCTCTAACTCTATATAAAGGGCTGAGGTATTGTAACGGAGGGCAAGCAATGAATACAATTCTCTCTCCCAAGTCTTGTTTCTTCTTCTGTCCAGTTATGGCATCTCATCCTTACAATCTTCGTTCTTCCTCAAGCCACGACTCCGTACGTAACTTGGTAACAGAGACACCGATTCCGCCCGCCATCATGGTTATCAAGGCGTCGCCTAGGCGATGCCAAGGCGTCCTGGCGGTCGGAGGGGGACGCCGTGGACGATTGCCTAGCTCGTGAGGAGTTAGGCGGTGCTAGGCGACGCCTAGGCGTCTAGGGCGACGCTGAGGTCGTTGTGGCGCCGCCTGGGAATTGGTTGGGGGGATGAGGGCTCTAACCTGGCACCGACTTGTAATCTTCTCTTCGCCGGCGCCGATCTACCACTTCTCCCTCCGCCGGTGCCGATCTACCGCTTCTCCCGCCGTCTTCCTTGAGATGCTACCTCCTCCCTCCGTCGGGGAAGATCTGTAGTTGGAGGAGGCGAGGCGCGGGGAGGCGGTCGGGCAGCCAACGGGAGTGGTGGGTCGATGCACGGAGGAAGAAGCGGCGAGAGGCGAGCGGCCAAGGCGGCCGGCGGCGATGCGAGTCAAGGTGACGGCGACATCGAGCCTAAGGCGACGAAGAGTCGGTGGGAGAGAAGGCGCGGGCGAGGAGGCGCCGGGAGGAGGCGCGGGGCGGGAGGAGGCGCGGAGGAGGCGTCGGGCGAGGAGGAGGAGGCGGGAGGAGACGCCGGGCGGGAGAGACGAGATGGGGGAGAGGCAGCGGTAAGTCTGGCGGCTAGGGTTAGTCGGTTAGATATTTGTTTGGTCTTTTTGCGATTAGGTCCTCAAAGTTCCTGAAAACTACGAACTGACCTCTTCTTTAATGTATTTCTTCTGATTTAGACCTCTTGAAATATGGTTATTTGAATTATTTGTGCTATTTTTGGTCGTATAAGGTATTATTTATCATCTAACTACTATCGTCTAACTATCGCCATGGCAGGCGCCTAGTCGACTAGGTGTCCAGGCGCTCCGAGCTCGCCTCGACTTGCCAGAGCGCCGTGACAACCTTGCCCGCCATGCCACCCAAACACGATCCTCCGTCCGACAATCAACTTGACGTGCTGGAACAAACCCAATCCGAACTTCTCCAGGCGATCTCTGACATCCAATCGACCACCGACAAGTGGTTTCGGGAGCAGATGCGACAGCTGTTCAATACGCTGCGCAAAACCACCCATGGCAACCACGGCACCGCCAGTCGAAGTTACAACCATGGCTCTGCCAGTCAGGGCTACGACCACGGCTCTGCCAGTCAGGGCTACGACCATGATGCACAACAAAGCGGGACTGCTACCATTACCAACACCTGTCAGACACGCTCCCTAGGCACCAGCCAAGTCGCGGTGCCCACCGCCCAGGGCAATGCCGCGCCCAGGGCTCCAGCCGGTTTTGCACGACGCCCTTGGCCTGACGATGAGTTTGATGATAACCATTGTTGCCGACCGCACCACAACACAAGCCATCTTCGTTTGGATCGACCACGGCTACCACGGCCCACAAATCAGTCATCTTGACCGTTGTCGACAGATCTTCCAAATATGCTCATTTTATCACATTGAGTCATCCCTTTACAGCTCAATCTGTGGCCCAGGCATTTTTTTGACAATATTGTGCACTTACATGGCTTCCCCGAGCCTATTGTCAGTGATCGCGACAAGGTCTTTACAAGTCATTTTTGGAAAGATCTCTTCCGCTTAGCTGGAGTCAAGCTACACATGAGTACCACGTATCACCCGCAATCGGATGGGCAAACTGAGATGGTTAACCAGACAATGGCTGGCTTGGGCTGAATTTCATTATAACACATCGTACCACTTAGCTCTCAAAGCTACCCCTTTCAAAGTTGTGTATGGGCGGCAACCTCCTCCGTTGATTCAGCATGCCAGCGACTTCATGGCAGAGCCTGCGGTTCAGAAGTTATTGGCTGAACAGGATGAATTCTTAAGGGAAATATGGTTGCGGTTACTTCAGTCTCAACAACACATGAAGAGTTTAGAAGACCTTAAGCGACGCGAATTACAATATCATGAAGGTGATTGGGCATGGCTGTGGCTACATCAGTGCCAACTCTCTTCTATTACTCTTGGTCTTAATGCCAAATTGCGCCCTCGTTTCTTTGGACCATACTAGGTGCTTGCTCAAGTTGGTCTGGTGGCATACCACTTGGAAATTCCTAAACAGGCTAGTATCCATGATGTTTTTCACGTTTCCAACCTCAAGCCTTTACATGACAGTCCCCCTGTACATGTTCTGGCTTTGCCGCCCCTTCATCATGGCCAAGTGCAGCTTCAGCTGGCAACCATTGTGCGTGCTAGGCTAAATCACAGCGTCTGGGAATTACGGGTTCAATGGCAAAAACTGATTCCACGCACGATCCGGAAGAGACTTGGGTGAAGCGCAATGATTTTGTCAGAGAGTTCCCAGATTATCAGCTCGCGGACGAGCTGTTTCAAAAGGGGAAAATGTTACGGACAGTTTTGTGGGAATCCCATACCAACGCCGAAACAAGCTGTGAATAGCACGATTGCAATATAGTAGGTTATAGATAGAAAGTCTAGTTTCCAAATAGGAGTTACAAATAGTTTCCGATTCCAATTGAGCTTAGCTAAAGGGCTGAGGTATTGTAACAGAGGGCAAGCAATGAATACAATTATCTCTCTCCAAGCCCCGTTTCTTCTATCCAGTTCTGGCATCTCATCCTTATAATCTTCGTTCTTCCTCGAGCCACGGCTCCGTACGTAACAGAGCAATACTAGACAGAGGAATTTGAAGGTTCCTTCAATGACTTCGTGGATTAAGACTTCGCTTCCCAGTCGATTATTTGTGAGTATGTCAAATGGCCACTGTGTTTATCTTTATTTTTTGTTGCTAGCTTTGTTAAGCCCTTCGGGCTATTATTTGTAAGTTTAGTCATAAGGTCGCTATTCTGATAAGTAGTAATATTTGTGTTTTTTTATTTAATTGTGATCATGGTTGATGCTTTATCTATGTTTCCACTGTGTGCACTACCGTGATTTTAGACTAGTGCAGAATACACAGAGTCCGAATTTGCATATTCGGATCTCAACAGTGTGGTACTCTAGAAGTCTAGGGGAAAAGAAAAGAGAAAAGTATTCAGCATCAATAGGTGGAAGAACAACAAATATCCAAGTAAATGATGAGTGCACTACTGGCATTGCATCTATTTCTACAGAAGTGTGGAAGGAAGGGATGCCAGAATTCAGAACATAATTAGCAGTATGCCATGATTAAGAACATATGATTGCATGATTCAAATATTTCACTAGTTGGGTACCATGCAGAACAGTGTTAGTAGCACATGCTATCCAAGACAACATCTTGAAGTATCAAACCAGGAGAATTAGGGCACCTGCAAATCTTCCATTACAGTTGGGTATGCATCCTTCACTTCCACAACAGCAAGACCCTCTGGGTACTTTCTTACCAAAACAAGTAGTTGATCTTTTCCCTTCAGATCATGCTTGGACTGCAGTGCCAACAGAACTTAGAACTAATTCAACTTCAAAGAAGAAAACAAGACTAGAGATTAAATATTTCTGATGTTATTCTCAGTAATCATAATTATCATTATCTCCTTTTTCCCCTCGAACAAACATTCAAATAGATATTTCATCGTCAATTATTTATCTATTGACCACCAAAGGTTTAGCTTGCCAGCACTTAATAGTTGAACTGCCATATGGCAGTTCACTGAGTTGATAGGAAGGTACAGTGAAAATAGGCTATGTCAAAATGAAGATGCCTTAATTGGCGTCCATGATAGTAAATGAGGGGGCATTTATGAGAAGGTTCTGAATTAGCTAAGGTTACAGAGAACATAGAATGAGAGCCATTTCAGGTAGGAAGGATTAACAGTTGGGTGATTTTACCAACAAAATGTGCACTAATATTAGCAATTCAAGTCAAGTATTGACAACATGATTAGGAAGTACAAACGCCTTTACCTTGTAAGAGAAACGCCTCCCGTCATAATGTACTTTAGGGTTATTCCTCAGACTGTCAAAGACAGCCTTATTACCATGGATATCAACATAAGTTGCTTCATTTATTTGCTCTGCAGTAAAAGCTTGTCTTGTCTGCAAATTCAAATTCAAAAGCAATATCAATTCTACGAACAAGATACAACAATGCATTCTAAAGAAGTTCACATAATGTTCATTTTGCTATCCTTGGTGAAGATGTTGATAAATTCTACCATTAAGCCAAAGATTGCTGAAGTGCAAAAGGTGAACCAGAGAATCATCATAGGGCAGTTCTAATATTTGTTTCATTGGTTTGAAATGCCTATTTCTGCTAACATCACTCATCCAGCCAAACAGTCCGCATAGTCCTACTTGATGTGCAGCATGAATGCAAATGGTCGATTTGTTCCACATATGACAGCTCATAATAGCCAATACATCATTCATCATTGCACCTTTCACCAGATACCAACATAGTGTGAATTATCCCAGCTTTTTTGTCTATTCTGGAAATTCTATTTTTGCCTGGGCTGAAAACAGAATAAGCAGCAAGGCTTGGACAAAATCTTGCACATTCAGAATTGCAGGCTATTATGCATGTCCGGACTGAGCATCTCACACGTGAGGAAAGGCATAAATATTATCGAACTACGGCTTTAATAAACTGAAATATTCCCACTAAACTAGGGCATATTTAAACCAAAATAGTAATTAGATGATAATTAATTCCACATGAAGAATCATAACAGTTTCTGGCATACAATCCCATTTAGCACGATTTTTCTTGAAATGTATTTGCAGGATCAATGGAGCACTTTGCAATCCATTTGCCAACTTACACTAGAATGGAAAGTAAAAAATCAAATAAGGTTGTAGCTTAGTGAGAAGTACCTTATAAAGCAGTTCAATAACAAGTTTGATCTGTGCTCCAACAGGAGATTTCCTAACCGAATTAATGTGTTGTAGCCTTTCTGTATCATTTGAAAATTTAATAGGTTGTGGTGGCCTTGCTGGAGCAGATGGAGCGTTAATCGGTTGGGCCCTATGCTTTGGTTTTGAGGTCGAAGCTTGGCTTGCAGCTATGCTGGCCAAAGATGACTGGCACCTCTCCTGCTGCTGTTTAAATTTGGAGAGGCTATCCTTGAGATCCATCTAAAAAACAACACGCTTGTAAGTAATAGGCATAAAAACAAAAAGAATGAACGGAGACAACTGAACAGGTGAAAAAGGTAGACCAACTGTCTACTTTGGTCTTCCGAGTAAAACCCAGGCTACAAAAGGGCAAACACATGGTGTGTATGTAGACAAGAAAGTTCATAGGCATAGGATGAATCTGCTAGTATCACAACACGTTGAGATCAATTCAGGTCCAACCGCTTAGCTATTGTATATACACTCCTCTTATTAAGTTCTGTGTTGTACCAAGTTGCCATGACAAAGCCATCGTGCACACAAAACATACGAGCTCTCAATCAGAATTAATTGAATTTTTTATATACGATCCATTTCTGTTCTAATAACCACCGTAACTTCAACATAATCTTATGACGTCTTGACAGAGGCAGGTAATACATTATATCAAGCCGGTACCAGCTAGGTAGAAGCCAAGGGATTGTCAAACATCACCTGACCCATACGGAATTACATCAGTTACTTGCTATGCGTCCATTTAGCACAAGGTAAGGTGGTCGGCTAATCAAGGTACCTAGTTCATCGAAGCATCGTAGCAATGAACCCTCGGATCCACATCTAAAATGGCAAAATTGGGCTCTAGAAAAGCCAATCCAGCTGACACCACGCAAAATCATGCTACCGCCATAGCAATCGGACGCAATTTCGGCATCGAAATGACGCGCGCTCTCGCATCGCATCGCGTCCACCCTCAAGAGTCTGCACGCTCAGACCAGGCCAAAACGCGCACCCCGACCTCAAAACCCAACCCCCAAATCCAAAGCCACCCGGGCAATCGCGCGACCTCGGAACCCAACAGCCGCCAAGCCTGGCCCGAACCGAGCTTAAAGCTGCTCGCGGGCGTGCCTTAGGGTTTCGGGAGGCCATACCGGATCCGCGACGGCCGAGCGCCCGCCGCCTCCTGGGCGAGAGGACGGCGGGGGCAGGCGGAGGAGGCGATCGGCCCCGGAGACGTCGCCGGCGGCGGCCTCCTCCTCCTCGGCCGGGGCTTGGGTTGGGTGGTGCCTTGGTGGTGGAGGCGGCGAGGGAGAGAGAACAAGCGGGGGGGTTTATGCGCGTCAGTTCGTTCGTAGATGGCGGAGACGCGAGCTAGTGGTGGACCGGTGGCGAGGTATACTGCTCAGAATAGGACGACCGCCTTAAAAAAAAAGAAAAATATGTAATCACCCTGGTAAGTCGTCTACTTTTTCAATTTTTCACCGTATCTAATTATTGGTTACTTTCCTCTATAAATAAAGTTGACGTGTAAATAACCCTCTAGACAGCAAGTTAGCACTATTTTTTGTATTTTTTATTATCTTTAGCACTTGTTTCAATAGTGTCAAATTTTATTTTAGTGATGTTAATACCTATTTTAGTTATCTCGGTGCTTTCGGTATTTCTAATATACTATTTCATTACTAATGTTTCAATATTGAAATTCTATATTACAAATATCAAAATTATTTAAATCATTGAAATAAGCATTTATATAACTGAAGTAAGTACTAAAATAAGTTGCAAAATATATTTAAAACCAAGAAAAAAATAGTACGAACATAGGACCTGAAGGAGCATTTGCAAGACAACTTAACCTATGGGGCAAACTAAACGAAAATGAGATATAGGAAGCAAATTAAACAGGGTTGTTTATGGATTCTTTCCAAACAACTAATAGTGTGCACGTGCTAACGCTACGATAAAATACAAAACAAGATAAAATTTGTAAAAAAATAAAAACGAACAATCAGATTCATTAAGATTCACGTATCATATATTGTATAACCAAATATTTGTCACATAATGAATATCACATAACGGCTGATCCTTTGAGGAGGCGACAACATCATTGGACTCACCCACCGACGACTTTCTCCATCCCCACATTGTTTAAACTTGAGGCTACAAAGAAAACAAACATTTTTGTCACATAAAGAAATATGAAACACAGTAAGGAAATAGATATTTGTGGACTATTTACTTACCACATCAACATGCTAGGACGTTTGTGGACATACTATAATATAATTATAGTAAGATGCCCGTGCTTTGCAACGGATTTTATTTAAACGTTACCATAAATTCTAAACTCACATTATTTCATTAGTAGCTAACTAACAAAAATCATAGATATCACAATTGGTGCCGCTGAATTTCAAGAATCATATAATTCTCTCCACTACCTTGGAGATGCAGTTCTCCCAATTAACCTTTGTATTTCATGCACATAGCAATGTACACAAGTACCCTTTTACAACCTTTTCTGCAACCAATATAGAATCAACACATGTCAAATAATATACAGGTTTTATGCAAATGCAATGAACACAAGGTCTGAAATTTCAAGTCAACGCTTTAACAAACAAAATTCGTACTATTGTTTTCCATTTCTCCTACTGGCTGCCAAAAGCATATATGGCCATGAGTACGATAATTTTCAGCGCAAAGGAAATGAACCATAGATAACTGTAAAAGAATGAAAGAAGGGATTATGGCTAGATGATGTACCTCAGCAGCCAGAATCGTGCCATGTAAAAGATATCCGGTGCCAATCCAAGTTCTTGCCCACATGGATAGATAATGGCGTAATCATCCAATTCCATATCAGAATCAGGGTCATGCCTTTCATCTGGATCCTCTTGATCTTCATCCAGCTGCATAACAAACATACACACAAAGTACCCAAAATGCAATCGACTCTTCAACTTGTAAAGCTACATCTTGGTGATAATCCAACTGTAGGTGAATGTTTGATGCCAATCACTTAGGAAAGAGTGATACAATAGTCGTATAGATATTTAACAAGGCCACCGAAAGGTCAACCAAATAAAATAAATTACGGATATTTAACAAGGCCATCTAAGGTCAAACCAAATGAAAAATTGTTACTATCCACCTTTGTTGAAATTGGCACAATGTAATCTATTCAATCGAGCATATTCAAAACTTTATTGAATATAATAGTAGCATGGTGATATTGTGAATCATCATTATTATAGAAGTTAGTTCAAAGCTCAAACATGATTTAACCTACTAAAAAGGTCATATGCACGGCAGATCAAGCTCAAGGCACCAAGCTTGGGTGGTGGCATAAATGTTATTGAAATAAATGTGAAAACATGTTGCAATAAAAATCACTCTTAAGCAATAATGTAGTCCCTGGTATACAAATAAACCAATTAAACGTAAGTGGAACAAAGTGAGCCCTTAAAAGCGTAAAGGAGGAGAAGAAATCAAGAAAAAGGCAAACAATGCGGATGTATAAATTACCTTTGCATACTACCTCAATTGACAATCATAGGGGACAAACATATGGAATCAAGAAAACAAGAGATGACAGACATTAAAGCATATAATATACCCTTGCATCTAGCAGTCTTGAGTTATTGTATGAAGCAAGATGTTTGGTTATTAACAAGCGGAAAATAGGTGTTAATTCATCTATTATCAAAGCATCAAGTTTCCATTAGCATTCCAAAGATTTGCCAACAAGAAAATAATAAAACTAATATAACTGAATACTAATTATTGTTAATAATCACGCTTTTATATTGACAAGAATTTGCATCCGTAATATCATCAATGCTAGCTATTGTTAATAATCACACTTTTATATTCACAAGAATTTGCATCCGTAGGCGACATGCCTCCTTTCTATTTAACCCCAAAAAAGATGATCATGATTCATGAAGGAAAGTTTCAACAAATAGATCGAAACTCCTTTGTCCTATTATCATATTTTGTCGATTAAAGAAAGTGGACACAAAGTTATCTACCTTACAAATAGGAAGCTCGGTTGCTCACCTCGTAATTTCAGATCGGATCTCGCTCTTGAAATTGGGCGCTTGGGGCATGTCAAGTCTTGAAAGATTGTCTAGAAGTTTGATTCTTATATCATCCGATTCTTTCGCCGTGTATTTTTGTTCTCCATGTTACTTGGTGCAACATGAAGAGTGTAATCTGGACCAAAGTATTCGTAGTACTCATTGACAGAGCATCTTATCCTCAAGCTCTTGACCAAGTGCAACTCCATGTCGCTCAAAGATTAAAAAAAGCCGATGAAACAAACAATGGACAAAGCACCAAAATTCAAAACAGAATTAAAAGCATAAGTGTGGCACCAAAAGCCCACGATACAAGAGAAAGGTGTTCTGATCGGTGGTCTGGATACCCATAATTTATAAGTCTTACCTTCAAGAATTAAAAGTGCGACCTCTCACACGTATCGCTTGTGTTTGGCCTATCTCGTGTTCGATTTATAAATTCAACAAAAAAGTGTAGCAGTGTCCAAATAGCCGCCAAACTTGGGTTTGCTGATTTGCTCTTGATCTTAAACCCATCTCCAAAGAAAAGCTAAACAAGTGGGACTGTGGTGGCTTGGAGGACATCATTTTACAAGGAGTTTGTGCTTACGCTTAGATTATCCAGATATCCTCCGAGGCTTATCTTATAGGCTACCCACTACCTTATTTTCTTTATCTACGCTTAAGCTTGATAATGTTGTATTTGAGAGGGCATTTTGGGAATTTCCCAATTGAGAAAAGAGTGGAAGGGAGCCCTAGCAGTGGGGCCCACCGGCCGGTCTCACGAAAAAGAGATAAGGGGAGGAGACTTTGTCTCCCCCCCGAGGTGGTCTCTGGCGGCTGCTCCTCTCTCACACCCGTCGCGGTTGTGTTTCCCTTGGCCGATCCGGTTTCTCGGTGGCGCGTGGGAGATGGCGAGTGGAGGGTGCGCGCGAGGCGGGCTGGCCGGGTTCCTCGAGCCGGCCGCTCGCCACCCCGCATCCTTATCTGTCGTCTCCTCAAAAGGGGAGGTGGAACCCGACGGTGAGACATCTCTCTTCTTCATCTCCGTTTGCTCCTCTTGTGTGGTTCTCCTCTTCCTTCTTCGGTTGGCGAGGATTTGACCTTCGGGACAACTCCGATTGAGGCCCTGCTTCTGGTTCCGTGTGTGAGCCCTAATCTGGGTTTTGCGCATTTGGGGACTTTGGGGCCTCGCGAGAAAGAGGAGAATACGGTGAATCCTGCGGTGATTGGGAGACTCGCGGCGAGTTCTCCTTTGGGCTTGTGCGGCATCTCGAACCTCGCCTTCACCTCTGTCTTGGATCGAGAAGTGAAGAACGGCATTGTATCTCCGTGAATCATCTACTTGCTTGCGGCAATGGTTGATAGATTTTCCGGGACAGGCGAACTCTTTGTGCCTTGCCATATTAGTGACATTCTTGGTTGATTGCTTGGGACGTTTGAATCATGCGTGTTGTGAGTATTTTTGACTCTTTCTCATTTACAGCAGCTTGAACTTGGTCTATTATATTGCTCAAGTGTTGGAGAAGCTGCTGTGGATGATTGTGGGCACATCGATTTGCTCTATGATGATTGTAGTCCATTATCGATTATAGTCTTGTTAGAGGAATCGATTTGAGCTCTTTCTCGTATATTCTTGTTTGAGCCGTGGCTATTGTCTATCGCTTAAAAGTTGTAGACTTGTTCACATGCCGATGAATTACTAAGAGTATCTGCAGCCATCGCTATGTTCTGCTTATGAGTGATTAATTGTGAAATCATCATTTGGATTAGATTGAATTCATTAATCTTTGATAGCGATTTATTCTTCTTGTTATTGATTAGAAATCGCTAGTATACAGATCCTGTTTACATCTTCATGTGATCATTTAGATCGATAGTTATTCAATTTTTGGGCGGTTCGATCGGTGAATGTTAGAGCTCAAATTCTGATTTTGATAACAAGATTATATATATGAAGAGTATGGACATGTGCATGAGAAGGCAAAAATCTTTGATTTTGTGCAACTCGTTACGAGAGCAATAATGAAACAATTAATTTGTTATATGCTGGAATTAGTTGTTTTATTACTTCTATCTCTGTTTACATGTTATTTTCAGCGACATATAAGTTATATTCTTTGAATATATATATGGAGTTGAATGACATGTTAGAATTCCATGTTTATATGCAATTAATGTCATTTTTCTTATGCTGGAAATATATTGTTTATATTATGTTGGATGGAATTAAATGTGCAAATATGCTTATACCGCAATATTTACAACAATCCGTAAAATCTATTTTGAAAGAAATGGCTTCCTCATCGATGTCGTGAAACTCAAGTGTTTGACTGAGCCAATTTCAAGCTACCGCGTGCAAAGGCAAAACTTTGGTGGATCGATCTTAAGCTCTTCCGGATCATCTCAAATCCACCGGCGTTTCACCGGAGATCCCCGAGACGATGAAATGGGAAGATGCTAATAATGCGCCTTAGCCCGTTTGTTGGCCATCTGTCTAATCGCTTGTTTGACGTCTATGTCAACTTCACTAATGCCAAACAAGCGTGGGATGAGCTCGAGGAGAAATACTCAGGGAGATAATGGAAATGAGTCCTTCATTACAGCCAATTACTTGAACTACAAGATGGTTGAGGGCCGGTCGGTGATGGAGCAGCTCCATGAGCTTCAACTCCATGTACGTGACTTATGTCAGTACGACTGCGCTCTGCCAGAGAAGTTTCAAGTCAATGTCATTTTGGCTAAGTTACCGCCCTCGTGGCGTGACTTTGTGACCGCTCGGAGGCATATAAAGGAGCGCTTGACGCTCAATGAGCTGTCAGCTGCTATTAATGTCGAAGAGCGTGCTAGAGCCGGTGACGGCTCGGAAAGGCTCAAGTTCGAGCTCATCAAGTTCAACTTAAGAATGGTGGAGGACCTGGGAAACCCAAGTTTAAGAATCAGCCCCAAGTCAAGCTACAGCCTAAGAAAATGAAGAAGAAGAAGGAGGACATCGTCTGCTTCGTTTGCGGTGAGGCTGGCCATAAGGCCAATCATTGCCGCAATCGGAAGGGCAGGGGTCCATCCCCGGGTCAGCACAAGAGCCGAAAGGCTGAGGTTCATGTCGCGCTGGCTAGCACCATTTCGGACGAGTGCGTACCTATGGCCTTTATGGCAAGTCCATCTATTGATTGGTGGATTGATACAGTGCTACTAGACATATATGTCCGATCGATCTTGTTTTCTTCATTTCGGTGAAGGTGGTGGATCCGTCCTAATGGGCAACGAGCGCAGCAACGATGACGTGGGATTGGACAGTTTGCTGAAGCTCACCGGGCAAAACACTCATCCTAAGAGACGTGCTATACGTGCCTGCGATGACGCGCAACCTTCTTAGCGGGTCAATGTTATGTAGGCAAGGAATAAAGCTTGTGTTTGAATCAAATAAAGTCATTTTGACTAAGTTGGTAATTTTGTGGGCAAAGGCTATGATAGCGGAGGCATGTTCCGCTTATCCATTCTAGATTTGAATAATGTAAACATTTACAATGTTTCCCATTGCAATAAAGTTCATGATATTTGGCATTCACGGTTGTGTCATGTTAATTTTGAAGCCATTACGCGGTTAAGTAAGATGAGTTTAATTCCAAGCTACAGTTATGAGAAGGGTTCAAGGTGCGAAGTGTGTGTGCAAGCTAAGCGACCAAAAACCTTTTCATAGCGTTGAAGGGCGAAGCACATCTCAACTTGAACTAATCCACTCTGATCTTTGTGAGATGAATGGAATATTAACGAAAGGTGGCAAACGATATTTCTTAACTCTCATAGATGACGCGACTAAGTATTGCTATATTTATCTACTTAAGTCGAAAGATGAAGCACTTGAATACTTTAAAATCTACAAAGCTGAAGTTGAAAATCAACTAGAAAAGAAAATCAAACGGTTAAGATCGGACCGAGGCGGTGAGTACGTCTCACATGAGTTCTCCCAGTGCGTGAAGAAAGTGGAATAATTCACGGTTACTCCACCTTACTCACCCCAATCTAATGGAATAGCCGAAAGAAAGAACCGAACTCTTTGTGACTTGGTTAACGCCATGCTTGAGTTCGTGTATGTCGGACTATTGGTGGGGTGAGGCGCTTCTCACACTAACTATGTCTGAATAGGGTTCCACCTCGCAATCGGAGGAAACACCCTATGAAGGATGGAAGGAGAAAACCCAACTTGTCCTATTTTCGAACGTGGGGATGCCTTGCAAAAGTGCATGTGCCGTTGCCGAAGAAAAGGAAGCTTGGTCCTAAGACCGTTGATTGTGTCTTTCTAGGATATGCTATTAATAGCACAGCTTATAGATTCCTAGTGGTCAAATCCGAGGTGAGTGACATCGCTACTAATATAGTGATGGAATCTCGTGATGCGACATTCTTTGAGCATGTGTTTCCTATGAGACCAAATGAAGACAATGGACATGTCGGCCTAGATGATCTCTCTATTTCTCCTAGTGTGGATGACACCGCTCCAGATTTGGAGTTGAGGAGGAGTAAGAGACAGAGGACCGAGAAGTCACTTGGGGATGACTTTGTCACCTATGCCGTGGATGATGAACCACGAACCCTTTCAGAGGCATACGCATCTCGGATGTGGATTATTGGAAGGAGGCGATCCAGAGCGAGATGGATTCCATCATAGCTAACGGAACTTGGGAAATTGCAGATCTCCGCTTTGGTTGTAAGCCGAGGCTGCAAATGGATCTTTAAAAGGAAGCGTAGACTGATGGTACTATTGAAAAGTACAAGGCCGGTTAGTGGCAAAAGGTTTCACGCAAAAAGAAGGTGAAGACTATTTTGATACATACTCTCCTGTGGCTCGTTTACCCACAATTCGAGTGCTTTTAGCACTAGCCGCATACAAACTCCTAGTACATCAAATGGATGTAAAGACCGCTTTCCTAAACGGAGAGTTGGATGAGGAGATTTATATGCAACGACTGAAGGATTTGTGGTTGAGGGGCAAGAAAGGAAAGTATGTCGATTGATTAAATCTTTGTATGGTCTAAAGCAAGCTCCTAAGCAATGGCATGAGAAATTTGATAGTACAATGACGTCGGTCGGCTTTTGTGTAAACGGCCGATAAATGTGTCTACTATCGGTTTAATGGGGCGAAGGTGTCATTCTATGTCTTTACGTAGATGATATATTGCTATTTGGGACCAACATAGATGTGATCAATAGCACAAAGTCTTTCCTTTCCCGAATTTTGATATGAAAGACACAGGTGAAGTGATGTTATCTTAAACATTAAGCTTATAAAGGGTGAGAATGGGATTACTCTTTCGCAATCCCATTATGTGGATAAAGTCCTAACGATTTGGGTTTAAGGATCTGTAAGCTGCCAGCCTACACCCTATGATCCAAATGCAAAGCTACATAAGAACACCGGACATGGGAAGGATCAACTTAAATATTCTCGGATCATAGGATCACGATGTACTTAACTAGTGCAACGAGGCCGGACATCTCATATGTTGTATGCAGATTGAGTCGTTATACGTCCAATCCAGAGATGATCATTGGATAGCACTAGAAAGAGTACTAAGATACTTGAAGGAAATCCTAATTTGGGAATACACTATTCGGTCATCCTGCGGTCTTGGAAGGATTCGGTGATTCCAAGCTGGATCGGTGACTCGGATGACATGAAGGCTACGAGTGGTTATATATTCACTCTAGCGGTGGGGCGTGTCATGGAAGTCTTCTAAACAGACTATTATTACACGGTCCACTATGGAGGCTGAATTGGTAGCGCTTGATTCAAGAAATGAGAGGCGAATGGATTCGAGAACTCCTTTACGACCTACCATCTTTGGAAAAACCTATTCCACCATATTGACGTCTTCGTGATAACCAAACCGCTCGTTAAGGCGAAGAGTAGGAAGGACAATATGAAGTCCTCAAAACATATAAAGCGACGACTTAAGTCGGTAAGGCATGCCGAGAGACGGGTGTTATTTCGTAGAATACATCCAGATCGAAAGGAACTTGCGATCCTTTCACTAAAGGATTGGCGAAAGGTCATCCAAGCGAAGATCACAGGAATGGGGCTTATACCCGTATAAAGGATCACATTGGTGGTAACCTATCCTAGGAGATCGGAGATCCCGTGAACTAGGCTCTAGGACAACAAACTGTGTGAGATTAAAGAGCACATCTAACGGGTCCCATTAGCTGCAGTTGCTCTGTCTGCAGATGGAAGGTTGAGCTTTGGCTCTTAATGAACTCTAGGTCTATATGACTTATGGAATCGTCCTACAGGATTCCTAGAAGAGTTCACCTACGTGAGTGAGATCGTGAGGTCGCGATCGAAGAAAGATAAGGGTATACTTTCTTAAACACTCATGAGCTAGATACAGGGACATGACCGTAACGTCCCAACCCGAGAGGGAAAGGGCAAGCCGCCCAGTACAGAATGTGATTTGGGTGAAAATTCTCACACCAAGGCATTGGATCAAGGCGTAGTCCTCCTTTGTCTGTGCAGAGTCGTAGTCCTTATCGCTAGACTTTGGGTTCAAACCCGCAAGGTACCCATAGTCGAACAGCTGTATATTAAACAAGACATTAACATCTTTTTTTCAATTGAAAATTTGGTGGGGACTGTTGTATTTGAGAGGGCATTTTGGGAATTTCCCAATTGAGAAAAGAGTGGAAGGGAGCCCTAGCAGTGGGGCCCACCTGCCGGTCTCACGAAAAAGAGATAAGGGGGAGGAGACTTTGTCTCCCCCCCGAGGTGGTCTCTGGCGGCTGCTCCTCTCTCACACCCGTGCGGCGGTTGTGTTTCCCTTGGCCAGATCCGGTTTTCTCGGTGGCGCGTGGGAGATGGCGAGTGGAGGGCTGCGCGCGAGGCGGGCTGGCCGGGTTCTCGGGCCGGCGCCTCGCCACCCCGCATCCTTATCCTGTCGTCTCCTCAAAAGGGGAGGTGGAACCCGACGGTGAGACATCTCTCTTCTTCATCTCCGTTTGCTCCTCTTGTGTGGTTCTCCTCTTCCTTCTTCGGTTGGCGGATTTGACCTTCGGACAACTCCGATTGAGGCCTCGCTCTGCTGGTTCCGTGTGAGCCCTAATGCTGGTTTTGCGCATTTGGGGACTTTGGGGCCTCGCGAGAAAGAGGAGAATACGGTGAATCCTGCGGTGATTGGGAGACTCTCGGCGAGTTCTCCTTTGGGCTTGTGCGGCATCTCGAACCTCGCTTCACCTCTGTCTTCGATCGAGAAGTGAAGAACGGCATTGTATCTCCGTGAATCATCTACTTGCTTGCGGCAATGGTTGATAGATTTTCCGGGACAAATAACTCTTCGTGCCTTGCCATATTAGTGACATTCTTCTGTTGATTGCTTGGGACGGTTTGAATCATGCGTGTTGTGAGTATTTTTGACTCTTTCTCATTTACAGCAGCTTGAACTTGGTCTATTATATTGCTCAAGTGTTGGAGAACTGCTGTGGATGATTGTGGGCACATCGATTTGCTCTATGATGATTGTAGTCCATTATCGATTATAGTCTTGTTAGAGGAATCGATTTGAGCTCTTTCGTATATTCTTGTTTGAGCCGTGGCTATTGTCTATCGCTTAAAAGTTGTAGACTTGTTCACATGCGATGAATTACTAAGAGTATCTGCAGACCATCGCTATGTTCTGTTTATGAGTGATTAATTGTGAAATCTGTCATTTGGATTAGATTGAATTCATTAATCTTTGATAGCGATTTATTCTTCTCATTATTGATTAGAAATCTGCTAGTATACGATCCTGTTTACATCTTCATGTGATCATTTAGATCGATAGTTATTCAATTTTTGGACGGTTCATCGGTGAATGTTAGAGCTCAAATTCTGATTTTGATAACAAGATTATATATATGAAGAGTATGGACATGTGCATGAGAAGGCAAAATCTTTGATTTTGTGCAACTCTATTCGAGAGCAATAATGAAACAATTAATTTGTTATATGCTGGAATTAGTTGTTTTATTACTTCTATCTCTGTTTTACATGTTATTTTCAGCAGCATATAAGTTATATTCTTTGAATATATATATGGAGTTGAATGACATGTTAGAATTCCATGTTTATATGCAATTAATGTCATTTTTCTTATGCTGGAAATATATTGTTTATATTATGTTGGCTGGAATTAAATGTGCAAATATGCTTATACCGCAATATTTACAACAGATAATAGGAGGAAGCTTGATTAGGCCCAATATTATTGCTGAATCAAGTGAAACAACCTTTAATACTTTGAGAAACACAAGGTGTTTTGTTGTTATTATTGAAGATGCTCTCAACAAATAGATGTATTTTAAAGAGAAATACAAACATTCAAATCAAGCATTACAAGAGTTACTAAAAAATAATGGCCCATGAGTGTTTTGTAGATTGCATTGTTATCGATCAACAAGAACTAAAAGTGCAATGATTTAGTGATTTTAGAACTAAACAAAAAAACATATCAATTAAAAGAAGTCGAAAAGAAGGTACAAGCTAGAAGCCAAATGCCAATATCTAGATTCCAAGCGTGGATCAAGTAGGAGCATAAAAGCACATTAGGTTCTAGCTCGTACCTTTGCATTGCCATCTATAATTATAAAATTCTCATGACCATTATAATGCACATGACAAAGAAAAGAACTCTTGAGAGAGATGTCATTTTTTCCCTTCAATGAGATATTTCTTTATCATACCTCATAACACCAACACTGCAACATTTCTTATGGTATATCCACCAAGACCGAGAAGCAACAATGGAACATTGAAAGACCTCATGTACTTCACGCATTCCGCATGACCTCGATTGAGAGATTGAAGCACCCAACCTATCCCGGACAACGAATCGGCACCACATTGAAGCACAATCGCACGGGCGGAAAACCTCCATAACTTTGCCCATTATCGGCTTGAACAGAATTGGTAGCTTTCATCATCAATCCCATCGTCCATAGGACATTCAGGGCATAATACTTCCCTTTGAATGTCCAATGTCACGGATATCCCCGCTCTCGGAAATAATCGCCAAACTTGTGGAACGAGACGTATGCAAGAAGAAGCGAAGAAGAAAGCATCGGACTTACAAGATACTTCATATCATCATAGTTTGTATAGTCGCAATTCCTATGGTACCGTAGGAAACAGTGATGTAGGTCAACAATAGGTAGCAAGAACATCGCATACCGGACTTCGGAGAAAAGAACCATTATTCTGCATAAAAACGTCGATCTTCTCTTGCATTAAGATTCTTAATATACTTGCTGGAATATAAACAAGGGATAACATTGCACACCATGAGCCTCACATGCTAGAGGATCAAACGTGACATGAATATCATTTTAAGATCTGCTATGTGATATGAACAAGATTTCACTTCTATTAAAAATCGCTTGATTTAGCAAGGCATTAACACATGTGATTTATCTAATTATGTTGGCCATTAATTTGCAAATTGTTCACATAACCCATAGGCGAGCAACTTCGATGAGCTCTCATGAATACAATGGAAAAAGTAAAGCAAAGAAGCGCACGGGTCCCAAACAACTCACCACCGCCCTCACGATACACTTGAGTAACAAACATCACCGCCTTTCGCATATGGTCCTGATACAACATTCATAGAGTTACAACCATGGTTCAAAATCCCGGCGGTTAGCTGCAGAATCGCGATTACGGTTTTACGGTGGAGACCGTGAATCAAAAACCTACGGTATGAATTTTTGATTTTTCGAATTTTAGCGGTTTTCCTGGTTCTGCGATTTTTTCCGGTTACGGTTTCAAAATATCTCAAAATTCAAATTTTGATTTTTAAATTATGAGCGGTTTTTACGGTTTTTCCAGAATCGCCTTGATTATCGATTCACGCCCTCGATCGGATTTTTCCGGTTCCGGTTTTTGGAACCTTGGTTACAACTTCATAGAGAAAAGGGGAAATCATAATAAGACAAAAGAAAGCAGAAAAGTGAAATATATGCTCTTGTTGCGGACCTTTAGATCTTGCCATGATGCCAAGAAGGTAATCCAATAACTGAATCGTAAAAGGTGCACATACGATTTCAGCTTTATTAAAAGAGAGTAGAGCATTCATGCTGACTTCAATTTTTAATTTTTATGCCATACCACGATACTCGAATGCCTAGATACACCACCATGGCGTCCTCCACCACCATAGTTGTTAGAAAAGGAAGAAGAGTTACCTCTCCCGCCATGTGCGAGTTCCACTGCGTGTAGTGAGCATCGACATGTGAACTCAAAAGTGTTAACTACAAGATCGCACTACACCTACCCTCACCGGTTCCCATCGAGTTGTAGCCATCCCGTCCATGAATTGCATCTTCAGCATCACAGGGATCTTCAAACTACATGGCAGGGTAACAAATATTAACAGTTACGATACTCTACACGTCAATCATATCAATGAAATGGATGAGTATTTAGCCTTGAAAGAAATAAGGATTTCAATCCATGGAAACTGGAGTGTAGGAGAAGAACACATACATTTCGAACATATAATTCAATGGCCTTAAACATTTTTTTCTTGTAACAGAACATATAATATTGGATGGCCAGATATACTAACTCTCAAGCATTCTCAAAATTGCATGGTGGAATCCAACAGAAGCTAAAGATAAACATTGGATAAAAATTGGATATATACAAAAGTAGTAAATGTAACACTTTTTTTTTATGTCACAGGATCTACATTTAGTTCATACAAGATCAAGGTAAACCCTGACTTTTTTTATATGATACAAGATCAAGGTCCTTTATGTAGCACAGGATCCAAATTTAGTTCATCTCAAACATAAGCACAATACAATAGGAAATGAAAAGCTTATTATATACCGAAAATTTAGATAAACATGAGGGCATTGAGAATCTCAATAAATAAATGAATCTGACTGGTTGGTAAATGTTCAACCGTACACACTTGGTCATCCATCATAGTTCATAAGTATGCTCCGATCGCTCTTTTTCAAGACTACAAAAGCAAGTAAATTTGATGTTGCAAATGGAGCTTGATTGATCTTGATGATCATTTGCTCTGCAGATATAACTAAATGGCGACGGGTGGTTAACCACATCAAGATAAACAAGAACCATTTGTGTCACTTATACGATTACAACACACAGAGAAAAGTTTGTCTGCGAGCAAGTACCAAAGACAGCACTGACTATTTGCTTCGTTTGATAAAAACAATGGTTCAATGTTTTGTGTATTTAGATGTAAGGGTTCTGAACTTCTGGTTTTCTTAAAATATTTTTTCTATGCTTCCTCCAGTTCATATGTGATACTTTTGCTGGCCTCACATGCAATGGTACTTAACAGAAAGCCCAATGCTTAAATTGATTTAGACTTCAACTATATAAGAACATTGCTAGCCTCGATGTTAATTCCCAAATTTCAATGTTCATTTGGAATAAGCAAGCAAGCAAACAAGCAATAGTCAGTGGAGCATGCTAAGAATTGCATCACTATTGCCTAGTGGAACTAATTGAAATTATCGAATCACCAAACTACAAGTACCACACAATCTCACTAAGTTATACCTGTCATTGAATTCCAAAGCAAAACAGCTAAATTCCAAACCTTTTACAATCCTTGCCTTATTGGGAAGACACGAGGTTATGCTATTACCATGACATTGCAACTAAGATTTTACCACTAAAATGTCCAATATCATACCTGTGCCGATGCATTCTCATGTACCACAGGCACAAGAGCCGTCACATGCCGTGCGTGTCGGTACCCAGACCCAGCATCATCTGTGGGGAGTTCGTACCGGCACACAGGGCAAGTGTTCCTGATGGCGAGCCATGGCTGGTGTCGAGACCCGAATATGCAAGTCCGGACTCTCTGTGTATATTGCACTAGTCCAGGATCACGCTAGTGCACACAGTCAAACATAGAGGTATTCATCACCACAATCACGATATTAAATAAAGGAAACTCAAATTATTAATCAATATCCAAAAGTGAGACCTTAAGGTCAAGCTTACAATCTCAATAGCCTTAGGGCTTAACAAAAATTAGCGTGAAAAATCCAAAATGAAACGTAGTGGCCAATCGACATGCCCACGGTAATCGAGTGGGAGCGAAGCCTAGAACGCGTAGTCGTCGAAGCACTCTCCTCCCGGAACCTCCTGCCGTAGTACTCCTCATCCTCAATCGAGCAACATAGGCGTAAAGCCGTGAGTACATTGGTACTCAAGAAGCCGTTTGTAACAAATGATGCAATATAGTATGCAAGGCTTACCAATGGAAGGTGAAAGGTTAATTTGCATAAACACATTTGAAATTACCATAAATAGATTGAAGGCGAAAAGCAAATAAAACAATAATGAATAATAATCAAAGGGATAGAAGTAAACTACTTATGGACCTCCCATCCACAAGCCAAACCAACCCACTCATGGATATCCCATCCACAAGCCAAATCAACGATGAATTAACTATCCACCGACCGGCTACAAAGTTTTCCAAGAGTAACTATACCTCGTGTGAAATCACCAAGCATTGTCCATGACCGAGGACGCGCTATTCGAATAGTTTTACACTCTGCAGAGGTCGCACAACTGTACCCACACGATGTGATAATCCTCACGTTAAAGACAATCACAACAAAGCCTTTACAATGTTCAATTCCAACCCAATCCCGCCCGCTAGGGTTTCGCATCACACCCCTCTTGCGCTCATGGAAATCAAGCAACCATGTTCATCCCAATGAGATTGAAATTGAAACATCCCAAATTAATCACCAGTCCGTCCCATACCGGACATGTGGTTTGCAGTAAAGCTCGGATCAATGGCGCACAAAGTTAAGTCCTTAAGTGTTCTCGGCGAGACTACCACATCCCTCGAAGTGCTCCAACACTTTCCCTTTCGCACGATCATTCGCCCGAGTGAAAACCAATTTTGTGCAACCATCGCCAATGACGCACCAACGCCACGGCACAAATTTTATAACGATGGCACCAACCACGATTCAATATATCATTAAGTCAAATTAATTAATCACATGTGATGATGAATCCAAACGATACTAAAAGCATGGCTAAGCATACTAATCGTACCATCCCAATTGTGATCGTAACATAGCATCACTAGTAAGTTTCCCAACCTATGGTGACAATGGCAGCATGGCATTCAATTTTAACAAGGAGGAAATACTCAATTGAGGTGATAACTACCAATTACAAGGTTTGTATAAAAGTAGCGATGCAATGTAATTTAAAACAAAATATTTAAATAATAGATTGCAAACTGGGTTCAACATGATCAAAGGACACGACTTGCCTTGGCCTTGCTCACCGACGGCTCTTGATCTTCAAATCTGACGGCGGCTCCCTCGAACGCGTGATCTAACGAGAGAGAAGACGAAACAAAGAGACAAAATAAATTCAAATAAAAAATTCAAATGAACTCCAAAAATTCTAAAACCTGAACCAAAAGATAGAGCTCAATTTTAGATGAATTTAGGAAAAAGAATTGGGTCAATCGGAGCTAGGACGAGGAGAACGGGCTCTTGGAAAATTGGATCTAAAGGAAAATCGGGAAATTAAGAAATTGCACCGGTCTTGTGGACCGGCGCACGGAAGCCGAGTCACGGTGGAACCGCGCACGGAATGCAGTCGGCGATCGACAGAGGCGCGCGGCGGTTGGGTCGACGGGCGGACACGCAAGCCCTAGGGCCGACGTGGCGGCTTGCGTGGCTAGGCCGGCGTGGCGGCTCGGCGTCGGCGGCGGGGTTAGATCGGACGGCCGCGGTGCGGGCGTGGGCGCATCCGGCCGTCGGCCCAGATCTGAACGGCGGCGGGATCAAGCGGCTCGGCGGGGCGGCGGTGGATCGCCGACGCGTGGCGGCGCGCGCTGCGCGGCGTCACGCGAGCGGCGCGCGCCGGGGCGAAGCGGCGCGCGCGGCGCGCGGCGGCGGTTCGCCGGCGAGGCTCGGGGCGGCGGCGGTTCGCCGACGAGGTGACCGGCGGCGACAGGGCTCACCGACGACGCGTCGGCGGCGGCGGCGGCGGCGGGTGGCGGCGCGAGCGGATCTGGCCGGCGACGGTTCGACCGGCACGGAGGCGACGGCGGCGGCTCCGTGAAGGCGGCGGCGAGGCGCACGACGACGGCGGCGGCGGCGCACGGAGGTGAAGGAGGCGGCGAACCTCGGGTCGAGCCATTAAATACCGGCGGCGGCGGGTTAGGGTTAGGGTTAGCGCGCGCTGATACGGCGCGACAGTGGGCCCCACCGCCGGTGGCGCGGAGAGCGGGCGGCGTGCGATGCGCGCGCGAAGCGCGGCGGCGAGGGCGGATGGGCGACGCGTGTCGGCGGATCGCCGCCTGTTCCGTTCTTCCCCCTTGGCCATGCGCCACCACTGCACCCTACTCCCTCCGCCATAGCACCGCCCATCCCCTACTCCACTATTCCAGCGCCTCTTGGGGTCAATCGGCTGTGCAATTTGGCAGAGGAGACCCGCCACCTCCCTCTCACGTATCTCTGTGAAGCTCTAGTTCATTCCCCCTCTCCATTCGCGTGAGAAGAACGCGACCCAGGATGCCTCACTGTTGCCATCGTCCTACGCTCACTATAAAGCTGTTTGGACACCACAGAGCTTCTTCTAGCATCCTCATACGCCTCCCCAAGCAACCAATCGAACTCCCGTCGTCTCTACTGCCGACAATCGACGCCCCTGAGCCCGGTTAACCCTAACTCCAATCTTGTGATTCCGTCCACTATTTTCGATTCCTTGCAATGCTATGGTCCTTAGGAGATGCTAATCACTGTGGTACATTTAATTGCACGGGAGCATTTGCAGGGAGTTCTGGCGACGAAGTTCGCCTTCGGTCCCAAGGACCTCACCGTGGCTAGACCATTTGAGCTAACCCTGAGCTACACCAACCCCTCTAATGTGTTCCTTAGGTTCCATAGATGGTAAAACCACAGCCGATTTGGCTTGAACCTCACCGGAGCCCCTTATTGCTGCCGTGAAGACAGTATTCTTCTCGGTAGCCGCCAGCCCCTGCTACTCATTCCCGCCTCTCCCAAGTTCAAAAATGGAAACCCAAACTCCCAAGCTACACCTCTGTGAAACCCATTCTACTCTTGGTGCCTGGACGCCACCGCTTCGCCGGAGATGGCGCACTCTGTTTCGTCACCGCGGAGCCGTCTGGAGGTTGAAGACGACTCCCGGGGGCAACGTGGCGTTATCTCAGCCATCCAAGCAGCTCCATCCGAGGCGTCCACGTGAGTTTGAATCCGGGCAGTAGATGCCCCGCCGTTTCTTCATCCGAGCGTTAACGCTCGCTCCATCGCCCCGGTTGGCGCCGGTAGCGTGTCGCCCATCGGGCGAATGTGCGCGTATGCGCTAGGCTGCGCCCGCGCCCGCGTGGGCCGAAGGCCGAAGGCCGTGGGCTGTTCACCCGGGCCGAACCCAGCACTGTGCGTGTGATTTTAGAAAATTTCGAAAAATCCCCAAAAATTCTAGAAAAATCCAAAAATCCTAAAAATACCAAAATATTCCATTTTAACCAATTCAGTGCTCTGAGTTCAAATATAAACTCCATTTGCTCAAATTTAAACTTGGTAAATTTGAATTCCTCCTTTCCCATATAGTTAGAGTTATACATTCCAAATCTCCATAAATTCGAATTCCACAAAATCCAAATATCTTCTTCCACCAAAAAATCACTTCCTAATGTCGCTTAAATGTTTATTTGAGATTTTATGCAATTTACTCCTATTTATTTAAGCTATTTTGCTTAGCTTGATTAGAATCAAGTTTGGACTTATGTTGTTATTTTATGTGTTTGCGCTAGCTTCCGAAGTCGTTGGAGTGTCCGTCCCTGAACAAGAGCCAGTAGCCCAGATTTACGATCTAGTGGAAATCCCAGATCAGCAAGGCAAGTTACATGTTTTTGATCATTTTGAATCCCATGATATTTAAAGTATTTAAATACAGTAATTCCATTAATGTTATTTGTGAAATGATAATTGTTTAAAAAAAATGTTTAGAATGGCATGCTATTTAATTAAATCCTACCACTGAAAAATGCCCTGCCCTAATTGATGGCCATATTCACCTTGACAACCTTAGTAAGAATTTAATCAATGTACAAATATATATGAAGTCATCTCATACAACATGTTACACTACTAAGTGACTTTGGCTGTTGGCCTTTAGAATTTAAAATGAACAGAGCCTAGGGTGAAGGTGTTGTGGGAATCCGTGTGGCGGACTTCGCCCACCGCTTGATCCTAGGATTGGACTTTGGGTAGAGGTGTTGTGGGAATCCGTGCGGCGAACTTCGCCCACCGCTTTACCCAGGGATGGAGGTTGGTTGGTTTGGTGGTGGTTAGTGCTGTTGAGCACAATGGAGGTTGTGGTTGAGTGCCTCAGGTGAAAAATATAAGGGCAAGAATCTTGTGCCAAGTAACAGACATAGCGACCACTCAAACAACAGGAGTTGACTTATCAACACTGGTTTAGTAGTTGCCCAATTCGATTGAAACTCTACAGGATGAGATGACAGAATGCCGGGGAGTTAGGTATGCTGCTGCGTACCTAACAACGGTAGTAGACACTTAAAACGACATAGAGAAGTTTTTGATTATGTTTGGCCGTGACTGAGTGATGCTACCGAGTAGAGCCTATATAGAGAATTGAGGAGTGAAACGACCTGGCTTTCTTAACTCTGTCACGGGAGTTAAGGGATCGTGTGGGTAAAGTTGAGCAACTCTGCAGAGTGAAATAAATGGTATTCGAATATGCCGTGCTTCCGGTTAATGAAGCTGTGTTAATTGGGTGATTCCAACAATGAGGCATAAGTAGGATTATGATGGTTTTAATATGGCTAATGATGAACTTTACTTGTTAACAAACCCCCTGATCTTAAGGAGCAAATGTTTTAGATTTTATTTGTTTGTAAATAAAACTGCATCCACCAAATGTAATAAAACCAATATATTCCCGTCCTTTGAATATCCTTGAATATAGTAAATTAGGGTTTACCCCTGTAACTTGCTGGGTACGGTTGTACTCATTACTTGCTAAACAAAATTAACAGAAGATCAATCTTATCAAGAAGAGCCTGCTGAGGAAGCTCCCGAGGAACCAATCTACTCCGATGAGGATTGGTCTTAAGTTTTAGCTTACGCTCAGGCTGTTGATCCTTTGTAATGTAATGTGGTATGTGGACTTGTGCGCCCGCTGTGTAAGATAACCTTATATTGTAATAAAGTTGGATCTTTTGCTGTAAGCTTGTACTGTTGTGATAATCATTCGTAACTGCGAACATCGTAACTGTTCACCTTGTACGGTTACGATGTTCCGTACCGTCCCCAGAAATGGAGGCGTTACATACTATGCGGTCGTATGTCATGGATCATATCATGAGAATAGAGGTTTCAAGCTCCACCATTTCCTTGACTTCATTGTGTACTGTTCTTTTCGAGGGCTGCTACAATTTTAATATTTGCTTATTTGAATACATCTTGATGTCTAATATGATTTGTAAAGTTAATTCAAAGAATTTATGATATGATTTTAGATATACTTCGCCTAAGTGCTCGACTAGTTTACTCTGTGATGCGTCCTTTATATGCAACGAATAAGAAATAATACATCTTTTTTTATCGTTAACACATTGCAATTGGCATATCAAAAGTCAAAAGAATTAAGGATATTGGCGTCAAGACTCCAACTATTTTGGCACGCAGGCTAAAGGGTATTGCGGCACACAAGTGATTTTATATGTAACATGGTATAAGTCTCGGCTTTGTAAGTGAAGGTAAATTGATTAACTAATGATATGCAATTTGTTTGGAAGAGGAAGGGGCTTATACGCCCTTCTACTGAAGCACTTTACCCTATATTTTTTAAAAAACGGGAGGAAAGGTCATTATGTACCATGGTGTCTGGGTACCATAATTTTAAATGCGTGAATTCATTCTAAATTCAGGTGAATTTTTTGAAAATATCAATTTTAGGGGTATATACCCATCTATAACAATTCAAGTGAAACATATACCTTTGAAAAAATATACTTGATTCCAAAATTTCTAACGAATTTGAATCACCTGCTTTACTGATTATATATATAACCAGCACATACTTACAGTCAAATTATTATCATAAAAGGCAACTATAATTTGAATTCTAATTCAAACTTATTTGAACTAGTTAGTAAACTAGTTAAACTCGATATCCAAAAAATTCTAAAATTTTTTGTATATAATATATAGAGAAAATACCTATTTTAGATCATAGTGTCTGGGCGCCATAGTGTCTAGTTAATAGTGAAGAGAACAAAGTGAGAGGGAGAGCTTTATCTCAAAAGCTAGCGGCTTTTGGCTTTTGCTACAGTATCTAACTTTTAAACGGAATATTTTTTCAAGACACAAGTTAAACAATCTACATGTTAAAAGCTCAACATTTGTACCAGTTAAAATCGCAAGTGAGTATCTGTCTCTCCGTAATCTGTACCGTAAACAACCAAAATTCAAAAATTTCAACTAAAAGCCATAAGCCGCAGCCGAAAAAAACAGGCCCACCATCGACTGTTATTCCTGAGTCTGCCCACAATGTTAGGAGGGTCTTGTATCACACATATGTGGCTTCTGTTGGTTCAACGAGAATACACCTGAGTACTTTAGGCAAAAAAAATTCTAATTGGTGGAGTAGCAACCTCCACATAAACAATAAGTGCCACACGAGTACGTACAAAGATAGTAGATTTTTACTAATACAAAGTAGTCATCATTCAAAGTGTGTACCTCAAGGGGTCCACTTGACAGTGAGTGTTTACTATAGGTTTCTACTTGACCACATCTTAGAAGATTTTTTTTCACACTATATATATCTCCAGAAAGCTTCTTGGATGGTTGATAGAAGAGCTAGCAAGATGCAAAGCCAAACCCAACTGAGGGATACGGTGAAGGAGAAAAGGAGATGAACAAGCAACGCTTGCCTGTTTACTCTCTACTCTTGGTAACTACGCTAGTAGTTCTAGTTGTTCTTGCTATGCCAACAACTTCGCTGGGACTGAGTGTAGGTACGATTGAGATCCTTGGTCCCATTGTTCTCCTTTTTTAAGCTAAAAACAATTGTTTTTCTTTAACAATTGTTACTGACTTACTGGAAAGCTTTTTTTTTTTGTTACTGGAAAGTATCAATTCTTTCAGTAAACATTCTAATTAGGCAACAGACAAGCTAATCCAACCAGAAAGGCAGAAACTGGGTGGCTAATTTGGAGATTGTGTGTGCGCATGTTTTTGTCCTTAGGAAGGCGAACTTTAGGTGATCATCCTGGAGTCCAACCCACGGTCACACAAGGCGCCGCTGCGAAGGCCACATCAGGCTCGGCCTGCACAAACGATCCGAATCGTCCAACGCCTCCATGTCCGCCGCCATCTTCGCTCTTGCCATGATCGATATTGCACAACTTTGTGGGAGTATTTATTTACTAACTGGCTGCTCCTATACAAATGGAGGATCGACTAAAAAAAAAAGGTGTGTGGAACTTGAATTCTCTCAGTTCAGTGTGACTACTGACTGTGTGTGTATATATAGTACAAATAAAAGGGGCACTATGGTGTTCAGACTCCATAATTAAGACTTTCCATCAATGACAATGACTTCCATTCCGCTTGCATGCATCTAAAAGCAATCCAAAGACAGAAAGAGTTGGTACCCAGACACCATGGTGCCTATATATATATATATATATATATATATATATATATATATATATATATATATATATATATATATATATATATATATATATATATATATAAAGATAAAGGAATAAACATTCGGCCTCCAACATTCACAAGTGAATGAGTACAATCGTTCTGACACCCACAAATAGCACTAAGGCCACTCTTCACCAAACGGTGATACAAGTTTTAAAACAAATTACATCAAAAGACTTAATTCGCAATCCTATGCCTTCTACTCCATCCAAACTTGTAAAAGAACTCCATCACCACTTTTTCCAGGATGTGACACCCCCCTTTCAGTGAGGCCCTATCTTCCTCTTTAGATAACTGCGACCACTGATTGATCCAATGCGTTCCCCTGAAAATTACCTGCAAAAATGAGTGAGATGTAATTTTTTTGAAAATAGCATCATTCCTACTCAACCATAGCGCTCAACAAAGAGCTGCAACCCCAATTAATATCTCATGAATAAGCTTCAAAGAGAAACTTTTAAGCCAAGATCCAAACAAATGAGCTACACTATTAGGTGGTTGAGTGTTAAATGCTAATTGTATTCCAAATGGATCTCGCTATATGACAATCAAAAAAGAGATGCTGAATATTTTCCTCTGAGCCACAGAAGCAACATTTTGTACAACCCTTCCAACCACGCTTAACCAAATTGTCCTTAGTTAAAATCACTCCTTTCCTCAAATACCAAAGGAAAATCTTTATCTTTAACGGTAACTTAGTCTTCCAAAAGACAATTTTCCTTGGAATACCTTCTCTTTTCATGACATCCTTATATAAAGAATGAACCGAGAAAGAGCCACTCTTATTCAAGTTCCACACAAAGACGTCATTACTTTCATTCAGAACAACCGGTACTACAAGAGCAACTAATTCAAGCCAGTTTATCAATTTTTCCCCTGTCAATGTCCGTCTAAATGAAACATTTAAAGGAGTCGTACTTAGTACTTGTGAGACTGTGACATTCTTTCTTCTAACTAATCTATACAACAAAGGATATTTAACCATCATCGACTCATTTCCTATCCAAGGGTCTTCCCAAAATCTAGTTTGGTGACCATTGTTGACTCTAAACTTACCCCTTGCCAAAAACTGCTCTTTTACTTCCATAAGCCCGACCCAAAAATGCGAATCCCCCGGTTGCCTAACAACTTGCGACAAAGTTTTGTTCTTCAAGTACTTCCTTCTAATCAAATCATGCCAAAGACCATCTTCATTCATAAGCTTAAACAACCATTTACTCAAAAGACAATCGTTTTGGACTTCCAAATTTAAAATTCCCAAACCTCCTAGGCACTTAGGTTTACAAAGCAAGCTCCATCTAGCCAGCCTATATTTCTTTTTATGTTCATCACATTGCCAAAAAAATATGGATCTAAAATAATCCAATTTTTTAAGGACTCCCTTAGGGATTTTGAGAAAAGACATCATGAACATAGGAAGGCTTGATAACACTGAATTGATCAAAACTAGCCTCCTGCCCACTGATAACATTTTGCCCTTCCAACTACTAAGCTTTTTCTGGAATCTTTCCTCAATTAACAACTAGTCTTTATTCATAATCTTGCGGTAATGCATAGGGATACCCAGATATCTAAAAGGAAAGTTTCCTTCTTTACACCCGAACAACTCTGCATATTCTACGCTCCTCTCTTTAGCCCTCCCAAAGCAAAAAAGTTCACTCTTATGGAAATTTATTTTGAGGCCCGATAACTTTTCAAACGCACAAAGTACCAGCTTTACATTTCTTGCCTCCTCCAAACTATTTTCTAGAAAAAGAATGGTATCATCTGCATATTGCAAGATGGAAAGACCGTCATCTACCAGATTTGGCACCAAGCCTTTAAATTGCCCATTAGATTTTGCTCTAGCTATAAGAGTTGCCAACATATCAGCTACCAGGTTAAAAAGAATTGGCGACAGAGGATTTCCTTGCCTTAATCCCTTCCTAGTTTGAAAGTAATGGCCCATCTTATCATTCACTTTAACCCCCACGCTCCCCTTACTAACGACTGCCTCCACCCATTTGCACCAAGTCGGGGAAAAACCCTTCACTCTCAAGGTTTGTTGTAAAAAAACCAATTAACTTTATCATAGGCTTTCTCAAAATCTAGTTTGAGGATGAGCCCATCTTTTTTCTCTTTTTGTAACTCATGAATTGTTTCGTGCAACACTAGCACTCCTTCTAAAATGTTTCTTCCTGGCAAAAAGGCCATTTGAGAAGGTCTAACTATTCTATTAGCCACCCCTATTATTCTATTGGCCAAAACTTTTGTAAAAATCTTATAACATACGTTTAACATACAGATCGGCCTATACTGCTGAATTTGTTTGGTAAAAGGGAAATAATTCCAAAATTCAAGCTATACAGAGGGAGTTTCCCATCATGGAAATCTTTAAACATGGCCATTAGGTTATCCTTAATAAGACTCCAAAACATTTTATAAAATTCTGCAGGGAAACCATCAGGGCCCAGAGCTTTATTGTGTTTCATTTGGAAAATAGCATCCCTCACTTCCTTTTCAGTAAACATTTTAGTTAACAATTCATTCTCCATCTTAGTTACTTGGGGAACATCATCTATCTGAGACTCATTCAGATATAATTCATTTCTCTGCGGTGAGCCAAATAGCCCTTTATAGTATTTTGAGATATACTTAACCAAATTCTCCTCACCCTCTATTACACCATCGTCCTGTTCAAGCTTAAAGATCCTAGTCTTCCTCCTTTTACCATTAGCCACCAACTGAAAATATTTTGTATTGTTATCCCCCTGAATCAATTCAGTTGATTTGGCCCTCTGAAACCACCTATTCTCTTCTTCCCTAAGCAAAAGCATTAATTTTTGCTTCACACATTGCTTAATATCAATTTCTCGCTGACTTAAAAGTTGATTTTCCGCTTTTTTATCCAGCTCCTCAGCAATATTAAAAAGCTCATGCTTTTCTTTTTTGTATACCCCGTTACCGTTCTTTGCCCATCCCTTTAAAAATTGTCTTAACCTCCTAATTTTATTTTGCCATCTTTGCATGGGAGAGGACCCTTTGTTCCGCTCATCAATATACACAAAACCTAGTGGATATGTAGCACGCTAGAAGCATATGTAATGCATCCTCGCGAAAAAAGTAATGTAACATAGTGTTCTTCGTTTAAAGAATATATGTAATATTGTGCAGACATTGGTACGTTTAGTATATGTGTAAATGAAATAAGGGATCGCTGATTTGGCGACGTTAGTGAGCCTGTTTTCCGGAGAAGAGCTAATGTTGTTCTTGGAGAAATTGCAAAGTCGCAGCCTCGGTAGGAAAGAGTGAAGTGTACTTTTAGTTCTTTTTAAGTTTATTTGTGGCTCATATCAAAGTACGATGTAACTTACGGTCTGCGTAAAGAGTGTGTATTTGTGCAAATATCAGGTGAAAGCAAGCTAAATCTGAAAACACGCGAAAATCAAACGACATGAGTTTTCATAAAAGAACGAAAACCAGCTTCATGTTTGGTTTCCACGGAATTTTCATATTAACTCATATTTTTTTATCTAATACACCGCCGTGTGTATTTACCTATGGTGTCCATACGCTTGTTTAGCAACAGCTTTACAAGTGTATGCAATGACAATGGTTAACTAACAACATACACCACACTCCCTGATGAATCAAATTAAGTCTCTTTGTTTTTTTTTTGAAAATAAGTTTCTTGTTGATTGACAGTCCTGGAGTCGGGAGCAGTCCTTTTTTTTGCTCTTCGTCAACATTTAATCTGCACTCAGACTCCCCGAAGAGGCGAAGATGAGTACATGGTGAACTGAGAGTACTCGGACCTAGGTCGTGGAAGGACACATATGGGTTTCGTAACAAAACAAGTGGTTCAAAATAAGGCAGCCCTTGTTCGATCCAGGTTGTCAATAGAAAGGCATAATGACCAATTTTTCTTGCTATTTTTCTTGATCTTACGACGTCCTGAGTTGGTGTAATATCCTATTTTTGGGAAAACTTTGGTGCTAGTTCAAAGAATTCAAAATCTACTTTCAACTTCATAGAATTCAAATCCAAATTGCTGGTTGCCGCACAAAATTTGTTGGAATTAAAAAATTTTCAAGAACTCATCCCCTTCACCCAACTTCCCCCTTGCCTTCCAGGCCGCTTCCCCCTTCTCCCTCCTTCCTATCTCCTCCCCCTCAGCGAGCGACCAGAGAGGACAGCGACCGCCTTGTCTTCAGTGACGGCGGCCTCCTCTTTAGCGCCCTGTCGTGGCAGCACCCCGGTTTTGCCTCCCTCGTGTGCGCACAATGTCGCCATGGTCCGGTGCCCTGCACACGCGCCAGTCTTGGTGAATCGTGCCCTCTCTACTTGCTCGGTAAGAGGACAGCACTGTCGCCCCGTCGCGTCCCGCATCGTCTCCCGCGTTACCCCCTGTTCATGTTGGCCCCTCGCGAAGCTACAACCCAGCCTAGACCGGCTCTACCTTGGCTTTTCCCCGCCGCGCCACCGTGGTCCGGCCCTACCGCACCTGTGCCGTCATGGCCCCCGCCAGCCCCAGCAGTAGCCATCCTCTCTGCCTCACCTTCCGCTCCGCCCTCCTGTGACCGCTGGGCCAAGGGATGCACCGTCCTCGCTGTCTTTCCGCGCCACCATGGAGAACTTCGACTGTCGCGCCCCGAGCTGTAGCCACTCAAAGCTAACACCACCCGCACGGTCATCGCACCGCCGCCCGAGGCCCCTCGGCGCCAACCTCTTCCCCCGACCACCTATAAGAGGATGCCCGAGCCTCATCTCCCACTCGGTTCCCCTTCCACCTCCCTCATCTGCCTGAGCTCACCGCCTTCTCTGCCACAGGCTCTTCCACCGGCAGTCTCCGCCACCAGCTCCACTTGGTGGACTTCAGGACCCCTGAGCCTCTCTCTAAGTTCACTGCTACTTCCTCTATCTCCTTCCATGCCTAATCGGCTTTTCTCCCCCTACAGGCCGCCGGTGAGCTTCTACTTCATCGACTCTAGCGCTCGGTCTGCTCGATGGACCACCGTGCCTCAGATCGATTGTCCGCGCTTGGAGCACCGCCCGCCCAACCACCATGAAGCCGACCCTAGCCTCGCTGAGCTCCCTCCCCTCCTCCGGTGAGCCGACGCCGTCACCCACCTCGCCACCGGTGAGCTCCCTACAAAGCACTGGTGAGCTTCTACTTCATCGACTCCGATGCTTGGTCTCTTCGATGGACCGCCGTGCCTCAAATCGATTGCCCATGCCTAGAACACCGCCTAGCCACCATGAAGCCGACCTCAGCCTTGCTGAGCTCCCTCCCCTCCTCCGGTGAGCCGACGCCGTAACCCACCTCGTCGCCAAGGCCATCCCCATCACCAACTTCTTCAGCTCCACCCCGACCACAGCTCAAGCTCTGTGTAAGTTCATAATCATTCATAGAAGCTCCCATGTCAATCAATCGAATGCTAATGTCGGTCGCCGTCGGACCAAATCAGGCTGCTCCGCTTCTCCCAAGGGTGCGTGCAAGGGCATGGAGCCCATTTTGCTGATGCCATCGCGCCGCCGTGGCCACCCTCGCCGCCATCCGGCTCTGCCATTCTCACGACGGGGGAACTGTAGCCGCGCGATTTAATTAGAACGATGATTAGCTTGGCTAATAACTATCTTAATTGGCCATTAGTAGTTAATGATAGCGGGCCCACACGTCAATCACTGCAACCAAAAACGTAATTTAATCATTAAAAAAATGATGACCAGACCCCACATGTCAGAGGGACACCCTCTATCCTCTTTTGTTTTTGGGGATTTTCCCTGAGAATAAATTTTTGAGGAGCTCGTTCTCTCTCGTCGTAGCTCCAAATTTAACGAAACTTGTGTCTAATTTTTTTTTTCTAAAATCAATATATATCTATTGGTACTGGTTTTTTTTCAACTTTGAGTTTATTTGAATTTTATTTGGTATTTATTTGTTTTCACTTGTCTATGTTTTCTTTTCTGACATGTTCTCCCGAGTAGAGCTTGAAGGTATGAACAAGCCCCCGATTGAAGTAGCGCAAGACCCCCAAGCTTGTGATCCGTTTTCTAGCTAATATCAGTGGCACCTAAGTTGTCTCAGCCGCTTGCCTGTGGCGGGTTGTGCCCCTAGCACGTTTGTCTACGCTTCCGCTTCTACACTTTATGTAATATAAACATTTGGCCTAATGGCCTTACTATAAACTCGACCTAACACGGTCTATTTGCACTCTGGTATTGTAATGGTATGGTATGTGTCATGTAGGAAATGATACAGCAATGTACCTATGAGCATTATCTACTGATTCAGGGAATAATGCGAAGAAATCACAGAGGATTTCGAGTTGGTAAGATCCAGGTCTGATAGTTGGGGTGAAAACATATCGAATATGGACGGATAATGGCTCTACTATATTTGTTTTTATATTTTCCCTCGGATGCAGATGTGAATATGGATATCCCAAATATGAATATAAATAAGAATAATGTTGAATACAAATACGGAGCAAATACAAATCGAATACAATCATGAACAGTTCTCAGAACATAAAAACCCTTTAAATTGTATGCACAAAATATACAAAAACATAACTAGTTTATTTGATTTAAATATTTGTGAAGAATATATATATGAATTCTTCATATATGCTAAGGTTTCTTCTCTAACTCCATGTATTAATGTATGATGGGCTACTAAAGTATCAATGTATATGTTAATGTATGATGGGTTACTAAAGTATTTTGTAAATGTATTGGGCTGAAATAGAGGATGTAGGCTACGAATATCCGGCTCTTGAATATCCAGATAATTTGGATATGTATTCATATTCGACGGATAGTGAGTTAACGAATCCGTATTCGTATCCAAAACAGAAAATCCGTATTCATTTCCGATTCAATACTATTCGACAAATATCCAAGCCGATATAATCTGTATTAAAAATTTATCCGGATCGATCAGAAACTATCAGATCTATGTCCACCCCTAGTTCAAGTGCATAACCCAAAATATGTTTTATAAAAAGAAATAGAGGCCAGAAGGAGTACATTTCACCGTCCCTCCAATCATCGGCATACACTCAAATTGAGCCAAAAACTGCACAGCTTACTGAGCTGAAACTAACTATGATATGTTGATATACTTCAATTTATTTTGTTTTTAAAAAATCTGAATTACTTAAACAAATGTTAGAAGCCGAAACAAAGCATCCTTATATATACTGGATTCCGAGTAGAAAATGACATGTGGGTACGGCACCTGCTTAACATATTACGGTGAAAAGTCAAACCTAAATCAGACTGACCGTGGGCCTAGGAATCGCAAAGCGAGCCACTAGCTCACCGACATGCGGGCCCACCGCGGTGCAGAATAACGCAAACAAACCGGAATAGCACACCCCCGTGAGAGACACGGTGGGCCACCTGTCCCCCCTCTGTCTCATGAGCAAATCGTCAGTCAAAGCGCACATAGGGCAAACAGACCCACCACAAGCGAGGGCCCACAGTCTACACACTGTCTGACATCTCGTCCCCACCGTTTTGACCCCACCTGTCATGGACTGCATCACAAATGAATGAGACGCTCACGAACTTGGCCAAAGTACGTCTCTCTCACTGACAGCCGCGCACACGGTGCCCCGACCACCTGGCCCACACATCAGCGAGACAGCACCCTGACTCGTCACCTCCGAACTCTCTGCCCCACCGGTCATAGACCGCATGCGCAGAAGCATCCCGTAGAACGAGACGCGTTAAGCAAATGCAAGGCCCACACAGGAGCACGGCCCAGTAAAACTTACGTCACTAACAGCTGGGCCCTACAACCGTTCGTCCCACATGTCTGTGATGACGTCCGGCCGGTACATAAAGGTCGCGCCCTACCACTCTCGGCCCGAGCAGTCTCATCCCGCCTCGCCTCCCCTCTCCCAGAGCTCGCGAGCCAGCGGCCGCACCGCCGTTTCCGCGGCGCGCAGATCCGCCCAATCCGTGGAGACCCAGGCGAGCGCGACGGTACGGACACCGCGGTCCCTAGCGTTCCCACCCCCGCCGGCGCGTCCCTCCCGGATCGCGCGTCGGCCGCCCTCCCCCCGCGCGGGGCCGATCTGATCCGACCAAATCCGGTGGAATTCGGGGGAGGCGTCGGCTGCAATCGGGCGGGTTTTTTTTATCGGGGCTCGTTGGGGGGTCGGGAGGTTGGGTGGCTGGTGTAGAGGTTGAGGATGGCGACGGAGGGGATGGTTCTACCGTTCTAGGGTTAGGTTTTGGGGCGGTGGCGTGAGGTGACAGCGGACGGGGGGAGGATGAAGGGCGTGGAGGGCGGGGCGCCGGGGACGGGGAGGAGAGGGAAGAGGAGGTGCGAGAGGAGCTGGAGCTCGCGCTCTCGCTTGGGCGGCGGGGGTGGCGCCTGCCGCCGGTGCGGCAGGAGCCGGTGCCACCGTCTGCGTTGAGGTGGACGATGGTTTTCCCGACGTGGGACCCCGACGCGGCCGGGGGCTCGCGGGCTGCGGAGAGGGCTTGGGGTTTGCCACCTGTGCCGCCGCTCAGGCTCCGTGACATGTGGCGAGGCGGTCGCGCTGATGGTGATGCAGGGCGTGATGTGGATGTTGCGGAGGAGGAGGACGAGGAGGAGGGCGATGAGGATGGAGATAGGGACCTGCAGAATAAACGGCCCAAAGTGCGCAGCTTTGGCGAGTAAGTTGCTTAAAAATTTCTCCTTTTCCTTTTACTGTTTTCTTGTCTTTAGATTTTTAGCAAAGTTGTTTTGTGGATTTCATGGTGCTAGTATTCTGTAGGTAAACCTATCACGTTGAACTAGAAAGTAAGTATACTTCATGGAGGACATAGCTGATATTGAATTAGTGGTTTTACTTAAGGACTTCTTCAAGTAGTACAGCTGCTTTGGCCATTCTGGAAAATCAGGTGGGAGATGGGGTAGAAAAGTGCCCTTTTAGATGTTTTCTACTTGTTGCTAGAAATGCTGAGACCCTTTAGATGGGTAATGAACGAACTGCTTTTCCAGAAGTGGAGAGAGTGCTTCCCTCTAGTTATGTTAGCACACATTTCCTTAGTCTATCCAATTTTACTGGGCCTAAGTGACTTTCTCTGAGTTGTGCAACAATCCTAGATTGAATCTAGCACTTGGTAAGGCAATTATGTAGTTACCCTTTGTACTTGTCATTCTTCTTTTATGATTGACGGCCTAGGCCACATTTATTCTGCATCAAAAAATTACATATAAGATGAGCCATGAAAATAGGTAGATTGCAGGCATGCTGCAGGAAAGAACTAGCATTCTGTGATCACATGGACTTTGTGTCTGGTCTATTTTTATGCTCTTATTGTTTAGCAACAAGGAAAAAACCTCAAAAAGAAGAAAAGTTCTCAATACAACAAGCAGGATATCAATTTGCACATTCCATAGATTTATGTTATCTAAAATATGCTTAGAAAAAAAAGAAGGGGACGGCTATAGCACAAAAATGCTTCATATGCAATCAGTGGTTGTGGATACGATTATAAGTCATTCTTGTAGGAAAGTGCAGGAAAGTCACTGTGATGAACCTCAATTCATCGGGGTAAACTCCACCGAGAGAAAGGCAGGGTGGCATCGGCTTGATGGGATGAGAGATTTAACTATAGACTGGGATGATAAAACTTGGGGAAGAGACTAGATTAATTCGTCTTTATTAGTTCCTTGCTTAATAAAATGAGATATACTCCCATCCTTATATAGATTGGATGGCTTGATTTCTAAGGAACTTATCTCTAATATTATGGAAGTAGATTATCCTGAACAATCTAATCTTATCTCTAAGGAAACTAATCCAACCAAACCGATGACCGCCATGTGAACAGTAACAACGCAGCACAGTTTGCGCTAACAGTACCATTGCATATGACAACTTCCCTTCTCGATGAGCAACTTGTCCTTGAGTTGCAAGGTGGTGGCCATGGCTGCAGCCCTAGGAGACCCCATGCTGACGAGAGGACATGACGTAGACACAGTGTCTCAGGAGAAACAATGGAACTTCAGTGATGATTGACGATGACAACAGGTAGCCTGCATGGCTTGATGCCCTTGGAACATGAGAACAGCATGGGGCAGCCAAAGGTTGCTGTCCGTCATGGCGTGCCGCACCATTAGAATGAGCACAACGACGTCGTAGCTCACCCTAGGGCACCCTCCGCGATGTGCATTGCAAACGGCATGGCCTCGGTGGGTGGCGTGGAGAAGATGGTTGTGAGGTAGTGACCCTCTGTCATTGATGGCGGCAGTGGTGTCAGAACTAGGGACAACGTTGCTTTATCCACTGTTGCCGTCATCTTCTCCAGGATGGTATGCATGTTGATAAAGATGACCGTCATCTTCTTGATGTCGTGGGTACTAGACTACTAGTGGCCATCTTATTGGTATTAGCCTTTATTGCTGTCCGTCATGGCGTGCCACACCATTAGAATGAGCACAACGACGTCATAGCTCACCCTAGGGCACCCTCCGCGATGCGCACCGCAAACGGCATGGCCTTGGCGGGTGGCGCGGAGAAGATGGTTGCGAGGTAGTGACCCTCTGTCATTGATGGCGGCAGTGGTGTCGGAACTAGGGACAACGTTGCTTTATCCACTGTTGCCGTCATTTTCTCCAGGATGGTATGCATGTTGATGAAGATGGCCGTCATCTTCTTGTTGATGTTGTGGGTACTAGTGTCCATCTTATTGGTTCAGCCTTTATCATGACCAACGGCTCGGCAATAGGAGCTATGGTAGCAGAAGTCATGGGAAGAGATCGACTATTTTGATATCAAATGTGATAAACCTTAGATAATCGGGGTAAACACCGCCGAGAGGAAGGATGGGCGGCGTCGGCTTGGTGGGATGAGGGATTTGACTATAGACGGAGATGACAGAACTTTGGGAAGAGACTAGATTAATTCATCTTTATTGGTTCCTTGCTTAATAAAATGAGATACACCCATCTTTATATAGATTGGATGGTTTGATCACTAAGGAACTTATTTCTAATATTATGGAAATAGATTATCCTAACCAAATCGGTGGCTGCCATTTGAACAGTAACCGCGTAGCACTGTTTGCGTGACTAGTACCGTTGCACATGACAACTTCTCACCTTCTCGATGAGCAACCCGTCCTCGAGTTGCAGGGCCAATGATATTTTTTCTTGGTAGAAGCACCAATGATCTCTATGAAATTCTCTTAATTTGTTAATCAAATACGTCCTCGAGTTGCAGGGCCACTAATATGTTTTCTTGATAGAAGTGCCAATGATCTCTATGAAATTCTCTTAACTTGTTAATCAAATACGTCCCCGGTTACTCTTCTCTTGATTGCAAGTCTTAATGTACATATTAAGTTAAAAGGTTCTCCCTTTTTGCAGAGAAAGTCCACAACATTCAGGTGTCAATGCAGCCTTATTTGGCTTTGAATCACCACATTTGCACGCTTCTGATGAACATGAGCATTTCAAGATGTCCGGTTGTCCAGAACATGAACTAGATTTTGGCTTGTCTCTTTTCCCAAATGATGGTGGTAATGAGATTCCAAGGGACGCCAACAATGAAGGGGTTGGTGTTGTCGAAAAATCAGGCGGAAGAAATTCTGAAGATGTTGAAATAAGAATGGATCTTTCTGATGATCTCTTGCACCTGGTGCGCCACGAATTTCTGTTGCTAATAGTTATCTATATGCAAATATTACTAATGCTTGATTCAGAATGTAGTAATGTACTAATTTATTAGATATGCTTATTCAGATATTCTCCTTCTTGGGCCAGAAAGATATATGCAGAGCAGGTGCTACCTGCAAACAGTGGCGATCTGCCAGTTCGCATGAAGACTTCTGGAAATGTTTGAAGTTTGGAAACACTAGAATATCTCTGCAGAACTGTATGTCTTTTACTTTGTTCTTTTTATTTTTTTTAAATTTTTTTAGTGCACGTGCATACGGTATATTATAATTCTTATTTGAAATGTTTTTAAATATTGTGTGCATTGGGGACTGCCAATATATGTGTGTGATTGGTGTTCTCGTGTATATTTGTGTCTTTGGGTGGTTGAGACAATTTTCAATCTGTTATCCCAAATGCCATGTTTCTTGTAAATTCTTATAGGTTAGAAGAAGCACTCCTTGTGTTTAGGTAATGCTAGAAAGGCCTGAATGGTATATTAGTTTTGAAATTGTATTAGTTAGTCCTTAGGGAGGACACGCTAGGCCTGTACAAGTTCAAGAGGTGCCACTTTCATGATTTTATCTATATGGCACTTCCATGATGTTAATGATTGGACACTCTCTTACCTTCATGCTGATGAAAATACCAATGTAAGGAGGTGATAGTGTGGAGTCCATGATAGTGACTGTTACAAATTTACATTCATCTACACTGTGATTTTGAAGCCCTTGTCATAAAAGTAAATTATCAGGCAACTATAATTTTGTTTGGATTAGGATAAAGCCTGTTGTTCGGAACCCTTTTATAATTTTATAGCTTTTAGATAATAAATGTGGGATTGCTCTACTGAGCTGTTCAGTTAAACTAAACATCCTGTTCTTTTTAAATGCTACATATTGCGACTAATTTAGCTACATTTCATTCTGTGATGTCCTTTGTGATCGCACTGGATTATTACCTGATGTTGCTTACATGTTTTATCACTCTGTTACTTTTGCAGTTGTTGATATTTGCCATCGTTACCAGAATGCGACAGATCTCAATTTGTATGGTGTCATGAGTGCAGAAATACTAGTGATGGAAACGATAATGTTCTTAAGGTTTTCTTCTCATTCATTTTCTTTCTCCTTTGTTGTCATATTGTTTTTCTTTTATTGTATTTATGAAATTCGCTGTCTTTCAGGCATCTAAAGACATTAACAATGGGCAAGGGGCAACTCAGAGAAGCATTTTTTCAAGCTTTGGCTGAATGCCCATTGTTGACTACACTAACAATCAGTGATGCATCTCTTGGGAGTGGCATCCAAGAAGTAACTGTTAATCATGATAGATTGCATGAACTTCAAATTTTGAAGTGCCGGGCACTCAGAATATCTGTCAGGTGATGAACTTTTTGGTGCAATTATTTTTCTTCTGTAAATAGGTTCGAATGTCCTTTTAACTAATATATGTTGTTTTATCATCCAGGTGTTCCCAACTTAAAATACTGTCTTTGAGGCGAACTGGCATGGCTCATGTATCACTCAACTGTCCTCAATTGCTTGAATTGGATTTTCAATCCTGCCATAAGCTTTCTGACAATGCAATTCGTCAAGCTGCTACAGCTTGTCCACTGTTAGCGTCACTAGACATGTCATCTTGCTCCTGTGTTACTGATGAGACATTGCGTGACATAGCTAGTTCATGTCCAAATCTTTCTGTTCTTGATGCATCTAACTGCCCAAACATTTCATTTGAGGTACTTTTCTATGCCCTGTGCTCTTTTATGTCTTTGACTGATCTTGACTGCTACTATTTGCAAATTTGCAGCACATATCTGACATATTCTCTTTATTTGTCTCGGTATGAAGTCGGTGAGGCTTCCAATGTTGATAGACTTGAGGCTACTAAGTTGTGAGGGAATCACATCTGCGTCCATGGCTGCAATATCTTATAGTCGTCTGCTTGAGGTAGTGATTCAGTTTTCTTTGGGTAATGTTTTGTGTACCTCTTGTCTTAAGAACTAATCTTCTTCTGCAATCATTCCAGGCATTACAACTTGATAATTGCAGCCTGTTGATATCCGTGTCTCTGGATTTGCCACATCTGAAGAATATAAGTCTTGTACACCTGCGCAAGTGAGTAGGATTGCTTTTGCTTTATCTTTGTTAATTGTCATTGTTGTTTATTTTGTACAATTGTTCACCTTGCTCAATATGGGGTTGTCTTACCTGCCATGTTAGGTTTGCTGATTTGAATTTGCGAAGTCCTGTGCTTTCTTACATTAAAGTTTCCAGATGTTCGGCACTTCATCGTGTTAGCATAACATCGAGTGCTCTTCAGGTCAGCTCCTATGTTTTGGTGAAGGGCTCAATTTTGTTATACTATTTATTGGTTTATGTGGGTATTTTTTAACATTACCATGTGCTGAATTTGTGCCTGCAGAAATTGGTGCTACAAAAACAAGAGAGCCTATCTAGTTTGTCATTGCAATGCCACAATTTGATTGATGTGGATCTTAGTTACTGTGAATCATTAACAAATGCAATTTGTGAAGTTTTCAGTGATGGAGGTGGTTGCCCTATGCTCAGATCATTGATTCTTGATAACTGTGAGGTATGACACGTGCACCCTCCTATCACTAACAGTCAACACGGACAATAGCACAGGATAGTGATTCTGACTATCCCTCTGTGCCAGAACTCTTTATGTATTTAGAGAAAAATTGTTATTTAAATGCATAAGGTTTATTTTCTTTAATACTGTTAAAAACTTGGTGTCATTTTCCCATCAATTGGTGCTAATGTCAATCAATGTATTCCTTGTGTGTGTGTTTTCAAGATAAGATTAGTGAGTAGTGACATGTTGCTTCATTATATTTCAATTCTGTTGATCCTTTTCCTTTTATCTCAGAGTCTGAGCATTGTGGAACTGAATAGTAGTTCCTTGGTTAATCTCTCGCTTGCTGGTTGCCGTTCCATGACATTCCTAAAACTCTCATGCCCAAATCTGCAAAAGGTGAATCTTGATGGTTGTGATCATCTTGAAAGAGCATCATTTTGTCCGGTAAGTGAAGTATTGCTCATTCTGTTTCTGAGGTGCAATAGATTTATTTGGAGCTATTTGTGAACACTGTTCCCCTAGGCGGCCGCCTAGCCTGCCTAGGCGCTAGGCCCCGGCTTGCTGCCCGACTAGTGCCTAGCGCCTAGGGGAACACTTTTTGTGAACAACTTAGCTGATATGAACAATGTCTTCATTGGATATGATTTGCATTGTTCTCTTGGTAAGAATACAAGGATGTGTGACATTCTTTCAGGCCTACAAAAAGTAAGAGAATAACATGTAATTTGCACCTTATACTGGGTCCATTCCTTCTACCACAAGTTGCATTCATTGTGCTCTATCAATACATTAACCTTCAAATGGTGTGTAAAAATGATATTAATTGTGCATTATTGAATGTGTAATTTGATTTGTCTGATTACCCTCCTGGGAAACTTGCAATTGCTATTTGATTTGTGGTCTATTTGTAGAGACAGGGTGGGTGGTTCTTCTAAACATTGTTATAAAAGGATATAGTTGTGGTCTTGTGGAACAAATATGAAGCACAAAATGTGTAGATAAACTGAATTAATACAAAATAATCTTTATCTGTTTGATTGCCTACATAAATCAATATATCTGTACTTTCTGACACTGGCTTCTTTTATAGGTTGGTCTTGAATCCCTAAACCTTGGAATTTGTCCAAAATTGAGCGTTCTACTCATTGAGGCACCAAAAATGTCTATATTGGAGCTGAAGGGTTGTGGTGTTCTTTCCCAGGCTTCAATTAATTGCCCTCACTTGACATCTTTAGATGCCTCTTTCTGCAGGTTGTACCGTGCTTCCTATATTTCTTGTAAACATTATTGACTGGTACTCTAATTGTTACTGTACTTTATTTTGCATGTTCAGGCAGCTTATCGATGATTCACTGTCTCGGACAGCAGAGGCATGCCCTCTTATTGAACATCTTATCCTTTCAGCATGTGTATCCATTGACATCAATGGATTGTCTTCATTGCGTTGCCTTCATAAGCTGACCTTGCTTGACCTGTCATACACATTTTTGATCAACTTGAAGCCTGTTTTTGATAGTTGTCCACAGTTAAAGGTAGGTGCTTGATTTGTGTCACTTTTTAAATCATTTGCTACTGTTGTACATACGACAATTGCTGTTGTGTGTATTAGTTAATATAGCAAGTCATACCACATGACCTATGTATTTATTCTTATGTGGTCAAATCACTGTTGTACGTTTGAAAATTGTCATTTTGTGTAATACTAATATTGTATGCAAGAACATGTGACGAGTATATGATCTATTGCATTTAGCTTCTGTGGTAGTTAACTTCTATGCTATTTTTTTCCCCAGTATTTTGAAGTTTCTAATATGAGATGCACTGGAAATGCATAATTTTGGAATTGAATATTGTAAGGGATAGGTGTACATATATACTGAAGGATTGAAATTACTGCTTTCTTACCATATCTGCTTTCTTTGTCAGGTCCTAAAACTTTCAGCTTGCAAGTATCTCAGTGATTCATCTTTAGATGCCCTCTACAGAGAGGGTGCTCTTCCAATGCTTGTTGAGCTAGATCTGTCCTACTCATCAATTGGGCAGACTACGATAGAGGAGCTTCTTGCATGTCGTACAAATTTAGTTAATGTCAATTTGAACGGATGCACGAACTTGCATGAATTGGTGTGTGGCTCAGATGATTACATTTCTGCTGACATGCCAGTTGATGTTTGCCCACCTGATTCTGCACCAGTCAAGAGTCAAGAGATCAGTGGGAGATCTGATCGTCTGCTTGAAGTTCTGAACTGTACTGGCTGTCCAAATATTAAGAAAGTTGTTATTCCTTCAATGGCAAACTATCTACATTTGTCAAAAATCAATCTTAAGCTATCTACAAACTTGAAGGAAGTGGATTTGACATGCTCCAATCTTTATACTTTAAACCTGAGGTAATATCAATGTGCGTTTCTGTACTGTTCGAAGATTATCTGTGTGGCTTGTTCTGTATTTACATCATTTACTTTTATTTTTTTTCAGCAATTGTAGCTCACTGGAGGTTTTGAAGCTTGATTGCCCTAGATTGACTAATCTCCAACTTCTGGTACTATTCTTAATGCAACTTTCAAGACTTTTTTGAACTTTTGGCTGGCATGACTACTTAGCAGATAGGAATATAATGTTAAGTTCTAATTTCATCATCCCGAAATATAAGCTGTTTTTGGCATTTCACAGTTTCCAATGCAAGATTTTGACTATTATTTTTAAATATAATATACTTGTAAATTGATACAACAACAACAACAAACCTTTTGTCTCAAACAAGTTGGGGTAGGCTATTCTTGTAAATTGATAAAAAATATATATTATGAAAGTATTTTCAAAGAATAATGTAATAACATTATTTTTTGTGTGGTCAATCCGTATACTTTTCGGTATACTAGTGGCCAGTGTCAAAAGATAAGACCGCGCGGATCCACAACAACCAATATTTAGAGATGTAGGGAGTATTGTACAAGATTAGAGTTTTATCAAACTTCTGTTAACTGCATTAATGATGTTTGTGCTGATTGTCAAGTTCTTTGCTTCAGCTCTTAAAAGCACACTTCAATATAATAATGGAACTAGTAAGATGCCGGTGCGTTGCAACCATGGTTCTCACGACGTCATCAAGTCGTCGCCTTGGTGACACCTAGGCATTGTGGCGGTCCAGGGGGACGCCATGGAGCTTTGACGTGACCGCCCCCATCTTCCTCGGTTCTAGCCGGCGGGAATGGTCGGATCCGGTTGGATTTGACAGAGATGGGGTGGGAGGCGTCGGGGAGGGGAGGCACCAGGCGGGGGGAGGCGTCGGGGGAGGAGGTGGCGGGGAGAGGAGGCCGCGGGCCGGGGGAGGCAGCGTGAGGGGGAGGCGACGGGGAGGATGCTTCTGGAGACAGCAGAGGTTACGAGTTATGAGGGGAGGAGGCTGCTCCATGTCAAGGTTATTAAGTCGTAAAGTCGAGTCGAGTCGTAATGCTACCGACTTGGAGATTAGTCGCGACTAATCCCGACTAGTCGTTGACTAATCTACTACTACTTGCTTGTTGCTTCTACTACTAATCGCCTTCTACCACCACCACCACTACTTGCTACGCTACCGGGCTCAAAGTGGAAGAATACTCGGATCTTGCTCTAGAAGAAAGCATCGAAACTGAGTCTAAAACAGGAAAAAAAACTAGGATCAAGATCTGAAACGGAGCAGCAAAATAAAGGAAGAAGATGGGAGTAAGTGGGAGGAAGAACAAAGCGTCAAACGGATGAAGAACAAAGCAAGATCCAATTAGACTTCGACTCACGCTGGCTGACTAGTCGGCAAGTCGAACGACTAGCGCAGCTAGTCGAGTCGACGGCACTAGTCGGTGCCTGTGTGCCGAAGTCGCGACTAGTCGCGCGACTTAATAACAAGGCTCCATGTATATGTATTGTATACATGTAGCGTATGCCTGGCGAGGTGTTTCACCGTGGCGTCGCCATGGTGTCCTGGCGCTTTTTAGATGCCGTGGTCGCCAATTATGCCGTGACAATCATGGTTGCAATGGAGTATCAAATGAGAGTGCGTTGCAACGGAGTACCAAATGAGTGTGATACATATTATTAAACATGATCTCAATCTGAACAGTGAACATCAATTTTATCGTACGTTGTCATCATGTATCAAGCAAAGTATACATGTTCAAACTTGTAAAGAAATCAAATCGGAACATACGACGGAACACTAAACTTTACACATATAACAATATTTCCTTTTAACACAAAGCGAATCAACCAATAAAAAGATGGTGATACACACATATATCTACAGGCATCACATTAGTGAAGCATGATAGAACAGGAAGAGAAGAGATACATCAAAGAATGATGAACTAAATTTCAGCATTTAACTCTAATTAACAACAGAATGTCACGGGATTATTTGACTACGGATTTTCAATATTTAATCTTTGACATTACATTTAACCAAATCTGTACTGCCAAACACAGAAAGAATTATGAATAAGAAACAACAACAAACTATATGGTGACTTGAAAGATTCTTTAACCTTACCAAAACAATACTTTTCTTAAGGAGCCAAGTACTACTACGAAGTCTCTAGGATCCAGACTATGCTAAATAAATAAGCATAAAAGAGTTTGCAGTGCAGAGGATCGAACAACTGCAGACACTTTCTTCAGAGGCACAAGGGCTGGGCTGTGATATAAAAACCTTGAGAACAATAGTTCAGAACTTAGTAGTACAAACCTCTGCCATTTTCTCAAGCATTGTTGTTGGCTCAAAAATGATGATTGGAAGTGTCACAAGTGATGTAACATCCGGTCCTATGTACTTATGCATCATCTTCCAATAACCATCACGATCCTGCAAGTTAACTGCAGTGTCAAAAAACAGCATAGAAGTGCAGTAATCGATACAATGATGTTGTACAACTGAAATACAGAGGGTGGTCCAAATGACTTATTAGATTTTTCTTTAGCTAATAATCCAAGCAAACTTTAATAGAGTGATAATTGCCTCTAGAAATAACCTCATATACAAGTTTAGTGCACAACATGAGGGTCATTACTCATTGATCAACCATGATACAGGTCATTACTCATTAATCAACCATGATGCAAATTATCATAGGTCCATAGCAGCAAATGGTTCAATACAAATTACTGTGTGTTTGTGTCATAGGCGTGGGCCTTGGGCCTAGCCGGTTTATTATTAGAAATTAGAGATTAGATTCTGTTTGAGTTAGAGATTAGTTTTCTTGTGTTAGAGATATAATTAGAGATATGATATTAGTTTCTATATTTGTTAGAGATATAATTGGGATTAGATTCCATCTGTTAGGGGGAGCCATCTATATAAGAGGGCTATCGCATGCTATTGTAATCAACAGAGAAATATCAAAGTCTTTCTCGTCTATAGTCTCTCTCTCCCTCCTACGTCGACTCCATCCGGCCATCTTCTTGGTGGTGTTTACCCCGGTTCATGACAACTTGGTATCAGAGCAGTCGATCCCTTCCCACGACTTCTGCTACCATGGTTTCTGCGACTCGTCCTGTTGCCGAGTCATTCGCCATAATAAAAGCTAACGCCAACAAGATGGCTAGCATCGACAAAGGGATGGCGGACATCTTCCACGACATGCATGTCCCCTTGGAGAATATTTTGAATCTGAGGAAGGAGCAACAAGAGAAAAAGAGCCAGGCACATCATCATCTAACACTAGATCCCCAACAACAACGAAAACAAGATCATCCAGTAGGGGCACGGTCAATCTGCATCATGTGACCTCACCTGCAGCCGCTCGGTCAATCTGTGCCAACTCCCCACTGCCGTGCTCTCCCCGACCCGCGCCGCTCCTTCAGCCGCCAGGCCGTCGTCGCCCAGAGCCGCGCTCTGCTGGTTTTGCGTGGTTCGATTGGTTCGGGTGTGGAGAAGTGGTTTTTGTAAAGGGCTGACCGATTAGTTAATGCATCGTTTAGCCTTGTTCTGCTTGGATTTGGCCGGACGTCTCCATCCACTGCAGGACCCCGTCACCGTTCGTCTTCCACACCGGCGTCGGAGGTCTTCCATTGGCGCCCATGACCGCCGCCTAGCAGCTCCATGTCCGGGAAGGGTGTAATGTCATAGGCGTGGGCTTTGGGCCTAGCCGGTTTATTATTAGAAATTAGAGATTAGATTCTATTTGAGTTAGAGATTAGTTTCCTTGTTAGAGACATAATTAGAGAGATGATATTAGTTTCTATATTTGTTAGAGATATAATTGGGATTAGATTCCATCTGTTAGGGGGAGCCATCTATATAATAGGGCTACCGCATGCTATTGTAATCAAGCTGAGAAATATCAAAGTCTTCCTCGTCTATAATCTCTCTCCCTCCCTCCTACGCCGACTCCATCTGGCCATCTTCTTGGTGGTGTTTACCCCGGTTCATGACAGTTTGATGGAAACCAACTCCAATATACATGCAATGCTCATTTCTCATAGGGAGTCTGATAAAATTATCATCTATCCTACAATTATGAAATGAGTGGGATTGTCGTTAAGGGCCCATCTTTTAATATTCAGGTTACAATAACATTCAACAACAGATACAATGTTTTCCACGTCACTATGATTTGTGGACCATGATTGAACCCAGATCATAAATATGACTTTGGTAACCATGTGACTAGTTAAATAATTGAGGTAGGGTCTAGTTGGCTAAATATGTGATATTTTTGGCAACTAAATGACTTAACATTAGTGTCTTATGAAATATTATATCTTAATCCAGTTGGTAAAACTCATGTGGCTATGGAGTGCTCGTGAAGAGTGCACACCTGACACTTCATAATGTAATGACACTCAAGGACACAAGATGTTCTTGAGACTAACAGGAGAGTACTGATCTCAAATTAGAAGGGAGAGCACTATGGTAATTTCTGAGCATGCTTAAGGGGTTTTGAGAGTACTGGTTTTAAATAGTGTTTACCAAGGTGCCAGGCACTAGTCGGGCGGTAGACCAGCGTCTAGCGCCTAAGTGCTGCCTAGGCGGGAAAAATCGGCTAGGCGGACATGGCGGGAGGGTGGCGCCTAGCGCCTAGGTGCCGCCTAGGTGGCCGTTTTGGGGAACAGAGATTTTAAAACATCTGTTCATTTTATATGTGCCTTGTTGCATTACCCATATCAAAATAGATCGAAGTGATCTTGATATCCATGATCATAGAAAAGGTTTCACTTAGTCCTCCATGATCTGGTAAAGTCTTAAAAGGAAAATGTGAAAATGTTGGTTCAAAATTGTGGCTTGCATATTATACAACAAAGAGCAGGGGCTTTCTCATCCTCAATGACTAAGTGTGTTATGTACTTCACAATACCTAAGGGGCCTATCTATGAGCTTTGTTTGCACTTGAGTGTTTTGAAGAATCGACCACTAAATGGTATGAAGTAGCGGTTAATTGATCATACCAGTGAGTCATCGAGTGTGGCAACAAGGATGAACATGCCATTGAGCGAGAACATGGAGAAGGACACCACAGACTCTTCTTGTCGTCGATGACCGTCTTGTGACAAGACGCAGTCCGAGCATCTCAAATTTTGCATCCCCCATCATGGCTCCCTGACACAATGATCGATCCATCCTAGATGAAGTGCACGGAGGTGACGGGCTCGGACTGCGCATTGATGGCGTAGATGCAGTGGCCGCTCTTGATGTCCCAGATGCGCACGATGCAGTCGAACCCCCCGGAGGCGACCTGGTAGCTAGTATGCGGGTTGAAGTTGGTGCTGAAGACAAAGTTGTTTTGCCCTTTGAGCATGCGGATGCAGCGATCGGTGTTGCGGTTGGCAAGTTGACCGCCCAGGTTGGGGTCGTAGGCCATGGGGGGAGGAGAGGCAGCAGTAGCAGCGGGCAGGGAGGAGCGGGGGGAGAGTTGGATGGAGAGGTTGGGGAAGGGGGCGTGGTGGAGTCTGTGCAGCGGTGGGAGGGGCGGCGAGGCGCGCGACGGGGAGGAGGAGGAGGAGGTGCGGTGGTTTAGGCGGTGTGGAGCTGGGAGCGACTGCAGTGTTGGCGAGGCGTGCGGCACGAAGGGGAGGGAGAGGGTGAAGGGCCGCCATGGCTGGCGAGAAGTTGCGGATGTACTGGCCGTGGGGAGGATTGGGGGGTGGGGTGAGTGGGAGTTTGTGCGTGGTGGTTGCGCGAGGAGGGCACATGTGCTGCATGAAGAGAGTTCGCGCGCGGTGGTTGTGCGAAGAGAGTTTGTGTGCGTGCGTCAAGGATCAAAAACGATGCGGAGCAAATCCGCCGGTTCACGAAATCCGGAAAAAACTGGTCAAATTTTGTCAAATGATTTTTGGCGGGCGGGAGGAGACCGTGAATCGCCGATTACTGGAAAAACGGTGGAAAAACCGGATAAACCGGTGGAAGAAGAGCTTTGCTTAATTCTAAGTTCATATATCAATCAAAAGCTGCTCAAAACATCACATTTCTTCCCTTATATAGATAGGAAGGGGATTACACTTGATTACTAAGACTCTTAGGAATCCTAAGCAATCTTCATTCAAATGACCATGAACCCTCCTTGAAAGTCCAAATGGCACATATTATGAATTTGATCTTTGGCATAGCGCATAATGTAAAAGTTAGTGTTAAACAATATAAATATCATTAGGAAACTAACTTTTACATTGAAAATTTGAAAATTCCTAGTACATTCATGGAAAAAAGTTTGAAATCAAGCACGGAAAGTGCATGCATCTTCCTAATACATTTTCTTAGTGCTAAATAATGAAAATATCATTAGATAAACTAATTTTTACATTCAAAAGTTTAAATTTGAATTAAATAAAAAATCGGCGGTTTTTTCCCTCCCGGTCGGTACCGGTAAAACCGGTTACCGGCGGTAGCCGGCCGGTTACCGCCGGTATTTGGAACACTGGCGTGCGTTGTGCGAAGAGGACGAAAGATGACGGACAAACTCCCATGTTATATTAGTAGAGAAATTTTGTTCCTACCACTTGAAATGTGTGCAATATCGTTTCTGCCATCAAAAGTTTACTCTTTTCATTTTTGCCACTCCAAAACTAGGTTTCATTCCGTTTTTTCCACTCCCGTTAGTCAAGGCCACGGTCAACCTAACAGAAAAGACCATGCTGGTCCTAGTTGCCTTAGAGAAGGCCACCTGTGCCTTGGTATGCTTTTTGATGCCTTTATGTGATCCCAGTTGTACTTGAGTTCTGGCATTTCTTTTTTTTATTATTTTTAGAATTACTATGGATTTTCAAGTGCCTTTTCCATTTTTCTGAATTTGAAAAGTATTTATTGTGGTTGATTAGAGGTTAATCACGAGCTAAAATAATTTATTTGAATTCAAAATTCTTTATTAATATTTTTTGGAGTTAATTTGGTAATTTGACAAGGTCCTGACAAAATGGCCCCACCATCTGACAAGGGTATTTTGGTTGTTCCGTCAAAGTTCTTTCAGCAGCTTTGTCACGGTCGAAACTCCCAGCAATGACAGTCAACTAACATTTTGTAACGCGAGTGGCAAAAACGAAATGAAACCCGGTTTTGGAGTGGCAAAAATGAAAAGAGCAAACTTTTGATGGCAGCAACAATATTGTGGACATTTTGAGTGGCAAAAATAAAATTTTCACTAATAATATATCCAAGTAATCTAAACTGATTGCAGTAAATGCCTGTAATTCCTCAAGGTATTTCATAGAACTTTTGTATAGTTGCGATGATTTGTGGCAGTACTCACTTTGTCACTATGGACTTCTTTAAATATGTGCACTTACACATCGTGTTATCAAAGTTGAGGCCTGGGTTTGGGCCTTTGCTTCGTATCTTACCTGATTTCGTCAATTATTAACTTCCATGGTCCATGATGCATTTTTACGTATTTGTCAACTTAGTTAATCTTATTGCTTTATCTGGTTATGTTGCATACTCTTAACTCTTCCAATATCACAATTATAGGCATGCACCATGTTGCAAGAGGAGGAACTAGAATCTGCAATATCCCTTTGTGGTGCGTTGGAGATCCTCAATGTACACTCTTGTCCAAAGGTAAGCTTTTGCATTTGGTGTGCAATAGTTCAATTTTGTGTATCTGATATGTTCAAATTTTCTCTCGTAAACTGTCCAGTTTGATTCAGAACAGATAAATGCGCTGGATTTTGGCAGACTACGTGCGGTTTGCCCATCACTGAAGCACATTGAGAGCAGCCTTATCGCATAACCTGAAGGCTCGTGTCATCTAAAGGAGTGATATTCAGGCAATAGTCTGCACTCGTCGCCGATCCATGATGGTCCTGAGTAACTCTAGATTGGAAACAAAAAAAGCCCTTCATGGCACTCTTGTACATACTCCTGCAGCATCGCCAATATATTTTCTGGCGTCGTATATTAGAAGCCAGTAGGCGATGCAAGCCTATTTCTCCTGTCGATTCTTCTGCGGTAGTAAGTATTTAGCTGAATATAGATTGGTGTTAGAACATGCAACAGTTTTTGTTTGTGTTGCTTTAAAGTGCACCGATGGAGCAAGCGGATTGTAGTCCACTTTATATGCATTTATAATTGTCTTGTTGGATCTGAATTAGTAAGTACTGGATGCTTGATTGCTGATTAGGTGTTCAACTTTGTATATCTTCCTTTTAATATTTCCTTAGGGCCAAGGTTATTAAGGCGGTAAGGCGAGGCGAGGCGACCCACCCCCCTCACACCTTTTAAGCGTTAAGGCGCGAGGCGAGGCGACGCCTTAAATACATCATAAGGCGAAGAAAACAGAGCTCGGTATATCTAAATTAGAAGAAATTTAAAGAGGGATAAGAACTTAATTGTAATTTTACAGAAGTCTGAAGGCTAAATTGCAAAAAATCTGCTTCTCTTCAAAGAGGAAGGACTTAATTGCAATTTCATATAAGCCTGAGGGCTAAATTGCAATATTGCCGTTAAAACACCGCCGGCCCTGTGAACCCTAGCCGCCGCATCGAATCGAGCCAGCTTCTCTCGTTCCTTTCCTCTCTCCCCCACAGGCGACGGCGACTCGGCGAGGGCGCAGCCACTCCACCGCTCCACCTCTCCCTGCGCCGCTCCACCAACCAAGCCGGCTCTCTCTGCTACTCCCGCTCGCCGCGCCAAGAGGACACCGAGCCGGACGCCGACGGCGACGGATGACGCGAGACCGAGCGGGCGGTGCGAGATGGAGGCGCCGCCGAGACGGACGATGGGGAAGATCTTTGAGACGGAGCGCCAACGGCAAGATGGAGGCGTTGTCGCCTAGGGTTCCAGGTTTGTTCACCCTCGTCTCTCTGCTTGGCGCCGCCCGCTTGGGTCTGTTCTGGTTTAGTCGCTCGGCGTTGGCTCCTCCGACCGCCTTGGAGATGCACGGCAAGGCGGGGCGACGCCTTGCCCCCTCCGACCGCCTTATCGCTTAGGCGTCGCTCGACGCCTTAATAACCATGCTTAGGGCAGTATATGATCTCTTCCCTGTGTCACAATCTGCGCTGATTCTTCTTTGCCTGTATATGTATGAATCTTAGTTGTGACAATGCAAGTGAGCTAAGGTACAGCTGTCATACAAGGTGAGCTTATGGAGGCATGGTTTTCCTTGCAGCTAGAGCCCTGATTTGTTTCACAACCTGACCAGTTGCTGATCCCGCACCACCTTGGAAACGTAAAATGAAGTAGATGTTACAACATGCCATTTTTTAAGAGAAAAGTTCCATCTGTCCCCCTCAAATCATCACGTGGTTTAATTTTCGCCCCTTAAGTGCAAATACTGTTTAGAACATGTTCACCATCTCCTGCCAGTCAAATGATACTCGGCCCGTTTGACCCATCTTCCTCTTTACTGCAATGAAAACATTGACAGGCGTTCGGATGGCGCTCACTGTTGGCAAGGGAGGGACGTTCGGGCGGTGATCACCGGCGGTAAGGGAGGTAGTGGTGGGCTCCAACAAGGGACAAAATTGAACCCTCACAACACAATGAGTCCATTTGTCGGAGAAGGTGATAAAGGTTGGCCGGAGGGGGAGCTGCGGTGGCTCCGACTTAGGTGAGAAGGCACTCGGGACGAGCCACGGCGGGATGCGGCCGACGGGAGAGGATGGTGTGGCGGTGCCACTGTGATGACGGGTGGCAGATGGAGATCGAGGGAAAAGAAAGAGGAGAAGAGTTAGCTAGAGGTGGGGTCGGATATAATGCAGGCATCACCTTGGTGGAGATTAGGTGGGGCCGAAGCTGGTCGGAGTTGAGGAACACGACGGTGACGATTGCTGTTAGGCGTCAGATCTCGAACGGAGAAGTGGAGATGAAGGTGCAACGCGAGCTCTCAGGCAGTGACTGCTTGTGCTTGCGCATCCTCTCACTACCCCAGCTTGCCCGTGCGCAAAAGAGCCAAATCCAAACACTACTCCAGTTGCTTGCTTCTTCCTTCTCCAGCACTGATGAGGCCTTCACTGCAATCCACCCTCATGCTCTTGCCCCATGTGCTGCTTCCCCTTGACTCTGCGCTCTAACCGCTCGCGCCACTCCTCCCTTCGTCGGCATGCTCGCCTACCTTACTACGCTCTTGGCTGCGATTTGTGGTGCTCTCATCTTAGAGAGCGGCAACGAGAGCTCGCCTCCAAGACATAGGTGCCATCCTTCCAGGTTGCCCAGCCCCCCGAGGGACCCATGGAGATCCATCCTTTTGATCAAGCCGCTTACTGTAACATCCCAAAAATTTGATGTTCGAAAATATGTAAAATTTAAAACTTTTTTGATACATCTTGTTGCCATTTGAATTTTTCAAAAACATTACTTGGGGCTTTTCTGGAAATTGAGTTATGAAAATTAAATTTAAGAAAAGATATACAAATAACAAAACAAATGAGAATAAAAAGCCAAATATGAAAAGATGATCAATAAAAGTAGCGTAGGAGAATTTATAGTGAAATTAATTCGAATTAGAAATTCAAAATTCAAGGTAAGCTTGATTCAAGGCTGAAATCCAAAATTCAAAGTTTAATTCGTTTAAAAAACATGAATTAAAATTTGAAGAAAGAAATTTTGATTAGAAGGTTGAATTAAGAATCAAAATCCAGGATCTAAAAATTCAATTGGTGACCAAAAAATCAAATGAGAGTTCAATTCAAAATTAGGCTTCAAATTCAAATCCCAATTAAAAAGGGAATTCAAAACTCTGAACTCCTTTAGATTTGTCCAAAATCATGTCCAACTCCTTTTGACCAGTGGTAAATCTTTTAAGAGATGTCTCAAGATAGGCAATCTTTTTAGTATTGGACATGATGAGCAATCCATGGATGAGGAGAATCGTTCTTTCACTGCCTCCTTAAGCCTTACCATGAATGTCCACTTGTTTAAGTTGTTTACATGTGATGCACAGAGCAATAACATGATTCTCATGTAAGGCTTGAGTGTCAAGACAAGAAGAACATGGCTTTCTTTTCAAATCATCAATCTCATGTACATAATTAGAAAGTGATGTTCACAAAGATTGGACTTCAACCTCCAATTGCCCATAACTTTCGCAAGTTTCGTATTGGTCAAGAGGAGCACAAGAATGAGGACATAACAACTCACCATGTTCCTTTTTAATAGTGCAAAGCTTGCGACGAAGAATGTGTAAAGCCTGATCGTGACGATTCACTATTGCAAATAAGGAACATTTTCTTACCTTGCATAATTGTTCCTCTAGAACATCGTCCTTGTCGTGGTCACCGAAAAAGTGAACCAAATATCTCGACGTAATAGTTGACGTTGTCATCATCAAAACCAGATAGAACAGATGCTTTAAACATATCTGTACAATCCTGCGAGTAGCTCCCATGGCCGTTATGTACACTTGTAGTAGACAGATTAGGAGCACATTCTGAAAATGAAGTTTCGTCGTTGTCACTATCTGAGTTGACCATAGCACAAATACTAGTAAACTCCAGATCGTAGTTAGTGGACACAGAGGAATCATTGTCATCGGAGACATTTTCAGTCTTCTCAAATAGCCATGAAATATGAGCATGTTTCAATCATAGAGGACATCATAGTTACTAAGATGAATGATTTAGATATTTGTCAACTTGTCAATAATTATTCCATAATCGACAGTGCGTGAAATTCGACTTTAACACTCAAACTCTTAGCGACTTTAACACTCCTAGCAACAGTGCGTAGAATTCGATATAAATACATTCGATCTTGACAAACTCGCTGAAATTCAAGGAAAACTCTTCCAATTCTTGATAGCGGACGTCATAAATAAAACTGGAGAGTTCTACCTCGGCAATTTGATTCTGATTCCAAAGGCTGGCCGAACAGAGCTCAAAATTCAACATACAGCAAATTACCAGAAGAATCTTTTGAATGCGTGTTCTTTTTGGCTACCAATTTACAGTTCATCATTTGGAATAGTCAACATTACCTGATTCCTGACCTTTTTTTTTTTGGAGCAACTGATTTCCGATTCTTGATGATACCCACAAGCAACATCGATGGATGCTACATGGCTGTGCGAAGTCCTATCTTATGTACAAATCCAAATAAAAGCAAGCTGATAAAATACAAAACAAGCAACCACATAACCCAAAAGAAAAACAAATCCTTCCATTCTGCAGTAACCCAGGAGCACCAGAATCAATATAGAACTACAACAGCTGATCATTGGCATCAAACGACCGATCCGTTCCAGGGTTATTTCATGTTTGCAAACATGGTACTATAAAGAAAGAAAACCTCACATGTTAATAGCACATAAGCTTCTTGCCGGGTAACTGACAACTAGAAGGGAAAATGAAGTTCGGTGAGTGACCGACACTGGGGAGAAAGAACTCCAGGTTTGCAGTTGAGAGCCTCACGCCGATTCTCTTTGTGAAGCGATCAGCAAATTACATCAAGCTATTTATCTTTCATCTGCTCCGGAACATAATTAAACATCAGGAAGACGTAACAACAGATTATTATTCCCTAATCCCAACGAATTAGGAAATAATAAATCTTACCAAAGTTGCGCAATAAAACCACAACTAGAGACTCTGCTTTAATACAACAACTAGCCATATAGGGTTATAGTATTTAGTACAAATACTTAAAAATAAAAGGGAGATACAGATTATTTATATACCCTATCTCTCGTGACTAAGCACTACAGGTCTCCTACTCATCTCAGCTACCGAATAGGGCATCCACCTCGTCCTAGTCCTCAACACGATTACCTTCATCCCACACGGCATCCTCAACACCTGGATGTCCACGTCGCACTCAAGGTACTCTCCGGTGGTGGTAAGATAAGGAAAGTAGTGTAAGGATCATATGGTGGGGGTGGTAGGACATAGGTGGAATCCTGAAATAGGTCATAGGCAAGTGGTGGTGGTGGTGGATGAGTCTAGGAGGGTGATGGAACCGGAGGTGGTGTTCAGAGAACACTAGCCTCAAGTGTGGCTGAAGGGTGTGAGGTGTGCTGAGAGGTGCCCCATAATGCTGTAGACTAGTGGGACTCTTGTAGGGCCTCCCTCTCGCTGTCTAACTCCCTGCCCCACCTCTGCCAGAAGGTGAAGCTCTCCACTCTAACCAAGGCTCTCTAGATGTTGTTGTGCAACATGGTATTGGCCAACAAAATTGTCCTCATAGTGTCTCGCTGAAAGGCTGAGATGGATGGTGACAATGGCTCAGAAAACGGCAACAGAGGGTGGGGGGGGGGGGGTGAATGTTGCTTCTTTAAAAATAACCCCCAAAAGTATCCCCGAATGAAACTCCTCTCCAATAGCTATGAAAGCTATGAAACTGAGTTCAAATGTTCACTGGAACCTTACACTAACAGAGAGGAAAGCTAGGCAATTAAAATGTAGACAAGACAAGAAATGCACAGGCAAAAAGGGGGAGGCCGGTTAGACCGCAAGCATTAGGCGGTCGACCACACCACTGGTGGCTGTCCGACCGCCTGCCACACCTGCCGATCGACCGGCCCTGACAGACCGTCTGACCACCGGTATTCAACCGGTCGATCGCCGTCGGTTCGACGAGGCGAGAGCAAGACATGCATGATGAAATTCGAAAATACTGATTTTTGCAAATTTAGAGAAATTAGCAAAATCCTTCTTTTCTCCTCAGGTAAAAAGATCAAGAGCATAAACTAAATACCCATAAGACCTCAGGAACCAAAAGGATTCACCAAAAGAACATGAAATGGAGATTTGAGCCCAAAACTGAGAAACTTACAAGAGCAGCACAGAAATCCAAATTCCCACCCAAACTTTGAATCTTTGACTATGAAACCAAAAGGTTAGCTAAGAAATAGCCTTTGGACTTAGAAACTCAAACCAGGACACACACTTTTGAAGGAAAATCAAAACCATCACCAAACCCTAGAAAAGCTCTGAACAGAGCAAATGGGTGAAAAGGAATATTTGGATTTCCTGTTGTGCTCTTAGGAGTTTGTTTGATCAATTGATCTTGAGGCATCATCCCAACATAGAGCAATCCATTTTACAACTTCTTGGCAAGAGATAACTTCAAATCACAAAAACAAAGAAATCAACAGAGCAAAGACACTACGAAGAACATAGGAGGACAGGAGCAACTCAAATCAAATTGATACATCCCCATGAATGATTGAGTACAGAGGAATGATTACATGGAGTATCAACTCATCTCCTCCCAAAACCCAACTCACAGCATGAGATGGAAACACACTACATGCTTCATGTGGAGGAGTTCTCACGCAGGAGACAAGAACAACCACCCTTTGCTCTCTCAACAACTCAAAAACTGAAAGCAAAAACCCATCCTGCTCTCTTTCATCAACTCTAACAACTAAAGCATAAAGAGGAGACACAAAGCAAAAGCCCTAACCACTCACTTAAGCCATGCATGCACCAGGAGACAATCCTCCTTTTATAGGCTTTGGTTACCGGGTTTCCAACCCATTTTGCCCGCTAATCTCAAACGAAACCGCTCCCACTTGTGCAGCGTTGCGAATTTACCAAATCGCCCCTTCTGCACCTTCTGGGAAGTTTCCTCATTTCTTTCTGTCCAAGCCTCGCAACCACCTCGAGTCCTCGCCGTCTTCGGCACACCTCGATCATTCTGACCTCGGCACCGCTTGCGCCTAGTCCGGTCATCCCGTGCCTCGCCACGACTCCGCCTCGATGTCCTGCAGCCAGCACAGACAAGAAATACATTACATAGCACCGCTCGAAACATGTAATCACGATTAGCATAAGAAAATCATACTTATGCATGAAATGGCCCAAATGACCAATCGGGAAGAAAAAATACGCCTCAAGTCCGACTAACCAAACCCGACTGAGCCAAATGCCATCATGGCACGAAACGCACAATCCAAACTTAATCTTTTTAGAATACTTGTCAATTACTCATCACAAACATGGGGTCACATCCACATGGTCTCTCAGAGGAAGGCTAAGACCAAACTGTACCCCATGGCTCTCTATTGTTATAGGTGGAATCTCCCCATACCTAGAATCCCTCAACTGGTCATTGAAGTGAGCTTTAAGGGTGTGGACAGCCTTCCGGGCCACCTTCTGTAGGGGTAGGTAATCATCCGAAGTGCGCCACTCCTCGACACACTCTTAAGTGGTGGGCCAAGTTCAAGGGAATGCTCATCACTATGACCCCTATCACAGGTGATATCAGAGCAGTAATTAAGGGGCCACACATATAACTAGATACTGTTGCAGAGCTTAAGTATGTCCTTCTCACTTGCTATTGACACTAAGTACCTTACTAATTCTTTTCCTACATGTCATTTTCTATCCTGTTCTAATTTCAAAATTAATATGTTAAAGCTTCGCTATTCTTTAAAGTGACAACCAAGACTAACGTAGAACCATCCCTTTTGCAGGATGACTCAAGTTAGAATTCCACTTACTCGAGGGAGAGGGGAGCACGTGCTACTTCTAGGGAGGTTGTTGCAGTACTTGTGAGCGTATTTCCTAGAGTACATTAAGGAGACCTTGGTGGGAGATATTCCATCAATGATAAAGATCATAGTGATAGTCATTCCCCTTAACTTAGCCTACCACTTAGAGTGTGTCAAGGAGTGGCGCACTTCGGATGATTACCTACCCCTGCAAGAGGTGGCCCTGAAGGCTATCCACACTCTTAGAGCTTACTTTAGCGACTAATTAAGGGATTATAGGTATGAAAAGATTTCATCTATAGCACTAAGGAGCTGTGGGGCGCAGTTTGGACCTAGCCTTTCTTCTAACCTTTCTTTTGAGCCATCCTTACCATCCATCTCAGTCTTTATTGGACCGAAATGGCGACAGAGGGGGGGGGGGGGTGAATGTCGACTCTTTAAAACTTGCCCCCAAAAACACCAACAAGAATCTTTTCTCCAATAGTTATGAACAGCTATGAAATGAGTGATTCAAGTTCTCTAAAGGGAAAACTAGACAAGAAAGAGAACAGAGCAGAGAATAAAGAACCGCTAGCAAAAATCAGAAAGACCCACAGCCAAAACCCACTGGGCGGTCAGATCGCAGGTAATGGGCCGGTCTGACCACTCTCTTGCCGCCGGTCAGACCGCCCATATACCACCGGTCTGATCGGCCTTGCATATCCGGTCTGACCGCCGGGTTAATAGCGGTCTAACCGCTCCTCGGGACTCAGACCTGACAGGGGCTGAAAATTTCAGGGTTATCTCAATACTTCACAAAAAGAGATTATTGGGGACTTCCTTCTGGTTTCCTCTGCCCAGAAATGTGAGACTACAAACTAAATAGCAAGCAGGGCCTAAGAGACCAAAAGAAATCAACCCAAAAGCAAGAATTTCAGATTTGAGGGAGAAAAATGAAACCTTACAGAGTGCTACCTTCAAACTGAAATTGCCATCTAGCCTTTGATCATTTGGCCAAGAAACTCTGAGGATAACAAGTTAATAGCCTCTGGACTTTTTCAAGCCAAGTTTCAAGCCATCTCAAGGAGGAAATCAAAGATTAACACGAAACCCTAGAAATGTCAAAAACTTGAAAAACTTCAGAGAGGAGCACACAAAAACCCAAATTACTCAAGATTCACAAGTCCTTTGCACATGAGATTTTGCAATCAAATTAGCAATAATCTAAGGACATGCCAGCAAGAATCTCAGGTCATTTCCTCAAGGGAATCAAGAAATTCATCAAAACCCTAGAAGAGGAAATGAAGAACAGAGAAAGGCAAAACACCAAATCTGAGATTAAACAAGGTATACTCTTAGGATTGACTAGCCAAATGGCTTTTGAGCATCTCCTAGATCATAGCAACCCATTTTGGCACTCCTCAGCAAGAAACAACTCAAAACTCAAAAAGTCAAGAAATCACTCAAAGAGAGGAACGAAGAACAGAGAGGCTGCACGAGAGAAAACTTCTGAGATTTCATTCCTGGAAACAAGAGATACAAGGAACTACGTCCCCATACGCATGGACATTAGAACAAGAGGAATGATTACATAGTGGCTCAATCCATCTTCTCCCTCACCTCTAGTCTCAAGAACACACACCCATACATGTTTGCTAGAGAGGGGACTCAAGAACACATCGAAGGAGACACAGAACACCCTCTGCTCACCTCCTGCTCTCAACCACTAAAGCCTAAAGCCAAAACAAACTCTCCAAAGCTTATTTTGACTAAAGCAACACCCTACCAACCTCTCAAACCCTAAAATCCATGAGGGGGCATGCAGCCACTCCCTCCTTTATATAGCCCTTGGCTAACGGGTCTTCAACCCGTTATGCCCGCCAGATCCAACGAAACCCATTCCCGCCTGTGCAGCCTTGCGTTTTTACCAAGATGTCCCTCGTGCACCTTCCGGGAAGTTTCCTTGTTCCTTGTCGTCCAAGCCTCGCAACCACCTCGAGTCTCCGCCGTCTTCGACACATCCGACCGTTCTGACCTCAACACCGCCCGTGTCTAGTCCGGTCACCTCGTGTCTCGCCACGACTCCGCCTCGACGTCCTGCAGCCAACACAGACAAGAAACACATCAAATAGCACCGCTCGATACATGTAAGCATAAATGTATTAATGAAATAGCCCAAACCTGACAAGTCGACATAATATGCATCCTAACCATTTTGACCAGGTTTGACCAAGTCCGACCGAGCCTGATTACACCACGCAACGTCAAGGACCGAACCAACCAAATCAAACTCGACTTCCTTAAACCGATGTCAATTACTCATTACACACATGGGATGACCTCCACATGGTCTCTCAGTCTTTCAACGAGACACAATGGGGACAATGTTGTTGGCCAACACCATGTTGCACCATAGCATCCAAAGAGCCTTGGTTAGAGCAAAGGAGAGCTCTACCTTCTGGCAGTAGTGATGCAGGGAGTTAGACAGCGAGAGGAAGGCCCTACGAGAGTCCCTCCACTCTACGGCATCAAGGGGCACCTCTCACCACACCTCACACCCTACAATCATCCCTGGGGCTAGTGTTCTCTGAGCACCACCTCCAGTTCTACCACCCTTCTGGACTTATTGTAACATCCTAAAAATTTAAATTCAGAAATGTGAAGTTTTTGAGTTATTCTACAATGTGTTTTTTTGAATTTAGAGTTTATGATCTACATTTAAAATTTTGGTTAAGGTTCCATGAATAAAAATGAAGAAATGCAAGAAAGGGACAAACATGTTCAATTAATGGGAAAATAATTTTTAAAGAGAAAGAACCTTGAATTAAAATACAAAAATTTTATTAAGACAAAACTTACAAGGGGCAGAAAAAATATACAAATATATATACACATAAGCATATTTACATATAGTGATAATAGCAAAAGAAAAAGATAATAAATAAAAAAATAAATAGGGGGGTCAGACCAGGCCAGTCGGCCCAGCCCAACCCCGCGCGTCCCTCCCTGCCAAACGGCCCAGTCCACCGCGCCTCCTTCCCTCTGGCGCGTGGCCCCGCCTCACCCGCGCGCTCCTTCTCCCTGGCCCGTGGACCCGCACCCTGCACTGTGCTTCTTCTCCCCGAATCCTCTCTCTTCTCCCCTCTTTTGCGTGCGCGCGCTGCTCTCCCGACGCCGCCGCCAGTACCGCTTGTCCGTCGCCCTCCGCGCCTTGCGCGCGAGCCCGTCTTGGCAGGACCCCGTCCCCGCACCGCCGCTCGGTCCTCCAACGCAGCCCGGTCCGCCGCTCTCCCCGTCCCGGCTACTATAAAGCCCCGTCCTAGGCCTTCGGCAGCACCGCACATTCACCTACTTCCTCCCACCGCAAACAATCAGGCCACCGCTCCCCACCATCTCGCCGGCGACGAACTCCTTTCCCCGCTCACGCCGCCGCTCGCCGCCAGCCCACTCCGCAGCACCTTGGACCCCACCGGCGCTTCCACCCGCCGCCACGGTCTGTGAGCAACGGATTTCACCGCCCCCTTTCTCTCTCTGACCATCCCCTCGCCGGCGACATCTCTGGCCGTGCTGCCTTCGAGTTCCTCTGCTCCGGGTTCCGCCTCGGCTTAATTAGCACCTCCGTTCCCTTCCGGTCAGGTAAGACCTGAGGGCCTAGTGGCTAGCCGCCCGTTTCCACCCTGCACACCCGCGTTCGAATTCCCTGGCCGCAATGCACTGTAGATATATTCCATCCTTTTTGAGGATTAAGCCGTGATTAAGGAAAATAAATCACCGTTAGCCAGTAGTTAATGAAAATTTATTTAGGATTAATCACTGTTCATGCCAGAGGATTAGACGATGCTAATTAAATGCTAATGATTGTTAATTAGTGATTAATGACAGACATAAAAGCTAACTAGGGGATTAACCCAGATAACCCCACTGACATATGGGCCATGTCCGTATTGGATAACTGGCTCACGCGCCCATTTCTATCAAGTAACAACCGCGGTTCGACTGGCTATTGGCGCTCTCCTTCCCCCCTAACTCCCCGGCCGCGCGCATTCGAGCCCCCGGCTCCGCAGCGCACCGGGTTGAGTTTTCTGCATTTTATTCTAGTCTGACTAGTGGGCCCCACCTGTCAACGGCTGCTATCCCGAGCAGCCCGCTGACAGCAGGGACCCATCTGTCAGTGCCACCCCAAAATGGGAATAAATAATAATAACAGTGAGTGGGCCCCACCTGTCATAGGTACATCATATGGGAATAAAATAAAAAGGAAGGAATTAAAAATGCCCCGTGGGACCCACCTGTCAGGATTTTGATAATTTTTGGGATTAAATCAAACTGAGAACTTTAAATGAGCATAACTTGTTCAATTTAACTCCAAATTGAGTGAAACAAATTTCTAAATTAATATAAATTCATAATCTATCTAATGGAACTGGAACCATGATTTTTAGAGTTCAATTAAATTTCTAGTGATATTTTGAGTGATTTGCTGTTTCTCTTTTATTTGGATTTTCACGCACGGTAAATTAGCATACGAGGCTCAAGAGGAAGAGGCCGAGGCAGTCACCCTAGAACCTCAAGAAACTCAAGACCTCGATCCCTGTTACCCAGGCGAGTTAACACTTTGATCATGTTGAACCCATGTTTATGCAATGTTAATTTCTTTTAAAGTATCCACATGCATGCTATTATTTCATGTGACAAATAATGGGAAAAATTGGATTCAATTGTCAACCGGTCCTATCGAAAGTATTTTGTACAAGAGCCCCTCCTATCTGATAGAAAAGGGTTTTCCATGAGATGGTAAATGAAAACGATTAGCCCCACACGAGGTTTTGGAATAAGTGATTGTCTGATAATGAGCAAGGAATATACGTCTTTCTGCTAAAGAGGATCTATTAAACTCATAATTCATTAGATCCTTGTTATCAATGTCAACTAGGTATCATAAGTAAATGGATCCTGGTTGTTCAATCCTTTGATAACCAAGGTCATTCTTTGCTAAAGAGAAGTGATCACTATGAGTCAGACTCAATAGAATTGGATCCATTCCAAATAGCTACTTTAGCCTTTAAAGTTGCCAGTTATGCCCCCAATATTATGCTTGCTACTATTATTCCTTTGCCACCTTTGAATGTATGAACCTTGTCACCTTAGGAAATCAAATTACTGTATACTTTGCAATTAAGTCCTTAATATATTGTGTTGCTTAGTAATGCTGATTAATCGAGTGTACCTAGATGCTCCAAAGACAACACTTGCAAATATGAAATGATTTGGGCGGTCATGGAGGGAATGACTGGAATATGTTGATATGTTAATTTACGTTCCCAAAAACCTCAAGTTGCTTAATTATCTGGGCGGATGATACGAGGGTGTGTGTGTGGTGCAGTGGTAGCATAAAGGGGATAGTGGTAGAACCGCCCAGGTAACCCTAAGGGCTGAATCTCGTGATGGCCTCCCAGTGTACAACAGTACAACCACAAGCTGACAAAGTGTAGGCAGGGTTTACTAATTTGTGTGGATCTAAGGTGGTTACGTGAAGGTATGACCACGAGCAAAGGGATGGATGGTCTCATCCCCGCCTTTGCCCGTGATGGCTCACGAGGGACCCTTCCCGAGGGATGTGCGCATCCTACGGAAGATAGACCTTAGCGGGCATAACCACAGTAGGACTATGCATTGTAACAATCCTGTGATAGTCTGCCCAACCTCATGGCTAAGGAATCACGTGGGGCAACGAGTAGATTTATCTCTTGTGGGTAAAGTGTGCAAACTCTGCAGAGTCAAAACTATTCGAATAGCCGTGCCCACGGTCAAGGGCAGACATGGGGACTTAGCTAGATATAGTTCTATTTAAAAATATTTGGAGAATGGGATAATGGAAATATGGAGGGCAACGGAAAGCCCTAATTTGAGTTGTCCTGGGTGTCGTCCCAGTGGTAAGTTAAGCGGCTATAACGCTGGAAGATGCTATACGTTGCAGATGCCATGTAATGGTGGATGGGATCTGTGTCCTTATTATGTTGGTCCATTTTACAAAATCTAAGTCTTGGATTTTAAACTGCTAGGTTTTAGAGATTTTTAAGTAATTGTATTCAAAAGCGCTCTACGCAAAACAAAATAAGCCCAAACCTTCCTTTGATAGGCTGAGCATGTTAAATATTGCATTCTGTGTGTTGGCTCGCTGAGCATGGTGGATTGTGCTCACACTCGCATTACCCAAAACAGAGACGCAGGATCATTATGCCCACGAAGACACCCCTGCAACCGAAGGGAGAATCAACGAAGGAAATTAGGGCGTAACCTACGCTTTTCTTGAGCCTAGACAAGTTGACCTAAGGCATTGTGTGCTCATATATTACCGGAGTCTCGGTAATATATTATGCACACATTACCCATCAGTCACTTGCCTGTGGTTGTGGCTTTACTTTTGCTTCCGTTCTCCGCTGCTTACTTGTTGTACTGGTAACATTTGGCCTAGATGGCCCCTTTTGTAAACTCTCACCCGATGTGGTGTACTTTAATTCTGTAATGTTATTAATATTAATGCGATGTATGATGTGATTCAGCAATGTACCTGTGCGCACTATCTACTGATCCAGAGAATAGTGCAGTAAACACAGTAGATTCTGGATTAAAAAATCCGGGTCTAACAGAGCTGGTATCTTATCCACCACCATCACCACTTGCCTATGACCCATTTCAGGATCCCACCTATGTCCCACCACCTCCACCAGACTATACTTCACCACCCCTACAGTATGTTTCTTACCCTACTTTCCCCATCCCACCACCACCGGGAAGTTCCTCAAGTAGGACGTGCGATATCTAGGAACCGAGAATGTCGCGTGGGACTAGAGTGATCATGCTGAGGACCAAGTTAGGTGGATGCCCTATTCGGCAACTGGGACAAGTAGGCGACATGTAGCGCTTCATCACCGAGAAAGGGTATATAAATAATTTGTATCTCTTTTTTGTATTTAAGTATTTGTACTAAAGACTATAGTCATGCGTGGCTAGCTGTTCTATTAAAGCATAGTCTCTAGTTATGGTTTTGTTGTGCAACTCTGGTAAACTTTATTATTCCCTAATTCGTTGGAATTAGAAAATAGTAATCTATTACCTAGTGTCTATGTTATGAGGATAATGATACGCAACTTGGCTGCGAAGACATGTTCATTATTCACCCAGGATATCCAACCGAAATCTGGTTTTGCACGGCTTGTGTCAGCCTTCGATGCGAAGGTAACATAGTACCTCTGCTTTAGCTCCACCTTCTTGAACACAAGTTTTGTTGGTGTCACCGTAACACTAACAGATGCAGGGCTACTGACCTTCACATTGTAGACGGACATTGCCGGAGCGATGTTGGTTAGCTCCCTTCTATACCTCATAACCTGCTTTGACTTCTTCTTGAACACAACTGAAAATGATGGATAGTTGAGATCACCAGGGCGGGATTTTCTTGGGCACGAGATGTTGGACATCTTGGTGATCACTTGGATATGTGGGGCACTGTAGTTCAGGGAACAGAGGAAGTCAACATAGTCATTGGTAGAGATGTCGTACACAAGGCCCGGAGAAAGCGCCTTCTGTGGGTCAACATGGCCTGCACCAAAAGCAAATGGGGTTGCGAGCGAGCCTCCTGCAGCGTCCCGGAGAGAGGAGTTTGTGTTGTCGACGGTGTATGCCGTGGTCATCAGTGCAGACTTGATGGCGGCAGGGCTCCAGTCAGGGTGCGCGGCCTTGAGTAGCGCAGCAACTCCGCTGATGTGAGGGCACGACATTGACGTCCCTGCATGAATAAAAAAGAGTAATCAATATAAGATCAAACAAACACCTAACACTTCATACTAGTCACACTGTTGAGAGAAAATTTCGGTTCCAGGCTTTCAGCATAGATGGTATTAGCATGCAAAGTTGGATGAAATACTCATTTTTGAAAAGGGAGTTTTTTTTGCTAGGGTATTCTAACATCTTCCAATATTCAAATATCAGTCGATGGACTAATTCACTCCTATATTACTTCTATTCATAGGCTTAGAATCCAATGGTTTTGATAATTTAACTTCCACTTCTTGCTATTTATACCTAAGCTATCTTCATTCATTACTTAGTCACGGTATTATTGCTTTTTAAAACTCCAACAGCGAGTGTGATTATTTACTTGATCCACCAATCATACACTTTCTATTGTGTCATCCACAATTTCATTAATCCAACCATGGTTATCTAATTATCACATAAATATTAATTTCTACCATAAATTTATGAATCAAATCTCAGATCCGCTATTTGTCAACTATTCAACTCCACAGTCTAATCAAAATCTAGTATTCTTTATTTTAGATCCACCGATATCATTTGTATCATGACTATGTAATAATCCAATCCTTTTTGTCATTGATTCAAAATCATAATTTGATCCTCTAGTAATCAACCTTACTATCTACAATCTTCTTCCAAACTAATTCATTGTCACAAACATCCACCAGGAATGATGTAATTAATCAAGTCTATAATTTAATGGTAATTATCACTTCTTCCAATTTTTCAAAAATTCCATTAATCCATCAATAATCGACTATATTCTATTATACCACCATTGTAAACATCCACGGGAATAGTACTATTTATTAAGGCTATAAATCAATAATTGTTATCATACTCCCTATTTCTCCAAAATTTAATTAATTCATCCATCTAGTTAATTCAATCTTTAAGGCTCCACCCATTTATTCATCCAGAATTCACACCAATGTTTCCTTCCGATGATCGACATGAATCCACCCACATTATTGTTTATTTGCCAAATAACTTTTAGGGTTTATCCATCTTCTTTACTTATGACTCTTATTCATGTTTTTGTAGAGTAAAAAAGAAATGTTTTCTAACCATGGATAACAAGACCAAGCATGGGAAATAATGTTTTACCAACATAACCTTTTGAAAGGTAATGTCCCTCTTTTTTTAAAAAAGTTAACATTTACGCTTTATTTTTGAAAAACAGGGTCCTTTTTTTGGGAATTTTTTTTTGAGAAATAACTTTGTTTTTGACTATTTGAGAAACCAAAGTGAATTTTGGAATACATTTTGGTAAGTAGTTAAACTTGTGAAAATTTCCGCGGAAAATCAGGTTTATTGAAATGAGTTTAAAAATAAATTTTGTAAACAATTCGATAACTAATCCTCAAAGGATAAAACAATTTTTAAAAATGAGTTTCAAATTCAAGCTTGGGATTTAGGTCCAAGGTAGGTTTTCAAGAAGAGTTTATAAGACGAATCCTGGATTTTTCTTATTTGAATTTGGTACAAGAGAGTTTCAGAACTAAAAATGGCTAGGCAACATATAGATGAGAGGGAATCATCTAAGAGAGATGATAATAAGCAATACTACTTACATTTCCGGAAATAGTTTATGAAGAAATAATTCTAGTCATGAAATTAACAGCCAAGCTAACTAAGGTCACAACCTACAGTCGATATTCTCTTATACTAGCTCTGTCGGACCTAGATTTAACAATCCATAATCCTTTGTGATTCCACCGTACTATTCTCTGGATAAGTAGATAGCGCTCACAGATACAGTACTGAACATAAAAAGTACATATCATGTGGAAACGTGAATAATATAATAGTAGACTTGCACATGGTTTGATCAAGTCGAAATCAATAAAATACAGCAGCGGAAATGAACTACACAGGTGGGACCCTTAGGGCGTGCCCACAGGCAGCCAACTGGGGTTTGCGGCCTAGTTCTTGACCTCTTCATCTTCTTCACCATCATGATCAGGTGTATTGCTGAAGTGTAGTGATCTGACTCCTGATTCTGGATTAATTAACTGAGCGAGGGTGAGCACAAACCACAATGCTCCGCAAGCTAATACGCAGGATGCAAATAGATAACATGCATGGTTTATTAAGGAAAGGCTCGGGTTGTTTTATTTGCCGCAAATTGCTTTTAAAATATGATACATAGAAATTTCTTGAGACCTAGCAGTTTGAACTAAAACATAATATTTGGGTAAAAAGAATACAATAATAATAGTAGCACATATTTCATCCACTATTACATGGCTCTTGCCCCATTATGCTAACCTTTCAGCGTTATAACCACCTACCTTATCACTGGGGTGATACCTAAGACAACAGAAATCAGGGCTTTTTACGGCCGACCACTTTTTCTAATCCCACCCATAAAATTTTTGAAATAGAACTATATCTGATTAAGTTCCCATGCCCGTTAATGACCGTGGGCATGGCTGTTCGAATAGTTTTTACTCTGCAGAGTTTGTACACCTTACCCAACAAGAGACAATCATCCCATTTTACCAACACGATTCCTTGGTCATGTAGATAAGGAGATCATCACAATAACTTTTCAAAATATCTCACCCTTCTGTCATCTCACCTATATGGGCTGCTCTCACATGAAGTGGGTCCCATAAGTTGTCTAAGATGCCTACACAACGACTAGCCGCAGCAGGACTACAACTTTCCACAACGACTAGCATAGCTGACAGACCTCACCCTTCCGTCAGTGTCCCATCAAGCCGAAACGGATTATGCACTTGTACTACCCCACCAATGAGATGACTTCAAGGGTCCAATAAGTTTACTAACTCAAATTGTACTTTACAGACTTACAGGTGCACTTGTTTTGCATAGGAGGTCATGACAAGATTAAATTCTTAGGGTTATCTGGGTGGTTCAGTCCCCAAACCACATATTCTTGTGCATCCACTACACCTACCCCTCTTACCATCCGCTCAGATAAATAAGCATGTTGGGGATTTCGGGAGCATAAAATAACCATGTTAAAATATACTAACCATTTTTCCAAATCAGTTTCCCATGATTAAAAATGATGCTTGGAGCACTTTGGTGCCCCTGAGTATCTAAGCAGTACTAAGCATAGCGTGTAACTATAGACCTAGTTTTCAAAAGGTTGCCATTATAATTTTCCTCGGGTGATAAGGTTGAAAGGCTCAACTGTCCCAAGGGAATATAATATTAACAAATTGAATAATGGGTATATAAAATAACAACATGCAATTTGATAATTTGAACAAAAATAATTTACTGAAAATGTAGGTTCAATATGATCAAAGTATTGACTTGCCTTGCGTGGTTTATCGTGGTCTTGAGCTCACTGAAAGGTTTCTTATTTGATGGTCTTGGGCTCCTGGTCTTCATCTTCATCTAAATCTTGGTCTTACTTGATCCATTGATCCTTTAGGACTCCAATTTCTAATTACGTGCTAAACAACTGAACCTAAATAAATGCAAATAATGCAAAAGGCCCAAATAAATCCAATTGAATTCAATTTTAGCTTTATTACAATTAAATATGTGATCTGAGACAAGGCTGAGTGGGTGTGGAATGTTGATGAGGCCGAATTACAAGAGGGAAATCTACCGAGGCAGATGTCAAGGAAGATTCATGATAAGAGGAATATTCACAGGAATATTCCACTTCGGGTTTAAAGATGGCTAGGCATAGCCGATTGTTGAATACCATGGTTTGACTTATTTTGTTTATAACTTCTTTTATGATTTTATATTTATTAAGGAAGTTCCATGAGTCAGATTAGACCTATGGACACATGCATGAGTTTAGATGGGTATTAAGTATTGTGTTTGGCGAGTGTTAACATTTATGAATTAGAGCAGGAGTCCCATATGCAATGAGTACGATTTATCAAATTAATTCATATTTCTGACAATCCGGGATGTAGTATTTTATGTGGTTCTAATTATCAATTATTTGCATAGTTAAATGTTTGATTTAATAATTTATTAAAGTATGGTGTTATTTATTATTTAATTGCAATTTAATGGTTAACTTTAGTTATGCCACTTTTTACGAGCTTGCTGGTTGCTACTGGTAATCTGTGTTTTGTTCTTTTAATGGTCGATGACCGAGGGGCCATTATATTTTAATTGACACATAAGGTTACATTTTTCCATGCTCTTTAATTTAAGATGCTTGTGGAGTTAAATACCGTTGATATTTTATGTACCTCCACTTAACATCTGGCATAATTTAATTTTTAATTACATTCATTTACGTGGGGACGAGCTACAATTATATTTCACTATCGCCATTAATTAAACCCACTATTAAAGGTTATAGTTATCGACATCATGTTAATGGCCAGGATTAGGTTTTAATAGAGCCTACTACCACATGAGCTCTCACAAAATAATATTGGTTGGCTTTATAATTTTGTTTTGGATTTCCTTAATTAACAACCTTTCTATCACTAATCACAGTCGTGTACTAATGAAAATTAATTTGCTAATTTCTATTAACAAATAATTAATTAGGACTGGAGTCTCTTAATTAACTTGCATATGTCATAATTACAATTAACCTTTCTTTATTTTCATTTACACCAATTTAATCAACATTACATTTTATTTAAATTTATGTAATTATTTTAATTTCTCCAATTACCTTCTACTGGGAGATGAGAATGGCCACTGGCACGTGGGGCTAGTGAATAGCAGTTGGGGCCTACCTATCATCGGAAGGAAGAGAGAAACAATGAGCAGCAAAAGAAACAGATGAAGGAGAGCTAAAGCAGAGGAGCATGGGCAGCGCACGGCTGTGGGCTTGCCGGCGGTGGCTGGTGGCCGGAGAGGCAGAGGTGGCGGCCCAAATGGGTTGCCTATGGGGTGGGGAGGCCGAAGGGGGTCAGCGTCTTGGTCGGGGCGGCGCCATGGGCGGCCGGCATCGGCCAAGACTGGCCGGCGGCGAGGCAAGCATGGGAAGCAGCGACGTCGGAGTGGGGGGAAAGAGAACCGGGGTGAGCAAGAGCTACAAGGTAGCTAGGAAAAAATCATAGAACTTACCATGCAGGTGGAGGAGCACTGGAGAAGGCCGGTGGCAGAGGCCATTAGCGGTGTGAGGGAGGTCACTGTGGCAGGGGCTCACGGGCAGCTAAGGGCTCTCGCTAGCGGTGGAGAAAGGATGGGGGCACCGTGGCATGGCGTAGCGTGGTGATGGCGCAGGTAGGTGCATGGCCAGGTTGCTGCGATGTGGGCATAGTGCGGGCTTTGGCGTGACTCACGTGACGAGGTGGCTGGCAGGGCATGGTGATGGTAGAGGAGGTGATGGCCGACGCGATACGATGGGAGCAAGGCATGGCACATGGACGTGGCGAGGCGATGTGCTGGAGTGGGCGACACTATGGCTGACAGAGGTGGTCAGCTCGGGCATCAGAGCACAGAATAAAGTGAGGGAGAAAGAAGGGAAGGAGGGGGTGTGCTGCCAGAGAAGAAACCAGAGGAAGGAGGAGATAGGGAAAGGGGGCAAAGGAGGACGCCAGGCCCACTTGGTAGAAAAAGAAGAAAAGAAGAAATAGAGGAGAGAACCGCTGCCAACTTTGATTTTTGATTTTATTTCATTTTGATTTGTATGCAAATTTTGAGTTTCAGTTCTATTGGGAGACTAGTTCTTAAAATTAGTTTTATAATTTGTATCCTTTGGTTTTCGAATTTACACTCTGATTTAACTTCCTGACCATAATTCATTCCTTCAACTTCTTATTTTAAAACTGGTTTTGTTTTATTAACTTAAATCCAATTTTTTTATGGAATTAAATGTGAATTTAAATTTTTAGAGTTGTTATTCACAACTCATTGTTTAAAATCATTCCGCCCTTTTATTATTAGCATTATTGTTTGCATTTGCGGATTATTTCCCAATACAAATTAGCCCAGCATAAACTTCAGAAAAATCTAAATAAGATTTTAGCAATAAATTCAAATATTAAAAAAATTCAAGAAAAGTTTTAAATTCTTCACAACTTCGAACATCTGAGATTTAGGATGTTACACATTGGAAGAGGAGTTACAAGAAGTACTTGGCAGAACTAGAAAAAAGAGGAAGGGATGTTATTGAAATAAATCTTACTACCCTCATATTGGTTCTTGGGTATTTGATACCTGATCAGTTGCTCATATTTGCAATTCGATGCAGGGGCTGATAAAGAGTAGACACTTAGTGAGAGGCGAGGTTGATCTTCACATGGACAATGGAGCAAGAGTTGTTGTATTGGCTATTAGCACTTTACCATTATCTTTACTTTCAAGATTAGTTTTGGAACTAAATAATTATTATTGCGTTCCTGCCTTAAGCAAAAACATTATTTCTGCTTCATGTTTGGGAGAAGAAGGTTATGAGTTCAGAATGAAGAACAATCGTTGTTCAATTTATTTGAATGATATGCTTTATGGTCATCCTTCATTAATGAATGGATTATATGTTTTAAATCTTGAGGATGTGCTTGTTTATAACATGCTAAGAGGCTTCAGTCTAATGATTTGAATTCCACTTATATCTGCCATTGTCATTTGGGTCACATAAATGAGAAGTGCATGGTAAAGCTCCATAAAGATGGTCTTCTAAACTCATTTGATTGAATCATTTGAAACATGCATGCCTTGCTTACTTGGCAAAATAACTAAGGCATCTTTCACTGGTCTAGGTGAGAAGGCAAATAACTTGTTGGCCTTAATACATTCAGATGTATGTGGACCAATGAGCTTAACAGCTAGAGGTGGTTTTCAATACTTCATAATTTTTACCCATGACTTTAGTAGATACGGTTACATCTATCTAATGAGGCATAAGTCTGGATCCTTTGAAAAGTTCAAGGAATTTCAGAATGAGATGCAAAGTCAACTTGGCAAGAAATTAGAGCCTTACAATCAGATTGTGGAAGTGAATATTTGAGCTATGAGTTTGATGATCACGTAAAGCAATGTGGAATTGTTCCATAGCTAACTTCACCAGGAATGTCTCAATGGAATGGAGTGTCTGAATGACGGAATCAGATCTTGTTAGACATGGTTCAGCCCACGATGAGCCAATCTGATATACCATTATCTTTTTGGGGTCACGCTCTAGAAACTACCACTTTCATTTTAAATAGGGTACCATCTAAATCAGTGGATTGGACACCATATGAGATATGGACTACGAAGAGTCCTAGCTTGTCTTTTCTCAAAATATGGGGATGTGAAGTATATGTAAAACATTTGACGTCTGACAAGCTCACACATAAATCTAATAAATGCTTCTTCGTGGGGGGTATCCTAATGAAACTAAAGGATTTTACTTTTATAAAAGGGATAAAAACAAAGTGTTTGTTGTCTGAAATGGTGTATTTTTGGAGAAAGAGTTTCTCTCAAAAGGAGTTAGTGGGAGCATGTAAGACTTGAAGAAATTCGAGAGCTATCAGAAAATGTTTTGACTTCTACTGAACCTCTACAGAGTGTACAAGATGTTGTAGAACCTGTGGAAGAGGCACCAACCCCATGTAGGTTTGAAAGGCCACGTCAATTGATGATAAGGTATCGACATGTCATTTTATTGTCAGACAATGATGAGCCTAAAACTTATGAGGAAACGATAATTGGTCCAAACTCTGAGAAATGGCTTGGAGCCATGAGATCTAAAATTCAATCCATGTATGATAATCAAGTTTGGAACTAGGTTGATCTGCCTAATGATATAAAAACCATTGAGTGCAAATGAGTTTTTAAGAAAAAGATAGGCACAGATGAAAATGTTCATATCTATAAGGCACGGTTGGTGGTGAAGGTTTGAAACAAATTCAAAGTGTTGACTATGATGAAACCTTCTCGCCCGTCGCTATGCTTAAGTTTGTTCGGATCATTCTAGCTATTGCTACATATTTCAATTACGAGATATAGCAGATGGATGTCAAAATAGCTTTCCTAATTGGAAACCCAAGTGAGGATGTGTACATGACATAACCTGAAGATTTTGTTGATCCCTAAAATTCGACAAAGATATGCAAGCTTCAAAGATCCATCTATGGGTTAAAGTAAGCATCTTAGAGTTGGAATATACGTTTTATTGATGAGGTCAAAAAGTTTGGTTTCATCAAGAACAAAAAAGAACCTTGTGTTTGTATAAAGGTTAGTGGGAGCACACTTGTAATCCTAATCTTATATGTAGATAACATATTATTGATTGCGAATGACATTCCTATGCTGGAATCTGTTAAGGCCTCATTGAAAAATAGCTTTTCTATGAAGGACCTACAAGAGGAAGCATATATCTTAGGGATAAAGATTTATAGAGATAAATCAAGAAGGCTAATTGGATTAAGCCAAAGTACTTATATTGACAAGGTGTTAAAATGGTTCAACATGCAGAATGCCAAGAAGGGGTTCTTGCCTATGTCACATGGCACAAGTCTTAGAAAGAGTCAGTGTCCTTCGATGACTGAAAAGTGAGACCATATGAATGGTATTCCATATGCTTCAGCTATTGGATCTATCATGTACGCTATGATATGAACTTAACCAGATGTATGATATCTCTAAGTGTTACAAGCAAATACCAAGCTAATCCTGGTGAAGGTCACTAGATGACTATGAAAAACATTCTTAAGTACTTAAGAATAACTAAGGATGTGTTCCTAGTTTATGGCGGTGATGAAGAGCTTGTTATAAATGGTTACACTGATGCAAGCTTTCAAACCAACAAAGATGATTATCATTTGCAATCTGGTCTTGTATTCATTTTGGATGGAGGAGCAGCGAGCTGAAAAGTTTCAAGCAAGAGATGGTTGCTGATTCTACGATAAAGGCCAGGTACATTGCGGCTTCTAAAGCTGTGAAGGAAGGTGCTTGGATAAGGAATTTCATTGTTGAGATGGGTATGGTCCTTTTGATCATGACTAGGGATGGCAATCGGGCGCGGCGGGTATGGGTAGTGCTCACCGATACCCATACCCGCGATCCCAATTTACGCCCACGGGCATACCCGCGAAGGACGACGGGTAAAAAACCTCGCCCATACCCGTCGCCCGCAGGCATACCCGTTTACCCGTGAACTGAGTGCATCACATGATGACAATAAATAACGGTTTTGTTTTGTTTTGGCAGTGGAGATAGCTCACTGCTAACACAAAAGCACGTTCAACATTGCATGTAGCACATTCAAGTATACAGACAATGAACCTATTGTTCTCAAACATCACTTATTAACCTTTGTATCTAATCTGTTATTCAAGGACAATGAACTAACTTGATGGTCAATTGGGCAGTTTACTACTGCATGAACTTGCTTACCCCCTAAGCGACAAAGATAACATAATGATGGGTGAGCTCAGAAACTCAGTCGACCTACACGTCTACACCACAACCAAATCACTGATATAGAAGGATTAGTTAAACGGGATGCCTCTAGCACAAGGAACATTGAGATAACAATCGCCACACTATCCTCAATGATAGAAAACAGAAATGAGACAGTTCATGAACCATTTTTTGTCAGTAAAAATTTTGAATTCAAAATTATTCAATAGGTGGCCCAAATAAAGAGATTGTAATTTTGAGTGTTACACCTTACAGTCAATTAATTTTTGTAATTATGTATTGATGTCATACCTATATGTATATTTTCAATTAACCAAATCCTGTGCTAGAATGTAGGAGTTTGGCGCCTTATCCTTCTTGAGGACAACAACCCGGAGTCCCTTGCAGCCCAAGCAAAATTACTGAACAGAGCAAAATGCTAGATCCTACATTCATGAAACCCAGTGCATATTACGAGATCAAGTGACAAGTGATCTCATTGGGGGGAAGAAGGGGACACAAACCCTAGGGTTGGCGAAGGCCGGAGGGGAACAGTGAAGCAGCTGTCGGGGTTGGAGCCACGGCGGCATTGGACACGGGCGAGGGGGCGGGGGTTGGAGGAGCGGCGGAGGAGAGCTCGCGGACGAGGGCGATGAGGGCCTCGGGGTCGGCGCTGCGGGGAGATGAGGGCACCAGGCCGAGGAGACGAGGGCGAGGTCGCGAGGAATGAGTGCGGCAGCTGGGGAGTGACCGAGTGAGTCGAATGGATCGGGAGGCGGCGTGGTATGGAGCTAGGGTTAGGGTTTTCTATTTTATTTATTGGGATGGTCCACTTGTCAGATCGCGGGTAAATGGGCGAGATGGGTACGGGTGGAGCTCACCCATACCCGTACCCGTTTACCCGATGGGCAGAGAGTTCACCCCATTTTTATACTCGTGGGCAAAGAATACATCCCATTCCCGCCTCCATTAGGGTATTTACCCACGGGTACACAGGTAAACGAGCATGCTTGAATCATACATCTTTTTAGTCTTTTTTTTATTTATATAACATGCCATGGGTAAAAAAAGAAAAAGCACAAATGTGCTCGAATGAAAAGAAGTATGCTTCAAACATGCCACCATTCAAAAGAAGTTTGTTACAAAGATGGCAATATAAAAAGAAGTATGCTACAAGCATTTACATGCGTAAGAAGTGAGTGTGGAGCAATAGGTTAGTATATGAGACTGCTAGGTCGCCTAGATTTAAATTTTGTTTCACTTTTAGGCTTACACTTTTTGATGTGACATCCCTTTGTGCTCTTTATTGATCGGTTTGGTCATTTTTAATATGCTTGTCATTAATCCAAATTGCTTAATCATGCTAAATAGTTGTCTTTTAGAATTATTTTTTCTCTGAGGTTCTTGATGATTTCATTGCCAAATGGGGAGAGATTGCGGAGAAAAATTGGAATTTGCTAAAATTGCTTCTCTCGTGTTGAGGGGGAGTTTTCTGAGCTTTTTGCTGTAGTTTGCTTTCACTGTGAGCTTTCAACTTTGCTATGGTCTGCAGCTCTTTGTAGCAAGTTCTTTCAGCTTTGCTGTGGTCTGCGATTTTGAATTTTTTCTTTCACAAATTTTCTCATTCAAAAGTTTTTGATGTGTTGTCAATGTATTAGACCATGTGGTGGTCGTGCCTTTAGTGATGATGAATAATTAATATTTGGGTTTCATTGGAATTTGCGTTTGTAAAAGTTTTGGTCGATGCACTCGTGTCGCTGAGTTTTCAAGGCGGTAGTTAACCACGGCAGATGATCATGGTCTGTCGACCACGGCAAATCAATCATGGCACTTCAACCACGTCAGGCTTCGACTATGGCATTTCGACCATGGAAGGTAATCTGTGGACTTCGATCATGATCAGTGAACTGGTCGTATGCAACAGTGAACCGATCGTAGCTAGAGTGAACCGGTCGATGGTCGTAAGCTAAGATGAACACGTCATATGCTTCAAGGTAACTGGTTGTAGCTACTATAAATCGGTCGCATGCTGTGAGGAATTGGTTGTATGACTTACTAAACAAGATACAATGACTATGATTGGTAGTTGACAGGCTTCGACTAGGATGGTTGGGTCGTGAGCTTTAGTGGACCAGTCGGAAGTGAAAGTGACTGGTCGGTGGTTGGTGCTACAGTACCAGGTGGGTACTCGATGGTCGATGCTAAGTACCTATTCGGTACTCTGTAGTTGTTGCTACAATACCTGGTCGGTGACAGGTAGCTGTAGACTTTGTGATCGGTAGTCGTAGACTTAGCGATCTGGTGTCTTAGACATTGCGATCGGCACTCGGTAGTCAGTACTCGATGATTCTGTGTTATTTGATAGTCGGTAGCAATACTTGTGATTCCGAATTGTTCTGAGCGGAGCGATAGTATTTCCCGAGTACTTGTGGTTTTCAAGTACTTGATGAGCTAGTGGTCATAATGAGTGATCTAACGCTGATTTTTGGATAGCGATGAAATTTGTGGTCGTGGCTGACCTGTTTGATACTGATGGATGATTAAGGGTGTGTTTTGATTCTGTGGACTAATGTTGGTCAAGTTGTGATGAACTTGTTCTGTGGAAAACGTTTCTTTGGTCTTTGCATGTGTAGGTAGGCGTAGAGACGATCATGATCGGTGATGAGGATGACCAAAACTAGCATGGGAAAGTATGAGGTCCAAACGGTTGAGGATGTCACAGGAGGTGGTCGGGCTCACACTGGAGTACGTAGAGATCAAAGGTGGTGATTCGTGGAGAGGCTATAGGCGGTGCGGTCTAGGAGGCTTCAACACGAGAGGTGATGATGCATGATGAAGATACAAGATGTTCTGTCCTGGAGACTTTGTCACGTGGTGATTTAGGAATTGTGGATATATTCCATAACTAAGAAGATTTAGAGTTTGAATAAAACCTGTGTTCGGAAAGGTTTCGGGTACATTGGTTTTCGGAAGAGATAAAGTTTTGAGTCCGTGTTTGAGGTAGACACAGTTTATGACATTAATCTATAAAAGCAGGGAGATGATGTGGGTTAATGCACGACTTTGGTACGGTTTTTAGAGGTTTTGAGAGGACTTTCGCCAAGAAGGCTTTTAGGTGTACTTTCGAGGACACTTTGTAAATCCACAGAGATCCTGTAATAAAGATAGTCTTGAATCAATATAGTTCTGGATTTTCTTGAAGAGTGCCAATGATTGTAGGTAGTTTGGATCTTACAACAATGAGTAAAACGTTTGAGCGAAGCAGTCGAACAGAGTGGTCAATCGAGCGAGTGGTCGAGGCATTGATCAAGCGGTCGTACACTGAGCAATTGATCACCGAATGGTTGAAACCATCATCGTCTGTTAGGATACTCCAAAAGTGGTGACAATCATTCACCCACTTCTGATTGCAGTATTCGATCCAACACGTGGTATCAGAGCGGGTAGCGATGGAATCAAAGAGATATGTGAATCATCCCCTCATGCTAGATGGTACTGATTTTGCTTTTTGAAAGTGTCATATGCAAGCTTACATAGAGGCTCAAGGTAGTGATGTCTGGAAAAAAGTTTGTCAACTTTATGTGGTTCCTGCTGATGTTACTACCGAAAATAAAACAAATGTAAATGCATATGCTCATAACTTGCTTTTTTAAGGAATTTCTCGCAAAGAATTTGATTGTGTAGCTCATATTGCTTCTGCCCACTTAATATGGAAAACTCTTTGCGATTATCATGAAGGAATGACTAAGATTAAGAAAGTGCGTAAGAATCTTTATCAACAAGAGTACTCAGATTTTGCCATGCAACCTGGAGAATCTATAAATGATCTTTTTGCTCATTTTGAGAAGATTCTAAGTAACTTGTGCGGAGTTATTGTTATTCTTGCTGATGGAGATAATTCAACTAAAATTTTGAGGTCTTTAGGTTCAGAGTAGTTGATGGTCATCACGACTATTAATCAAATCGTCGATCTAGATACTCTAACTATAGATGATCTGTACTCTAGATTAAAAACCTATGAGATGGAAACTTTGCCATCTAAGACTGATAAAGCTTCATCTTTAGCACTTGTGACTAACCCCTATGTAGGATGCTTCAACGAGTGCTTTGTCTTGTGATTCTTTATTTGCTCTATCTTCTTTTTCAGAGGAACAATTCGAGCAACTCCCTGATAAACGACTTGGTGTTAATCTCTTCATGTGCATTGTCGGATCCCGGAGCGATGACTCCGAAACTCTCTGTTTAAATCGTACTAGTCCAGGAACAGCTAGTGCACACAATGGACGAAAGATAGATATCGAGCATAAGCGACCAATAATATTAAACAAAAGAGTATGGCCTTATGGCCAAATCTTACATCAATGCTCATTGGCAACAATAACAAAGCAAATAACTACGGAAGCAGACAGATAAACAATGAAGCCCAAGCCTGCCCACAGGCAAACGACAATAACACGCGGCCTACTCATCCAGGTCATCACCGAAGCCAAAGGCATCTTCCTCTGTATGGAGATTGTAAGGTGAGTACAAACTTGTACTCCGCAAATCACATGGAGAATGCAACATAATGATTAAGGCATCAAGAGAAGGCTTATAGAGTTAGTTTGCATAAAACAACATTTAAAGAGGTACAGTAGATAGATTGAAATTGTTGAATTTAATACAGTAAGTAAAAACAGAACTTGTAAGTGAAAATAACATTGTTAGTGCAGGCTTCGATCAAACATTAACCTATCCACAGGCATCCCACCCAGACCATCTTTTCCAAAAACATCTCGTATGGATTTCATCCCTCCACATGCTTTCAATCTCTCATGGATTCCATCCATCCACAAGGTTTTCATCAAACATTTTGAAAAACAAAGTCTAATCCATGAAAAACTTTCACTCAGCATGCCCATGACCGTGGGCACAGCTATCCAAGATAGATTATACACTCTGCAGAGGTTGTACAGCTTTACCCACAAGACATGATCATCCCATATTGCCACTGGATTACATACTTCCTTAGGTGTGTGGCGAGGAGATCATGACAAGGCCTTTACAATGTAAAGCCTTCAACCTGGCCAAGCCAACTCTAAGGTTTCACCCGAGTAAGGAATCCATTAGACCGGGACCCCCTCTTGAGTCGAGTGAGACTTCACATGGCACACGGCACGCTCACTTTCAGCCTACAACGTGACTCAGGTTGGGACCCGCAAATTATTCAGCCAAGACTATCCCATACCAGCCTTGTGGTAGTACGATAGGGCTTTGCAACAGCAGCTCATAGATCAGTCCTTAATTAACTTAGGCTCAACCACACACCCCTGTGCACGACAATCAACACTATGTCTCCGAACAACAGTGCATGCCTGCACCCTCCACCTAACCATTAGCCTAGGTATAAACCAGTTTTTTTTATTTTGAAATAATTTTATAAACCTTCTTGACTCACCGAAGTCAAGAATATATTCAGGAAGTTCATCATTTCAAGCAAATGGTTCATCATTTTATGTGAAGAGATATCTCAGCCCAAAGTTATTTCTAAGCAAGACTAAGCATTTGTTGTCCAAATAGTCTCTAGCCAAACTAGCATACTAACTAGAGTTTTTAACCTAGGGTGACAAGATATCAGGGAAGTTCAATGTCAATGGAGGTGATAACAAATCGGCAATAACTAAATTTAACACTGAATTGAAATACGTTGATTAGAAATATGCATGCAGAATAATTCAAAATAACATAAATTCTATTTTTTAAATTTGGGATAAACATGATCAAGGAGTCTTGCTCTTCAGATGGATGAAAATCTTCGTCGACGAATTCTCCTAAATCGTCACAGTCTACACGTGAAAATAACCCACCAAATTCAAATAAATTCCAAATAAATTCAAATAAACTCCAATATTAAATTGAGGGCATAAATAGATAGAGGGATTTTTTTGATGAATTTAGAAATTTGAATGGGCTCAATCGGAGTTAGGATGAAGGAGAACAGGCATCTCGGAAGTTTAAAATCAGAGAAAATGAATAAACTAGATTTTTGGAATTATTTTTCTAAAGAAAAATGGTAATTATGACGTCAGCAAAGATTTCTTTTTTAGCTGATTTATTTTTCTACTGGAAAATGGAATTATGACGTCAGCATGTCGTCAACCTTGGGGGTGGCTGGCTGACAGGTGGGCCCTGGTACACATGGACCAGGTCCATGGACCAGAGGAGAGGCTGAGGTGGCAGGGAGGGTGATGTGGCAGGTGACTGGGCTAGATTGCTGACGTGGCAGCTAGGTGGCGCTGACGTGGCTGCCACGTGGGTCTAGGGGCCTTAGGTGCTGATGTGGCAGCACACGGGGCTGCCACATGGGCTGAAGTGCCGAGGTGGCATGACACGCAGCATCCACGTGGGCCGACAGAGGGGCGTGGTTGCTGATGCGGTGCTGTCTGAATGGTGGCACTGGCGTGGCGCTGTCCGGATGGGGGTGGCACCCGCGTGGCATGGTGCGGCCGAGGTGGCATGCCACCGGGCTGCCACGCCACTGCCACACCAACACGGGCGGTGACGTGGTCGCCTGGTCGGAGGTGGCGCTCAGGGCTATGGGCTTGCTGGCGATCGGCGGCACGGCGGTAGCCAGCGATGGGCAGAGAAGGGAGAGGAGCACACGGGGACTCTACTGTACCTCGTCGGGGAGCTCGGTGGCGCTTGGAGACGGCCGGCGATGAGGAGGCAGAGGCGGCGGCGGGTGGCTCTCGGTGCGGTGGCGCTCCAATGGGGTTGAGTCTCGGTCGAGGGGCAAGCGAGGTTGGGGGTGACGCGGTGAAGCCGAGGGTGAGTCGTGGCTTCGGGCGCTCGAGGCAGCGCGATTTCGCTGGAGTTCGGGGCGGCGGCGAAGGTGGGGGAGCACAGTAGGGCGGCGCTGGAGTGCTCGAGAGGGGAAGGGGGGTGGAGGGGGAAGTAGTGCGGAGGAAGGGGTGCACGGGGGGTATTTATAGGGTCGGAGGGAGGGGAGGGGCGCGGGAATTGGTCGCCGGAGGGTGGAGGTGGGCGACAACCGTTGCGGGGAGAGAGGGAGTGGAGAGGTGGGCAACGACGCAAAAGGGAGGGAAAGTGGGCACGAGGAGTGGGGGAAGTTGGGGTGATGGCGTGCGGGATTGGGGAAGTGGCCGGGGAGAGCGGAGGTGGCAGCCGAGAAGGGCGGGGACGGTTGCGGCATGAGAGGCAGCGCGAGGAAGGAGAAGAGGGCGGGGATGAAAGGCTTGACAAGCAGGGCCTGCTGCACAAAGAGAGAGGAGAGCGGAGGGAGCGGAAGCGACCGGATTGTAACCACGTGGCGAAAGGGAAGATCGGGTGGCCGAGCGAGGAGCGAGGGGCGGACGGGGTAGATGGGCCGGGAGGCAGGGCGAGGAGATCTAGGCCGCACACGTGTCGAGTGGGGAGGAGGGGTAGGCGGGATCCCAGGCGGCGACGTGGGCGGATCCCAGCCGTCCATGCGTCGGCTGGAGGGAGGAGTTTGGGGTTTAAATTTTATTTTTAGATTTTGGGATTTTCAGATTAAACCAGGGAAATTCAATAAAGCTTAGAAAAATATGAAATAAATTCTAAAAATTCCAGAAAAATTCACAGAAGTTCCTGAAAATATTTTGGACTTAGATAAAATATTTCCAACTTTAAGTTGGTGTTTAATTTTCATACTTAAAATACTTTTTAATTTCAAATAGATTTTAAACTCCAGAAAAACTTAGAGAAACCAAATAAAAGCCAAATAAATCCAAATAATTAATTTGAACTAGGTTTTTTTAATGGAAAATCAAAATATCACTGTCTTTAGTAATATTTTTAGGTTTTTACTTGAAATAATATTTTTAGGTTTTTACTTGAAATAATTTTCAAAGACAAGAATTATTTTCATTGACCATCCAAGAACATCAACATCAAGTGTGGAAATGTCCGCCACAACCTTGCTAAAAAGATTATATTGGCCCTTGAGCATCTTGATTTGAGTGATGTATAATATGATAGTTGCGACGACGTTGACCATGACGATGATGGGGCTAAAGGCAAGAGAAAGAAGAATGTTGACTTTATGGGCATGTGCTTGATGGCAAGTAATAACAACGATGCCGACTACAGTGATCACGATGAGGAGGTAGAATCGTCATATGATGATCTTCAAGATGGTTTATTAAACTTCCTATTGAATTGAAAAAGACAAAAAAGAAATTGAAAGATAATAATTTTGTTGTTGAAAATCTTAATTTAGAGATTGCTAGGTTAAGAGCTTTGGTTCCAGATGATGATTCATGTTCTTCATGCACTAACCTGTTAATTAAACTTAACAATGTTAGATCTATTCATACAAATTTCATGGATAAATTTGATTCTCTTAATACTAAATATGAGAAATTACATGTGTGCTTTTCTCTTGGTACAACTGTCCATGCTTATGTTCTTAATGATTTACTTGTTACCAAGAAGAATTTGAAAAAGATAAAAGTTGCTCTTACTACTAGTACGCTACTTCAACCTTCTGTGCTAAGAACTTTAAGTCTAGCAAATTCTCTCCATGTAAAAGATGCGAATTGCTAGAAGCTAGACTCATCTCAGGAATCAATTCAACAAATGCTTTATCATGAGACTCTTTCCTGCTCTAACTACCTAAGCTAACACTAAAATAGAAGCATTGACTAGACAACTCAATGATTTTGCCAAAAAGGAGAGATTGGTTCAGTTTAGTGCTTCTAGGAATCTTGCTAATGAATCTGTTAAGTGATCATCTTGTCCCTCGCTGGCTAAAGAAAAAGGGAATTTGGTGTTTCTGCCCCTGTTCTCGACTGCAAATGTGATTTTACCCCTACTTTTTTAACTTTGTGATTTTGCCCTCGTGATTTTGAAATAAAGACTCCGTTTACCCCTGTTTTGTGACACCGTTAAGAGTGGAGGATTAAACGGTAAAAAAAACAAAAGATGCCCACGCGAAAAGACAAGAATACCCTTACCTTATCCTTTCTACTGAGCTCCCACCCACGCATCCCTCGGTTTGCCAGGCGGGCTCCCAGGCACGACGCTCCCAGTCTAGGGTTTGCCAGGCGGGCTCCCAAGCGCGCGACCGACCTCCGAGCGCGCGCGGCGGCCTGGCGTGGCGCGCGGCGGCCTCCAGAGCGCGCTGGCGGCCCCGAGGCGGCTTGCGGCGGCTCCCAGCGCGGCTGCGGCCGTCCCCAGCGCGCGGCGGCCCGCCCGGCCGTGGGCCCAGCGGCCGTGGGCCCAGGCGGTGTGGGCCCTGAGCGCGCGCGGCTACCTCGAGCCACCAATGGTGTGGGCTACTCGGGACCTGCACGACAGCCACCATGGAAGAGCCTAGGTATTTTCTTCAAGCTTTGAGATGGGTGGTATAGTGCGAAATAACAGCGGTGTCTAGATTTATTAACCTGTATATTCGCTGCTGTGATTTGTAGGCCAAATCACAGAGAATTGAAACTTGTTGTTAGAGTTCGATCGTTTTTTAGCTTGCCAGATGGTGGTCCAAAGTCATGGTGGCAACGTAGAACTTTGCCAACCAAGGTTATTGACACGCATAGCTTTGGGCTGCTGCAGCTAGTTGATTTCATTGCTGAGCACTGCTTATGGGGTTCTAAACAATTCATAACTTTGTGGCGTGATTTGGAGAATGAATCTGTGGAGATAAAATCTGATGAAAATCTGTTAGAGTGGTTTCTAATCAATGTAGACAAGGGATTAGTATGCATCAATGCTCAGATAAATGATTTTGAGGGGCCACTGCAATTTTCACCAACAAAGCGAAGGTTTCACCCTACTGTGAGGAGTAGTGTACTCCTAATTGAGGGAGGCACCAGTGAGAGAGACACAAATGAGAGAGCCACCAATGAGAGAGCCACAAATGAGAGAGCCACCACTGAGACAACCACAAATGAAATAGCCACAGCCACATCTAAAAAGAAGAGAGTCACCACCAAAAAAAAGAGAGCCACAACCCAGAAAGGTTCTTCTGAAGATGAAGTGTACTCCGATATGGATTCACTTGCGGCACTAAGTGATAGCAGCTATGACACTGATTTGGCTGCATCATCTGACTCTGATGATGATTGCTCTGACCCTGAGTTTGATCCTGATGGTGAAATTGTTGATGAGGATGATGAGTATGATATTCCCATGTTTTCATATGATGCGATGATCCATGTATTGCTGTAAATGTGGTGTTCCCGGATGTGGATCGAGTGCAAGTCGTGATCACACATCATGCTATCTTGCATGATCATGCTTTCCATATTGTGAAAAAAGACAAGACAAGATTTAGGGCCATATGCAAGAGAGCTGAACAAGGTTGCAAGTGGACCTTTTTTGCATCTACAAGCAAGAAATACGTTGGATGCAAGGTAAATGATGACTCTTGAGTTCATTGATGACATAATGTATTCATAGAACATTGATGGTTTCTTTTTGCACATTTTGTGTTGCAGGTTAAGACAAGTGGACCAAAGCATACCTGTGGTTCATTCAACAAGTGTGATGAGACAATGGCCTCTAATAAATGGGTGGCTGATAGAGTGATTGACTTGTTGCGGGAAGACCCTGAAATGGGACCGGCTGAGTTGAGGGACAAACTGAAGAAGAAATACTTAATGGGGAAAATAGAGGAGAAGGATCCTAAGGCCATTGAATGGTTGGATGAGAATCATCCATATGTGTGGAGTAGAAGCAAATCAGTGAAGACTGCAAGGTAGATTATATCAATAACAACCTCTCTGAATGTTTCAATAGTTGGGTGTCAAAATCAAAGGACTTTTAGATTGTTGAAATGCTTGACAAGATACGACAAATGATTATTGAGAAGTTTGTTTTGAGGTCCAAGATTGGTAGTAATATGTCAGGAATAATAATCCCAGCTATTACCAATGATTTGAATGCTAAAAGTAAGAGTATCAAAGACCATGAGATTCTAATATGTGGGTGCAGGAAAGCTGAAGTCACTTGTGAATAGATTCGGGCATGCGATCAACTTGGAGCAAAAGACTTGTACTTGTAGAGCTTGGCAAGTGGTGGAAAACCTTGCACCATGTTTTGGCTTTCATTGCAAAGATTAGCGAGGAGAGTGCAGGATGGATGACTTTGTCCATGATTACTTCTCTGTTGATAGGTTAAGGAAGGCGTATGCATGCAAATTCAATCCAATGACATCCAAAGATCGGTGGCCTCATGTTGATTTAGGCTACAAAATCAAGAAGCCCAAATTGAGAAGAAACACAGGAGACCAAGAAAATCTAGGATCAAACCATATGATGAAGTTGGAACTAGTAATGAAAGGAAGGTATGTCCTGAGTGCAATGAATTAGGCCATCTGACTAAACATTGCCAAGGAGGTCCTCTGACTAGTCAAAAGAAGAGGCTCTCAACACCGCAAGATGGATCTGCACACACAAGCAATGACCCAATGTAAGCCATGCATGTATTACTATTTTTTTTACCTCATTTACTAATCGGTAGTTGTAGTAACACATTCTTTTCTCACGCATACAGTGCAATTGCAAGTGCTAGTGCTAGTGCTAGTGCATCTGGAAGGGGAAGTGGAAGGGGAAGGGGAAGGGAGTCACAAGAGGACATTAATGAGGCAATGTAAGTCATGCTTCCCTTGCTGTCCATTCCTTTTTTTTCAAAATTAATCATTTCTAACTTTACTAACATGTTTTCTTCTCTCCATGTGTAGGGGAAGTGGTTCTGGTACAGCAAGGGGAAGAGGAAGAGGGTCAGGAAGGGGAGGAGGCTCAGGAGACGACAACAATGAGACAATGTAATTCATGAACGCATTGCTGTCCACTACAGTTTTTTTTGGAAATTATAGCATTTCTAACTGTACTAACTTGTTTTCACTCTCTCCATATGACGTGGAAGTGGTGCTGCTACAGGAAGGGGAAGGGGAAGAGGTTCAGGAAGGGGAAGGAGAGGAGGAGGAACTGCTGGGAGACTTGCTAGTTTGTTAGGTCTTAATGGTTGAATGTGATGTTTGCCAATAGAGATCTAAAACCCAATGCTAGTTGCTACTTTTGTTTGACATGTCATGCGGACCTATATGTTGCCATGTCATATGGATATGTTGGTATGTCATCTAGACATTAATGTGACATGTACATGTATGGCATGATATCTCTTGGTTATTCCTTATTCTCTTTAATGTTTACATGCAAGTTGTGTGATAAAAAATTGTGTTTATCTGAATTTTGGCATAAATGCTGTCCAAATTTTGCAAAATTTGACAAATTTTGTCAGATTTATATTAATAAAACGAATGCATAAATTTGTGTCTAATTCTGTTGACAACACCCCTACCAAATATGTCAAAACTTCAATTTCGAAATAGGGATAAAATCACATGGGCAAACTTGTCTATTCGTGCAAAAGTTAACACCGTTAACTGACTTTAACGGAATAGGGGCAGACTCTCCCTTCAGTTCAAAAACATAGGGGTAAAATCACAAAGTTTAAAAAATGAGGGCAAAATCACCATTTCGCTTGAAAACGAGGGCATGAACGCTTAAGCCCCAAAGAAAAATGAGTATCTTAAGAACACATTAGAGATGTTTTCTTTTGACAAGAAAAATCTGAATATGATCCTATATCAATAAAAAACAAGTGTGAAAAATTGTGGTCTAGGGTTCAATTTTGTTAAGCATGCCAAGACAACCCTCCTAAGGTAGTTAAGCTTCTTGAATCTGAAAAAATTGAAATAAAATCTGAACCAAAATAAATTGTCTTTAAATCTGCCGGTATTGCAAAAAAAGTCCTCTACCAAAGTGGGTGCTGTGAAGCAGAAAGATACAACTACTCATCAAATAAAGTATCAATGCACACATTGTAGTAGAGATGATCATTTGGTTCAATTTTGCTTTCGGAAAGTAAAGAAAGAAAAGAAAGACAGGTTAAGGAAAGGGTACTCGAATGGAGTCTGTGCAAGCCTCTAACTGTTGCTTTGCTCCCTCTAATCAATTGTTTGCAGGCTATCACTCTGCTCTAATCAATCGTCTGTAGGTTGTCATTTTGCTCCCTCTAATCAATCGTCTGTAGGTTCGGGGGTTGTCGCAACTGGACCAGTTAGACCATCTTTTTCCTATGGTCGGAAAAGCGTAGTCAAATCAACGTTTCAATGACCAGTGCGTTCTACTCGATCAGACCAGCCAGACCATCTTTTTCCCGTGGTCGGACCAACATTTCGATCAGAATTACAGAGGCACTCAGATCGGTTTCCTAGTAAGTGATGGGTAGCTGTAGACTTTGTGATTGGTAGTCATAGACTTAGTGATCTGATGTCTTAGATGTTGTGATCAGCACTTGGTAGTCAGTACTCGATGGTTCTATGTTATTTGATGGTCTACTAGTGATTCCCGAGTGTTCTGAGCGGAGCGATACTATTTTCCGAGTACTTGTGATTTTCGAGTACTCATTGAGGTAGTGGTCATAATGAGTGATCTAAGGCTGATTTCTGGATTGCGATGAAATTTGTGGTCATGGCTGACCTGTTTGATACTGATCGATGATTAAGGGACTATTTTGATTCTGTGGACTAATGTTGGTTAAGTTGTGAAGAACTTGTGCTGGGGAAAATATTTATTTGGTCTTTGCATGTGCAGGTGGGCGTAGAGATGGTCATGGTCGGTGATGAGGAGGACCAAGACTAGCATGGGGAAGTCTGAGGTCCAAGCGGTCGAGAATGTCACACGAGGTGGTTGGGCTCACGCTGGAGCACGTGGATATCAAAGGTGATGATTCATGGAGAGGCTAGAGGTGGTGTTGTCTAGGAGGCTTCAACACGAGAGTAATGATGCGTGATGAAGATATAGGTGGTGCTATCCTAGATACTTCATGACGTGGTTAGTTAGGAGTTGTGGATGAAGCCCATAATGGAGAAGATTTAGAGTTTGAATAAAACCCGTATTTAGAAGGGTTTCGTGTCCCTTGGTTTTTGGAAGAGATAAAGTTTTGAGTTCGTGTTTGAGATAAATATGGCTTATGATGTTTACATATAAAAGCAGGAAGATGCTATGGGTTAACACATGGCTTTGGTATGGTTTTTAGAGGTTTTGAGAGGCTTTCATCAAGAACACTTTTAGGGATGCTTGTGAGTGCACTTTGTAAATCCACGGAGATCCTACAATAAAGCTAGTCTTGAACCAAATCATCCAATCATTGATCCAAAGGCTTCCTTTTAAACAAAATACTCGAGCATGAAACCTCAATTATCACGTAACCTCTTAACACAGAAACTCAAGTGGATGTCATTGGCCATTTGGCCTTCAGGTACTTTGAGAATTAGTATGATATGGCCATTCCTAGTAAAATTCATCTGCAGAGAGAAAGGTTTGAAGATTTGACATTGTGGTGCATCATACGAGGGCTAACAAAGCCATGTCGGTGCTTTACTTAGACAAGCAGAGAAGTCAAGCTCTGTCCATGTAAAGGTTACAGATTCAACATGTCGTTAGCTACCTCCATTTACTATTATATCTGAAAACTAAAACAACTCAACCTTGTTGGGGAAAACAAAAGGTGTCGAGGATCCCCCTTCCCTAGCACAGTTTATTGAAATAAAACACGACGAAGCCTCACCGAGGGTTATTTGATGAATTTGATGCATTTGAAGTGCTAGTCTTTGTCAACAACTTCACGATTGCCAAGACAAAAGAAGTTCAAATAATCCCGAGGCTCGTATACATCATCGGACCTACTTCTTTCAAGGCCCTATATATTGTCTCGTACATCATTTGCATTGTTTTGTTCTACAATGTGAAGAAACAAGATGTGATTAAACCATGGACAAACGGTTATATAATCTCTGAAGCACATTAAACAAGAGTACAAGACACAAGGCACTTTGCAGAGATGTTAAAACTAACTCGCGAGAAAGAATTCTTTGTGTAGCAACACCGGTTGGATTGCCCTCGGGCCACATAGGAATTACTATATATGCGAGAAAATCTCTCGTTTGCCTTAATCTTGTTTGTAATTTTGAGAGCAATTTCGATTGGTATTAAATTATTAGCCCTGAAAGATCACAAATTTGAAATCTGAGTTAGCAATCAAGCTCTCTCGTCGTAGGGTGGCCCCACTGAACCCAGCGTTCTGGCAGAGATTACAAGGCCAAGAATAGGCCATGTGTAATGACATAAGCACCCTAAAGGGCACTCCAATGTAAGGGCTCTATTGTAAAAGCGCTCCTCATGTGCATATATATATGGCGGTAGGCCATGGGGAGAAGAGGAGGCCATTACACTTATCTTCATCACTCTCCACTACCACTTGTCTCTGTTTGATGCGTAGCCACAACAGATTGGCGCCGTCGTGGGAGGACGAAGACAAGCTCAAGACCGAAGAAAAAGATGGCACCAAAAGCTTCTTGCGCGGCAAAGGGAAAGAAGGTGGTCGGCCGAGCACCGCACGAGCACGAGGGCTTGGTATCGGCGGGCGGGCGCGGCGTCGACGCGGCGTGGTGGCGAAGACGCCGCGTCGCGCGGCGACGACCAACCTCGTCACCGGCACCGCGACGATCGCCCGGCACCGGCACGCGGACGACCGCCCAGCTACGGCGTCGCGGGGCGGGCCCCACGACCGACCTCGCGGTCGAGGACGTCGGCAGTGCGGCGGCGACGACCGACCCGCCGCGCAGCGGCGGCGACCTCGCCGCCCTGCGGCAACCCTCGCTGGTGGCGCGGACCGGGTGGTCCGAAGTAGCCCGGCGACCAGCAGCTCGGGACCTCGCGGCGCGGTCGTCCCGCGCCGATCCGCCCGGCCCCGGGAGCACCGGCGACCCGCTGCACGGCGGTGGAAAGTGCCTGGCGGCGGCTCTCAACGCATTCCAACGGGGCGGGGACCTTGCGGGCCGTAAGAGATATACAAGAGGCTCGGAGTCGGCCGCCGCGCCGGCAGAATTGTCGAACCCGCGCGGAGAGGCGGGCGATCGCGAGCCCACACGTCCAGCCGCGTGCCGCTGCGGCGCGTGGATCCGGAGTCCCCGCTCTCGGCGGGGCTGCAGCAGGCGGCATGGCCCGAAGACTTCAAGTTCCCTAGCGCCATCGACTCGTATAAAGGCGACACGGACCCCCATGAGTTCGTGCGCGTATATGAAACCGCGATCGAAGCCGCGGGCGGAGACGACGCCACGAAGGCAAAGGGACTCCCTCTCGCGCTGCAAGGAGTGGCGCTCTCTTGGTTTTTTACCATAGAGCCGGGCTCCATCTACGCGTGGGAACAGCTCGCGTCGCCTCCACAACAACTTCGAGGGAAACTACGTCGACCGGGTCGAGGCGGACCAACTCTTCGCCGTGAAGCAAAAACCTTCGGAGAAACTCCGGGATTACTTCAAACGCTTCGCCAAGATTCGGTGTCAAGTGAAGGACGTCAACGAGACCACCATCGTCAATGCGACCATACGGGGCCTTCGTCCGCCCGATGGCGAATACAATGCGCGAAGCCAATCAAGGCGGTGGCGAAGCTCTTCGACAAGATGGAAGAATACGCCGAGCGGAGGAAGACGCGCGAAGGCAAGGTGACGACTCGACACTAACGGTGCCGAGCCTCGGCAAAACCGGGATCCACCGGCGGCTCTTCAAAGGAAAGCGTAGCGAGTGGGTCGCCCAGGGCGCGCCCCACCGCGAGGATAACTCGCATAAGGAGTCATCGGATTAGCCCAAGCGCGCGGCAAAGGTCGGCGAAACCGACGCCTCGACATCGAAGTGGGTCCGACGAGGGCGCTCCAACGGCCGAGGCGCGCGCGCGCGCGCCGTCGGGCCGCGGCCGTGGCGTGGGCCGCGACGATAAGGGTCGTGGAGACTACGACGACCAGCATCAGGGGCTGTGGTGCATAGTCCACGGCCGCGGCAATCATGATACCCGTAACTGCACCTCCATCGCGTCGCTCGGGACAGGAACCCGGAGGCGCGCCCGCCTGCGGTGGCCCACGTCCAATTCCCATACGAGGCCCCATGCGGTGCACAGCGCGGGGATGCGAGTACGAGCGCGGTGGAATGCAACCCCAAGAAGGCACCTTGCGGATCCAAGCTCACGTGCAGCAGCCTCGGGAAGGCCTCCTATCGTTGCAGGCCCCGGACGCAACCTACCGCAGGGTCATTAATGTCATATCCGGTGGCTCTGCGCTGGAGTTCGCCTCGGCGCGGCAGCAGAAGGCCTACGCGCGAAGACTACATCACGTGGCGGTATATCCAGCGCAAGCGCCACCGAATAGGTGCGGCGAGGTTACATTCACACGATGGCGCCCAGGTGTGGCCTTCCTCATCGTGACCCCTTGGTCATCCGGTCACCATCGCGGGTGCGGCGTGGGCGCGCATTGGTGGGCGGGGTAGTTCGCGAGCGTATTGTTTACGGCGCCTTCGACGGATGGGATTCCTCGAAGCCGCTGGGGCCTCGGGATCCTACTACGAGGCTTGGAGGACAACCCTGCGGCGCCGGGCGGATCGGCCTTCAAGTCTCCTTCGGTCGAAATGACAATATGCGGACCGAAGAGGCCACCTTCGGCGTGGTCGACCTCCCATCCCTACAATGCCATTCAGGGCCCTATCCTCAACTCCTTCGGCGCGTACCACATCATGGCTATATGTGCATGAAAATCCGGGCCCAGGACCATCATCACCGTCCGAGGCGACGAGATATGGCGCGCGCATCGAGCCAGCACGAGGCCAGCGCGCGAGCCAGCCGACGCCCTTAGAGCGGCGTCCACAGCCGCGGAGGTCCGGGGTCACCCATAGCGCTGCGCGGCCTGCAGACGTCCGGCGACTAGAGGCTGCGGCGGCGTCAAGGGTAAAGCGGTCGATATATCCACCCCTTGTAGCCGCCGCGCGCGCAAACGGGATATAATGAAGGTCGCCGCTTGCGTTAATTCTTCTTCGTCACACGAGCGCGCGGTGAGCGCGCCGCGCGCGGCCAGCGCGCCGCGCATATAAACCAAAGACGCGCGTTCGCGTGTGCACTCGCCGTTGCGGTGGGCGGGGCGAGTATAAACCAAAGACGCACGTTCGCGTGTGCACTCGCCGTTGCGGTGGGCGGGGTGAGTATAAACCAAAGCGCGACGTTCGCGTGTGCACTCGCCATTGCCGGTGGTGGGCGGGCGAGTATAAACCAAAGACGCACGTTCGCGTGTGCACTCGCCGTTGCCAGGGTGGGCGGGACTGAGTATAAACCAAAGACGCACGTTCGCGTGTGCACTCGCCGTTGCCAGGGTGGGCGGGACTGAGTATAAACCAAAGACGACGCGTTCGCGTGTGCACTCGCCGTTGCCGTGGTGGGCGGGGCGAGTATAAACCAAAGACGCGCGTTCGCGTGCACTCACCGTCGCCAAGGTGGCGGGGCGAGTATAAACAAAATACGCACCGGGGCGCCCTCGGCGTGCGCGAGTCTCGGACTATAAAGAAGACGTGGCGTCGAGCTTAGCTCCGCACGCAATAGTCTACGGACTTTAAATAAGACGTAGCGTCGAGCCTAGCTCCGCACGCACAAGTCTATAGACTCTAAATAAGACGTAGCGTCGAGCCTAGCTCCGCACGCACAAGTCTCCGGACTATAAAGAAGGCGTGGCGTCGAGCCTAGCTCCGCACGCACAAGTCTCGGACTATAAAGAAGACGTGGCGTCGAGCCTAGCTCCGCACGCAATAGTCCACGGACTCTAAATAAGGCGTGGCGTCGGCGTGGCTCCACACGCGAGTCTCCTGACTATAAAGAAGACGTGGCGTCGAGCCTAGCTCCGCACGCAATAGTCCACGGACTCTAAATAAGGCGTGGCGTCGAGCGTGGCTCGCACGCGCGAGTCTCGGACTATAAAGAAGGCGTGGCGTCGAGCCTAGCTCCGCACGCAATAGTCCACGGACTCTAAATAAGGCGTGGCGTCGGCGTGGCTCGCGCACGCGAGTCTCGGACTATAAAGAAGGCGTGGCGTCGAGCCTAGCTCCGCACGCAATAGTCCACGGACTCTAAATAAGGCGTGGCGTCGGCGTGGCTCGCACGCGCGAGTCTCGGACTATAAAGAAGACGTAGTGTCGAGCCTAGCTCCGCACGCAATAGTCCACGGACTCTAAATAAGACGTAGCGTCGAGCGTAGCTCCGCACGCGCGAGTCTCCGGACTATAAAGAAGACTTAGCGTCGAGCCTAGCTCCGCACGCGCGAGTTCACGGACCCTAAATAAGACGTAGCGTCGAGGCCTACCTCCGCACGCGCGAGTCTCCGGACTATAAAGCAAGGCAAACCGCGGAGGTTCGCCTCCGCACATGTCGGTCTGCAGACCGCCTTCTCTACGGAACCACAGCGCGAATCCGCCAACGGCGGCATCGGCACAAACACACAACTTACGGTGCGGAGGCACGCTTACGGAAGGGTCACATATACAAAGGTCGCCAACATCCCGCGGTCTAAGCCGCTACCCCGCGGGTTCGTCATAACGCGCGCCAAAGCGGCTCCGCCGAGAAGGCGGTTCGCCCAAAAGTCGGCGAATCTTGACCTTCGCCAGCGTTGAAGGCGTCGTCGGATTGAAAGGTCGACCGCCAGCCGGCCCAGCAAGGAAGCTGCCGATATAGGGGAAAATCAGCATGCATGCAGGCTATGCGCTTTATTAACAAAAACAAGGGACGGCACAATGCACGCCGCACCTAGGCGCCGCGCATCGGACCTGCGGTTCGAGCGCCGGAGGGCCCAGCGCCGCCATCATCGCGTCGAGGACCCGTCCAAAATTGGCGAGGCTCCCGTCCGTGGCGACTTCCGAGCTCGATCCGTCGGCTTCCGCCCGACGGACCCGGATCCGGTCGCGAAGGGCCCAAGGGCACGGCGGCGGAGCGGGCGGCGCCGGACATCACTCCGCCCCGCCAGCATCTCCAATGAGGTCATTCAGCCGGCGACATGCGTACAGCCAGCGGGTGCTGAGGAGCGCGCACACCAGCGGCCGAAGTGTAGCGATGGGTGCCGAAGATCGTCGCCGCGTCGCGCGCGTTGGCGGCATCCCCGATCCAATGAGCGCCGAGATAACTCCTCCGGACCAAAGGCGTCCGGCACCTCCGCCACCAACCCTTGAAGATGGCTCTCAGCGCTTGGATGGCGTCGAGCAACCACCGAGGCGTCGCCAGCGTCGGTTGCGCTCGCTAGAACCAAGGCAAGTTCGCCTTTCTCCTTCTCTAGCGCGCGACCTGCTCCAGAGCCCGTCCCGCTCCGCGCGAACTTTTCATCGGCACTGCTGCGGCTGATTCCTCGCACGACGCAACAAGCCCGTCGGCGCGCGCCGCCGCCAGCGCATTCCGCTTCCGGTGGCGGATGCGGCGTCCCCGGCAGAGCGGGCGTCGAGGCTTCGCGCTCCCCTCGGCGGCTCGCGGCCTATCCTCGGCGCTTTGGCTACGAGCATAGGCGCTTGCGTGGCTGCCCGGACGAGTGTCTGCGAAGGACCGACTTAGCAAACTCGGCTAAACTCAAGCGCGTCGCATGAGTACTTACCTCATCCCGGACACCTCGGCGTCCTCGGCGCCCCACGCCGTGGCCGGCGACTTGCGGTCGACGCTCTGGCGCCTCATCCACAATCCCGCGCCACGCCCTCGGCGTCTCGGCGGCACGAAGTCGCGAGGTTCATGGGCTCGAGGCCCCGGTTCCGTCGGATGCTCCCCTCGGGATGAGCAACGCTGCAAAAAGAAGGTGGGTGACCACTCCAAGGCATAAAAATCATACACGAGTAAGCTCGCCACCTTACCTTCGGTGGCGCGAGGATGGTTCCGATGCGGGACGAAGCCTCCGCGTTCGAGGCGGTGGCTGCCCCGCGCGATGGGCGGTGTCGTCGGAGGCCGGAAGGTGCATATGCCGCGAGGCCTCGGCGCTACCGGGCGTCCCACAAAGCCGATGCCCGTGGCCACGACAAACCCCGCGGTGTCGGTGGAGCTCGGCCGCACGCGATAGACGTTTGGTCGGGCAGCTAGCGCGCATCGCCCCGCGGCCGTGGTGGGAAGACCTCGCGCTTCTTCGCGGCGGCGAAGGTCCCATGGTAGCGATGCGTCGAAGGGCCACCTCGGTCCCAGCCGGGCGGCAGACAAAGCGCGGCTACGTGCGCCCCGCGAGGGTGCCTCGGCACCATCTGCGGCCGCGGTGAGCCTCCACCTCGGCATCTCTCGGTCCGCACGGAATCCGCCGCGGTGACTCCGCGGTGGTGAGGCTTCCCCCCTCCGGCCGCCCGCGGCAAACCCACCGTCCGGGACGCCTGCCGAAGACACCTCACCTTCGGCGCCTGCGCCACCCAAGCCCGAATCGGCGTACCTCGCAGAATCTGACTCCGCGTCCGTCGCATCCTCTGAAGCACTAGCAGCAGGCGCGGCAAGTGCCCCGCTGCGGCCCCTCTTCCGAGACGAGGCCTTCTTCTTCTTCGCTCCACCATCGGCTGGAGCGACACGGTCCGGCACGGCAAGGCCCAGGACCTCGCACACGCGGTTTAGTCGCCCACCCGCCTTGGCGGCAATGAGACGCACGCTCGTGCTCCCTAGCGGTGTCTGCACCCGGGAACACGCGGCGGCCTGCTCGCCTCCTCCAAATTAACCCACGAAGCAAAGGAGAGCAACATCGCGATACAACGCATTTCGCGTCGGCAAAGGAGGAGCACAATCGAGGCTTACGGGGCCGCGCGGCGGTAGCAAGCAAACCCACGGTGAAACATTGTCATCTCGACGCCTCGCGGCAAGATGCCGATCATGGGCAAGCGGCCACGCCATACATCACATACTCCTCGGCAGGTCGCGCATATTGAAGCGGCGGCCATGCCTACAAGCCGTTTGACCCTCCGCTTGTCCTCATCATCGAGCGTTCGGCGGGCGAAGGCTTGAACGCGATCGGCGGCCCGACACGCGAGGCGCTCCGCTCTCCACACGGTGGTAGAACCACCGCTTCATCGAGAGGACTCCCACTTCCGCGAGTCGAGTTCGCAGGAAGAGCTTCTTGCAAGACGGCGGAGAGTAAAAGAGACGCTGCCAAAGCTCGGCAACCGCCCGCCTCCGGCCCTTCGGCCGCACCGCGCCTCGTGGAGATAGGCAACAATGACGCTACTGGGCCAAGACGCCCGAGCGCAAGGCCGGTAGTACACCACGAGCCGGACCACGGCGTTTGGAGTAAGCTGCGCCCGCTCCAGCCCAAAGGTCCGCGATCGTCGCCCACCACGCTCGTCGCGAGGATCCGAGCCCGCGTCGAAAAGGCAACGAATACGATCGCCTCGACCTCTCGGGATGTGGTTCCGTCTCGTCATTGGCGGGCAATCGTCGTCGTGGCGCCGGACGGCTTCCCGCGCGCAAGAGCCCTTGGATCGTCTTCTCGGTCACGGCGAGGGCCTAGCTCGCGGAACGTGCCTTCCTCCGCCGCCGCCGCTCTGGTCGGCGCCGCCGGTCGCGCTCTTGGCGCGTATTTTACCTCAACGGTGAGGATCGCGCGAATGGCGGGGCCACCAACCGTCGGGCCACGCTCGCTGCTTGGAGGCCATCGCTTCACGCGAGACTAATACGGCAAAGATAGCGCGAAGGTGGAAAAGGCCGAGCAAGCAGAAAGAGGCGCAAAGGTGCGGGGCGCTATTACGGGGATATTTGAGCGCCTCGCCTGTACCACCGCTGCGAGCGTCGCAGCGATCGCGTGTAGGACAAAACGCGGCGGCGTAAAGGCCCGCCCGCACGCTTCCGTGTCGAAAGTAAAGGTCGCGAGGTCCGTGCACGCAGGCGCGACCGATCGTACAAGCGCCCATCTGTGCGGCGCCTCGCGGCGCCACTCGCCGCACGCCCTGTGTCCCCTTGCCTAGGGAAGACGCGGCGGCGCGACACGCAACCATCCACACCCGCCGCCAGCGATGCGTAGGATGCGCGTGCCCCGGGCGTGTCGGGGCGCGCGATGCGGAACCTAACACCGCCGATCCAGGACGGCGTGATTCAACGAACTCAGTATAAGCGCAAGGCGCATCAAAGAGCCCAAGTCGCGCCTGGTCTAGTTCGACTAGGCGCCACCAGCGCCACCGTTCGAAGGTAGCGGGCGGGCGCGCGCGTCTACCCGACTAGCGCGCCGGCGCCGCCACCCGTTCGAAGGGCGGCGGATGCAGCGCGCGACGTCTACCGACTGGCGCCAGCCAGCGCCACCCGTTCGAAGGGTGGGGGCGCGGCGCGCGCTCTGCCGACTAGGCGCCGGCTTCCACGCCACCCGTTCGAAGGGTGGGGGCGGGCGCGCGCGTCTGCCGACTGGCGCCAGCTCGCGCCACCCGTTCGAAGGGTAGCGCCGCGGGCGCGCGCGTCTGCCGACTAGGCGCCCGGCTTCAGCGCCACCCGTTCGAAGGTGGGGGCGGGCGCGCGTCTACGCCGACTGGCGCCCGCCTCGCGCCACCGTTCGAAGGTAGCGCCGCGGAGCGCGCGTCTACTGCCGACTGGCGCGGTGCGCGCCACCCGTTCGAAGGGTAGTGGGCCGAACACGCGCGTCTCGCCCGACTGGCGCCACCAGCGCCACCCGTTCGAAGGGTGGGGACGGAGCGCGCGCGTCTGCCGACTAGGCGCCCGGCCGCCGCCACCCGTTCGAAGGTGGGGGCGGAGCGCCGCGTCTACCGACTGGCGCCAGCCTTCGCGCCACCGTTCGAAGGTGGGGACGCGGCGCGCGCCTCTGCCGACTAGGCGCCGCAGCGCCACGCCACCGAAGGGTGGAGGGCGGAGCGCGCGCGTCTTCGACTAGGCGCCACCGCGCGCGCCACCCGTTGAAGGTAGCGCCGCAGCGCGCGCGTCTACGCCGACTGGCGCCACCGCGCGCCACCCGTTCGAAGGTAGCGGGCGGGCGCGCGCGTCGCCGACTGGCGCGGCTCGCGCCACCCGTTCGAAGGTAGCGCCGCGGAGCGCGCGCGTACTACGACTAGGCGCCCGGCTCGCGCCACCGTTCGAAGGTGGGGGACGGAGCGCGCCGTCTACTTTGACTGGCGCGGCCCGGCGCCACCCGTTCGAAGGTCACGGGCGGAGCGCGCGTCTCGCCGACTGGCGCGGCCGGCGCCACCGTTGAAGGTAGCGGGCGGAGCGCGCGTCTGCGCCGACTAGGCGCCGGTGCGCCGCCACCCGTTCGAAGGTAGCCGCGGCGCGCGCGTCTTCGACCAGGCGCCCGGCTCGCGCCACCCGTTCGAAGGTGGGGACGGAGCGCGCGCGCGTCTACCGACTGGCGCCCGGCTCGCGCCACCCGTTCAAGGGTGGGGGCGAGCGCGCGTCTACTCGATTAGGCGCCGGCGCACGCCACCCGTTGAAGGTGGGGGCGGAGCGCGCGCGTCTTCGATTAGCGCCAGCCTTCGCGCCACCCGTTGAAGGTAGCGGGCGCGCGAGCGGCGTCTGCCCGGCCGGGCGCCCGGCCGCCGCCCGTTGAAGGGTAGCGGGCGAGCACGCGCGCCATTTTCGACTGGCGCCCGGCCACGCCACCCGTTCGAAGGTGACGGACGGCGCGCGCGCGCTCTACCGACTAGGCGCCCGGCAGCGCCACCCGTTCGAAGGTAGGGGCGGAGCGTCGCGTCTGCCGACTGGCGCCGGCCAGCGCCACCCGTTCGAAGGTGGGGCGGAGCGCGCGCATCTACCGACTAGGCGCCCGGCCGGCGCCACCGTTCGAAGGTAGCGACGGAAGCGCGCTTCTTTGACTAGGCGCCCGGCTTCCGCCACGCATTGAAGGTGGGGGGCGGGCGCGCGGCGTCTGCCGACAAGGCGCGGCCGCGCCACCCGTTCGAAGGGTAGGGGATGGAGCGCGCGTCTGCCCGGCTAGGCGCGGCCGGCGACGGGCGTCTTGTCTGCGAGATCTGCCTCGTTTTCCTTAATAGGCCACCTACAGCGCATCAACATACAAGGTAATCTTTGGCGGGCTCCTCAGAACACCCACGTAGGTAGGCACATTAAGAAAGACAAGCGACTCTCGCCGTGGCCTATAACGCGGTGCGAAGTCGAGAACCGCGCGGTATTTGCCGATAACCGCGATCGAGCTCCGGGAAAAATAGACCTCCTTCGTGCATCAACATTCCCCAAGCCGCTCGGCATCACCGGGAATGTTGATGCACGCAGCCCATTTAGGAGCGGCTTCTATCACAATATACGCAGAGCAACGCCTCACAGGTGCCATATATATGCCCCAATCAGCGGGAATCAACCGGCGGAACTCCGGCCACCGGAAGTCCGCCGCCATATTAATGGTCACGGCGCCTCAACGCCCGCACCACGCCAAGCACGCTGCACCACGTGGGCGCCGGAAGTCCGAAAGCCGCAATAGCGCGCGTCTGGCCGGCGCATGATCTGCCCGGTCCAAGTCTTGGATAGGCTTACAGGCGCGGGACGAGAAGGGCCAAGGACTCGACGACATGGCTGCGGCCTTGTGAAGCCCTTTACCATGAGAGGCTCTGTCGTAGGGGTGACCCCACTGAACCAGCGAGCTGGCGGAGATTACAAGCCCTGAATAGGCCATGTGTAATGACATAAACACCCCTAAAGGGCACTCCAATGTAAGGGCTCTATTGTAAAAGCGCTCCTCATGTGCATATATATATGGCGGTAGGCCATGGGGAGAAGAGGAGGCCATTAAACTTATCTTCATCACTCTCACTACCACTTCTCTCTCTGTTTGGTGCATAGCCACAACACTCTCAATTAAGGAATTTGGTGTAATCTGTTTTGTCATTAGATGGCTAGTGAATCAAGGAATGAAACAAAATTGGGTGCACTATTTTTTTTGGAAGCATGACAAAAATAAAACTTTAAACTACATGCTTACCAATATCTTTGTTTGAATCCCAATTAAATGAAGAACCAATGAAATCTTGATTCTCAATATAAATAAAATGTTGGGCTGCCTTGGATAGCATTCACATAAGTTGTATGTATGCTCATATCAATGAGTACATTATTCCCACAAACAAGATTACATTATCCAAGCGGAAGAAGTGTTAGTCAAAATCACAAAACCAAAGAACCACGAATGTAATGTTGCTAGATGGTAACTATATTTCGGTACCTTCATGGTTGCTCCTCGTGGATCCTTAGAAATCCCTGGCGAGTTTGAATCAATAGACCAAAACACCTAAATATCAAAGTGAGAGGGTTCAATGCACAAAAGTGGAAACAAGTAGAAACTTTGATTCTCCAACTACGAATACTATAAATACCGAACATGCCATGTCTACGGATCATTGTCGCTAAAATATATTGCATCATTAATGCTTATGATATCAAGTATTCTTTCAATCCTAAGAAGTGCATCATCATATGATTTTGCCAACTTTTTAATCCCATGGCGTTTAGATGCCTTTAACATGTAGTCCTAAATGGCATTAATTCCTATACTATACTTGTTAGAACATGTAGTCCTAAATTGAATTAATTCCTTAGTTCACACATACGCAGATTATTTAATTACGTGGTAATATTTTCTTGCGCGTTTATAGATACAAAGATTGGATATTTTAATATACTAATCGCAGTATATATTTGATGAGTAGCATGGTGTTTATGCTACTTCGTATACATGTTTGTTTGTAGATTGATAGACATACTTGATTGCTGAATATAAATGGGGTGTGCGGATGGTCCATATATATGAATATATCTCTCTTGATTAGTCTAATCATAGCAATTGAAGACATCTTTGCACACAACTAACTCTAATAATTGGAATTGAAGAAATCAAGCAAGTCTGGGAAATTTGAAAGCACAATGAGAGCATTGGTCCCTTACCAAGTCGGAGAATCGCTTAGCGAGCGGTGGAGGAACTCGGCATACTCCGCCCACCATCCGTCTTGTGCACTGCGCACACGAGGCCTCCTCGTCACAATCCTAATCAAACCAACAAGAATGCGAATTAATACCTCACGACCCAAGCCGATCCAAACCAAATGGCGCGCAAAATAAAACAAATACGCGATCTAGCGGCGGCATTACGGATCCACGGTAGGAAGTCCTCCGACAATGCTCTCGAGCACCGACGACTTCCGAACTCTGAGGCATTAGAAAACGCAACCAAAGGGTGGCGCCTCGGCGGATCCGGCGCGGGGCGGCGAATCGGAAGGTAGGTAGGCGGGAGGCGGTGCATACTGGCGCCGACGCGGCGGCAGAGGGAAGCGCCTCCCATAGGGGAGCCCCGCCGCGCCGCCGTGGTCGCCGAGGGCGGTGCCGCGTGGCTGGATCCGGTTCACCGGCCGTCGAGCTCTCCATCGTCGCCATCTCGGGCGAGGCCGCGACGTGCCTGCCGCCGACGGCTCGTGTCTCGATGCGGCGATCGCGGCGGCGAAGGAGGTGGCGGTGAAGTGGGATCTACCGTAGCGAGGAGGGAGCGTGCGGCGTGCGGCGGTTGCGTGAGGAGGAGGGGAGGAGGCGAGGCGGAGCGGAGGAGTGGAGAGAGGAGGTGGCGGCGGCGGGGTGGGAGGAGGAGGCGGGGCGGAGGAGCGGGGAAAGAGGAGGCGGCGGCGCGAGGTGGGGTGGGGAGGAGGAGGAGGCGGCGGAGCGGAGGCGGGAAGGAGGAGGCGGCGGACGGGAGTGGGGAGGCGGCGGCGGCGGCGGGGTAGAGGGAAGAGGAGAGGCCGGGCAGCGGAGGAGTGGGGAGGAGGAGGCGGTGGCGCGGGGTGGAGGAGGAGGCGAGGCGGAGTGGCGAAGGAGTCGGGAGGAGGAGGCGGCGCTGTGCGGGGTGGAGAGGAGGAGGCGAGGCGAGCGGCGGAGGAGGAGGAAGAGGTGACGGAGCAGCGGAAGTGTCGGTGGGGAGGAGGCGGCGGCGGAAATGTGGGAGGAGGCGAGGGCAACTCGGTGGGGATTCGATGGGAGGAGGCAGCGCAGTTTTTTTTTATCCGGATGATGATGTGCATGATCCGAAAGATTTTGGCCTTAGGATCTTCAATGAGTAAGAGAAGAAGCCTTGAGGAGAGATCCAGGCCATTCATTTGTATGAAGTTGGATTATTTTGGTACACAAATCTGGGTGGACTTAGATTAGGCATGACTGTGGAGGTGGTTGAGGGGGTGGATTTAGTAAAGAAAATTTTGGTGTATTATAGAGTAGGGTAGATGATGATACCGAAGTTATTGTAGCAGTACTACATATTTTGCACAATTTCATTTAGATCTTTTTATGTGAGTGATTAGTCTCTTAACTTCATAACTTCTTATAGTTGTAAGAGTAAATGACTTAGAGTTGTGTTGCGGCCTTGAGAAAAGATTTGAAAAAAAATCTTGTATTCTTGTTGGACCTATTCACCCTTCCTCATATTCCTTCCTACAACATCTTATGTTTATAAATACAGCGTCATACTTTACGCTTCTGTTGGCATGCATATCATGATTTGGCACTCAAACTAATTAAATTTAGAGCCGAACGCAAATATTTTACTAGAGTTAGTAAAGTTTCGCTTAGCTACAACATGGAATGAATCCCACAACACAACACATAAGACCCTCAGTTACGTACCATAAGCATCAGAAGTGGTCTCATGATATATTTACCGTACGTTGACTATGTGCTAGCTGATGCATGTTTTCACCTTTCAATTGAACAAACCAACATGTTTTCACACAGATCGAATGGTTTGAACTCAAAACCCAAACTTTCTACTCAGCATTCCAACTTTCAATTGAACAAATCAACAACTTTTACTCGGAAATCAAACAGTTTCAATTCCCCAATTTTTAACAGGATTAAGAACCTTTCATACTCCCGGCTTTCAATTGAATGAAGAAGTTTCTCCCAAAAAGTTTCAATTAGATGGAGAAACAATTTGACTTTCAAACTTCCAGAGCTTTCAATCAAAATTTCAAAACTTTCAACTCGATGTAACCTCACGGGCACCCGATGTGACCTCACCAGCGGTGCCCTCGACAGCGTGGGGTAATGCCACGAGACTTCTTGGCCCCACGGGCTGTAGTTGCGGTGGCTTCTACCACTGTAAGGGTATATTGCATCGGCCGTCATGGGCGGCCTCCATCGTCGTGCTTGTCACCATCGATCCGTGAGAAGAGATGGGGAGGGAGGCGGCGGTCGAGGAAGAGGAGATAGAGGCGGCATTGGGTGTGGTAGAGGAGAAGAGGGATATCGCCGCGCGAGGAGGAAGGATGGGATGAGTTGGTAGGTGAGAGGAGATGGTGGTTGGGATAGATGTAGCATGTGCTCACACGAGTGTTTTTGTGCGGACTATTGCTTTGGTGTGCACATGAGTTAGCATTTTTTTGGGGAAATATGTATTTGAATCACATAAAGCATGTATTCAATTTTCTCATTTGTATTTAAATCCATGAGCATTCCATCCATTTTCACCCTAAGCGTGGAAAATAGGGTAGCAATTTCCTCCACGGGTAGGGCCCCATGGGAATTTCCCATTGAGGGCGGAGCAGGCCCCGCTAGGCTAGCGGGGTAGGGACGGAGTTGTCCTCCCATGAGGCCCCACGAGGATCGGTAAAAATTAAAACATATTTTTAAATAATATATTATAGTTTTCAAATTTAGGAAATAGTATTATTTTTGTATATTTAGACTAAAACTTAAATTTGTATGTTAGAATATATATTTTGTAAAAAGTATGCCTAAATATTTATAATTAATAAATAAAATCATATTATTATTTTTAAAAATATTTTAATCTATTTTTAACCTTCCTAAGAATCCTATAGGATGAGTTCCGCAGAGACCGAGGACGAAGGGCCACGCCCGTCCTCCGAAAAGGCTGACGGACCGGGGCGGACTGACGAGGATCAGGACGGGGCCGTGGGGCCCACCGTGTCGCTACCCCTAGTGGAAGAGCAGGACCAAATTGTAAAATTCGTATTAATTTCGCGTTCCTTCCTTCCTCTCCGAAAACCCTAACCCTCCCCTCGTCGCGGCCGATCAATCCCAAATCCGAACCCTCCGGCTCCTAATCTCCCGCGCGCCGCCATGCCGGACGTGCAGCCGCTCGTCAGCGACTTCGTACTCAAGCTCAAGCGCCGGTAAGCAGCTCCCGGCCGGTCGGATTCGATGCGGATTCGGGCGTTGCTCCGATATGCTCATGCCTGTGTGTTTGTGTGGGCGCGCAGGAAGATGGAGGGTCGCACGCCGTGGCGCGGCAGACGGCGGAGCTGCTGAGGTCGGTGGTGTCGCAGCACCGGATGGGCAGCGCCAACCAGGCGGCGGCCCTCGCCGACGCTGTCCGCGCCGTAGGAGCAGCTCATCGCCGCCAACCCCATCGGTGCGCCGAAAATCTTCACTCTTTTAAGAATTGTGACGCCATCATGTTCCTGTTAAATTCGGATGCTAGTGTCTCAAAAAAATAAATCGGATGCTGGTGGTTGTGTTCGTAACTGTCGTCATGGTTTACTGCTTCAAAGTGTGTCACTGCATTCTCAAAGACAGATAGGAATGAAAATTTAAGGAACAGTACTGTGTTATTGGGGGCATATCTGGTACAAACTAATAGCTAGGTGTAATCATGCAAACCACTTTGGTTTTGGGCAACAATAAAAATTCTGAAAAATTTGAGGAGATCGTTTGTGGAGTTTTGGAGCATCCTTCGAAATTTCAAGTTTCAAAATAAAACTGTGTTAGAAGAAACAAGAAAGAGAAGTTTGCTGTGAGTGCTGAGTAGTAGTTTTTCTGTTTTCCTTTTTCAATTGGTGTGCAAATTGAAGTGCTTTGCATGATTACACCTACCTATTAGTTTGCACTAGATATGCACCCTTACTAATCAGTATATCTAATTATTTATTATTTGTAGTCTGATGCTTTGAGTGCCATTGGATTTACTGATTTAGTTTGCTTCCTGTTCTCACTTGTGAGCTTTTTATTGCATAGAGCTTTTAATCTATGGTTTGTGTTGCGTGATGGCCGTGGCGTTACTGGATTCAGTTCAATGGAATGAATTGCTGTGCTAGTGAATTTTGTGTGTTCCTCCAAGTGCTAACCCCATCGGTACATATGTTAACTTAGTTTAATCGAAATCTTTTGGAGATAATGCTCTTTCCTTCTGT